>CM033406.1:33221351-33821351 GCA_019426215.1 Buddleja alternifolia
GAGAAGGACACAAGAGTTTTCCAAGTGGTCATTCTTCATGTAAGTAGTCGGAGCTTTCTCCTCCACGGACACATATACGGTCACGATAGTGTCTAAAGTCGGAAAACCGGGGCCATTTTTACATGCAAACGCTGTTGGAATTAACAGCAGCCCTAAGGTTCCGCAAATTACCAACACACCATGTCAGGGAGTGGAATTTTAATATAGATTTTACTGATAGGGGTTAATTGTAATATATTTTTACTAACATGAGCGGTTATGATAATGTCTCGAAGCCCAGTGTATTTTATATAAGTTGAGTATCATTCAAGGGGTGTCTATGTAATTTATCCATTTTACAATGTTTTGGCAGGGTCATTTGCAGGTCTCGTTTTCCTAGCATTATACTTGTCCGGGAAAATGAAATGTTTTGACGGAAAAGGGCGCGTCACAAAACTATGCATTGTCTTTCTTCTAATACTTGCTGCATGTCTCGTCGGTGTTTCTCGTGTGGATGACTATTGGCATCATTGGCAAGATGTGTTTGCCGGAGGTCTCCTAGGTATTCGCTCCTTTCGGACACGAAGAAAGTTTTAGTGATAATTACATGCACACCTCCTTATTTATTAAGTAATTCCCACGAAACCCCTGAAATTTCACAAATTACCATGACACACTTTATTAGATGCTGAAAATCCGAATTACAGGGGTAGATTTGTAACTTGCCTTTACTGAATATGGGTAAACTTGTAGTTTGATTTTACTGACGAGGGAAGTTAATATAATTTCTTAAACTTTTTGGTGTTGATTGTAATTAGGATCTCACACAGGTGTCTATGTGCCCAAAGTGTTGTAAAAAGGTTTAATTGGTTACATCTCATTGTCCCTTGTTGCCCTTTCAGGTGCTATAGTGGCTACTATTTGCTACCTCCAGTTTTTCCCACCCCCATACCACACTGAAGGTAGAGTCTTCATTTCCTGCAGTAACTTGCATTTTGCATTGATCTTCTGTCTCTAATTATACATTCATTATAGCAGGATGGGGTCCTTACGCATACTTCCGGGCAGTGGAGGAATCTCGTTCCGATTCCCGATCGGGTACTCAGCCGGGGAATGGAAACAGTATGCAAGGAATGAACCAACAAGAGTCTGCAGTAAACAAAAATGTAGTATATCACAATGTAGACTCAACTTTTGATGCCATGGAGTCAGGAACAAGGTAGTAGTTGCTAGAGATAGTTGATTTCTTCAAATGTTTCATGTAATATGTAGGTGATGATTTTTTTTAATTTTTGCCTTAGTTGACTTTGTGAAGATTGAAGAGATGTTAGACAATGGCGCATGTCTTAATGTTTGAGTGATTTTTATTTTTTTTGATAATTTAGTTTGAGTGACTTAGTAGATGTATAGAAATTGTACTGCAACTTGCAAGAACTATTAGATGGAAAAAAAATTATGTAATGCAAGTGCTATTAGAAGGAAAAAAAAATATTATATATCACCCGCTTACTTTTCACTATTTATGTTTTAACCATTTATCTTCGACCCATGATATGGGTCACACGAGGCCTTCTGGCCCGAGACCTCTCAAGAGTAGTTGTAAACTTGTAATATCATATTTGTCTACATTTTTTATTATTATATAGATAAAATTCGTAGTGGCTAGAGCTTGCGAGAAACTTAATTATTACTAGATGTTCATTCCAAAGCTCGACTAGACATATAGCTCAAACTGGTAATTGGAGCCACACCAACCAGTTAGGAAATAAGCTCTAGTTCTTACTGGATTAATTATTATAGGCTGCCACCTCTAGCCCATAGCGAGGTTTACATTCACAGTAAAGTTCGTCAATTCATAATATACCCACATAAAGTGTAGAATTATACATGCTCCAAAAAATTTAATTTGTTTCATCCAAGTGAAATGTTAGGACTCAACTACTAAATCACCATGGTCATTGTGTGTGCTTAGTGCTTTAATATTTAGCAAGAATAAATAAGAAATAAAGTGATTTTTTTTTTTTTGAAAATTGAAATAAAGTGATTATTACTTTTGGATTGCTTTCTTCACATGTTAACGCGTGATATAAAAAGCAAAAGACAAGTCGGTAGAACAATACTAAAATGTGATAAGTGAGGAATTTATTTCAAGTTACACTATATTTAGTTCCAAAAATTAAGGTTGATTACCGACATTTTTATTGCAAATGGTTAGTTCTAATAATGATTAGAGAATAATTATCCCCAAAACGGCAAGGTTTATCTTGTAACTGCATAGAAAGCGAAAAGTGAGAGTTTAATTACATACGTCAATTCAATATAGTTTCAACTATTATAAGTAATATAGTAAGAACTAACAATAAAGTTGATGATCGAAGTTGGATATATAATAAGAATAGGGTTCCTATACTTTTATAACAAGAAATTCTAGAGATCCAAATATGACACTAGCTTTTTAGAAGTACATTTAATTAATTCAAAAATTCACTTGAGATGAGGAATTTGTTACTTACTACTATTGTCAGTGATCTATTTATAATATTTAATTTAGAAAGTGTTTGGCTAAGCTTAAAAGTTTATTTAAATATCTTATAAGATGTTTTAAAGCTTATAAGTTCTATAAATTTGTTTAGTAATTTTTTTTTAAAAACAGCTTATAAAATTAAAAAATAAGTTGTTTGGATCTTATAAGTTGTTTTTAAAAAAGTAATTCACAGCCACTTTTTTTAAAATATCTTATAAGATGTTACATCTTATAAGCTCTTAAAACATCTTATAAGATATTGGAACTTATAAAATATTTTGAATAAACTTAGCCAAATACCCTCTTAGTAAGGATTGCGACTTATTTTTCACCATTTTGGTGCGGCTACGCTGTTGAAATTGTGCTATTTGTATTTGATAAAATAAGCAAAATGATTATGTTTCCTTTATAGAAGTAGTCATAATGAATTTAACCGATCTAACTTTTCATCCATAAAAAGGAATGAATATTGGGATAAGTGTGTTTTTTTTCCCTTTCATAAAACCAATCAATTCTTTCACCATTATATTTTAAGTGTATATGAATTTTTTTAAATTCAATTATATATATGTTTAGTATACTATTATTATTCCTCAGTTTAATAAAAGACAAAGATAATCAAATAAAATGAGAAAATTACATGTATATCCCCTCACTTTAGTGCAAAATTATCGAAAAACCCCTAACCTTTTCGAAATTTCATAAGTCCCCCTCCTGTAGGATATTCTAACAATTACACTTTATGTGTATTTAAAAATTCTTATAATTTCACCCCTACAAACCTTACCAATAAACCCCTTGAGAGAGTCTCATTATAATTTACCAAAAGTCAGGTGGTTTGATAATTAACACTAAAATGAGAGAGTGTGCATGTAATTCACCCCAAATAAAATATGGTTCGATTTATAAATTGCACCCTTGAATTCGGACGAATCGAAAACAGGCTAGAATTATTCATAATATATTAATTAGAATACCGTACAATAATATCTAAAGAAGCACAAAAATATATTAAGAAAATTCAAAAAAACCAACTCGCTTTTGTTTATCTGCCTCTCAGATTAGTATATCTGATCCCACAATTCAAACATTCTTTATCGGAGGTCAGTCGGTATATATTGATTTCACTTTTGCTTTTGACTAAAGAAGACGAAGACGAAGCCGTAAGACCCCACCCCCCGCCCCACCCCCACCTCTTCTCTCTCTCTCTCTCTCTCTCTCTCTATATATATATATATATATATATACACACACACACACACACATATATATATATATCCTTTTGAGTATGAATGAAAAATGCTCCTAAATTGATTATCGAAATACAGCGATTTGCTTAGCAGATTTGGTGAAGAAACCACTACGCCTGTTTGTCTCTTGTCATTTTCCGCTTGAATTTTTTATATTTACTTACTGCTTTTGGCATTATTTGAATTCTCTCTTTCTAGGCACGCGCATTGGCAGTGACAGATATCCGTTCGCCTCAGGTGAGCTCCGCCGTTCAATTTCTCGCTCAATTTTTATTTTTTTTAATAATTTTAGGTGTTTTCTATATTTTAACGATTTTTTGCTCTTGTTTGGAAGTGTTAAGGTGCCTGCTGGAGAAATTAATTTTTTGATTTTTCACCGTTTTATTTTTAGAATTGATGTTTTTTTTTGCTTTCGCTATGTTTTTGTTCTAAGCTTCTTTCGAATCATGTTTTTCGCCGTTTTATTTTTATATTTTCGATTGTTGATCTTTATGATGAAATATCAATGTGCAGATTTTATTCTCATATTAGCTGATAGAAATTCTAACATATAGTGCTGTAATTTGTGTGGTAGGAAATCAGACCGGTATTAATTTTAGTTTTTAAATTTTTTTTTGGAACAAATTAGACCAGTAATAATTAGTGACATTGTCCTGCTGTATTTCAGCTTGACATAGAAAAAGCTGAGAATAATTTTGCCTCAAATTTGCAAATTATGTTCTGTTGTCACCTTTCTGCCTGCATGACTCTTTCATTTGTGATTGGACTTATCAAAGGTTTACGGTTTACCGTTTAAGCATTTGTTAGGCATTTAAGGTTTCTGGATTTTGAGCAAAGAACTATAATTCTATGTTGAGTCTGGTATTTGTTGGATTGTCATTTACGTGTGAAGTATTCGACCAGCATTAGTGGAGAAGTGATACCAGCTGTGATATGATACAACATGTATAGCATTTAATTTATTTTTGTTTGCTATGAAACTGCTATTCACTGTTTATTTTTGACGTATACAAACTTTGTATGATTTAATTAACAAAGTGGTTGGTCGTCTCCATATTCTTCCTTAGCTATTATTTATCTGTATTCATATCTCTGAATCTCTCATAGTTAATGCTTGTAGATTATGAGCTTTCAAATTTGAGGAAGTGGACATGGGGATGAACATGTAGTGTCTTATATTTAGTTAAGAATGGAAGTCGCATTTGGAGAAGAATTTCTTGAAACAACAATTTTTTGAGTAAAACAAAAAGTAGAAAAAAAAAAAATCTTATGCTGCCTTATGTTCTTCACCAGATGTTCCAAATACGAAGCACTATTTTACATGAAACTGTCTATCAATGCTTCATTTTGTTTTAGGAGGTCAAAATGCCAGAGATTCAGTTGGGTGCCCACACAATAAGATCTCATGGAGCTCAAGTAGCGAGATTTCACATGCATGATTGGCTTATTCTCGCGCTGCTCGTGGTGATAGAGATCGTTCTGAATGTAATAGAACCATTTCACCGATTTGTTGGAGAGGATATGATGACAGACCTGAAGTACCCGTTGCAAGATAATACTGTTCCCTTATGGGCTGTTCCGGTATGCTATCTCTAGATGCTGATAAAAACGATATATTTATATTCCATTCCTCTGAAAATGACATGTTGCTCTTTCATCATCTATGACAGCTAATTGCAATAATACTGCCTTTCATTGTGATCATTGTCTTTTACTTTATTAGACAAGATGTCTATGATTTACACCATGCTGTGCTGGGTATAATTCTCTCCTCTCTTTCATTTATTTTCTCTGTTTTCCTTTTTTTCTCAACTAGATATATTCTTTAGATGAACAATTATGTTGATTATATATATATATCCATGTCAGGCCTGCTGTTTTCTGTACTAATATCTGGCGTTCTTACTGATGCAATCAAAGATGCTGTTGGTCGACCTCGACCAGACTTCTTTTGGCGTTGTTTCCCTGATGGTAAAGGGGTGAGTCCTGTTAGTTTACTTTTAATTTTAGAGCCACCAACTTTTTTCTTCTTTTTTCCTTTCCTTGTGAACGTGTTTCAACCAGTATTTATGTAACAATTACTTCTGCATTTTGGTGGATAGTTGTTTCATAATGTGACAGGGGATGTCCAGTGTACTGGATTACAGAGTGTCATAAAAGAAGGTCATAAAAGTTTTCCCAGTGGACATACTTCATGTGAGTATAATCTATGAACATTTCAATGACTTACGTTGGTGCTACAACTTTTTCCCTTCTCCATGAACTTTTATGCCATGTTTCGACCTTTGGTTTTGGTGATGTAAGATGGAAAAATGAAAATGATAAAAAAAAATAGGGAAAATTACACACAGACCCCCTCACTTATTGAAAATTACCAACATCCACTCTCAAGGGTTTATTTGTAAGGTTTACAGGGGTAAAATTGTAAGAATTTTTAAACATACATGGGGTGTATTTGTAAGATATCTTTAATATGAGGGGGGGTGTGGGTAATTTTCAATAATTGAGGGGGGTTCTAGTTATTACACAATAAGTTGGGGGGTCTCTGTGTAATTTTCCCTAAAAAATAAAACGTAAAATGCAATTATTTGATGTGAGGACAGAGGACATATTTTCATAGCACTTTCATAACTGAAATCCAAGGACCAAACAAAGTTTTGACGTTTTAAGGAGGTGGAGAAAAATGCAGAAAGTATGGCATCCGATATATCAATACCACGTCAGGCAATATCGTGCGGTGACTGAGAAGAATACAAATGATCAGAGTCAAATTTGGATGGACTTTCAATCATGTTTAAATCTTGCAGGTTTAACAAAGAAAAACTTGATTACATAAAAAATCAATTGGTGGACATGAAGTCTCATTTGAGTGTCGGTGCGGACGACAATCCTAGGAATAACAAGAATGCTGTTATCGAGAGTCTAGTGGGACCCCAAATCGAGAATGAGATCGGGATCAGAAACCCTCAATTGAGCCGAACTAAAGGGTGTGGTAAAAGGATTAAGAGCAGTACGGAGATAGCCAAGCATGTTCCTAAGAGGAGAAAATGCGCCGTATGTGAAAATTTGATGGGCATAATGCAAGAACTTGCCCCGCAAAGGAAAAATAGTTATGCCTTTTTACATTTCATTAATAGTTATGTTGTTATAATTTCATTAATTCGAAATTTTTTTTACACGTACAATGAACAGGCTCTTTTTATTAATAGTTCCGTACTGTATAACTTCATTTTATGAACTGATAATGTGCATTTACTTACAGTATAATATGCATTTAGGTATGTATAAGATATAAAAGCATATTATGAAATATACATCAACTATACGACCGTATACAGTCCTTATAAAGTGAATATACAGTAGATTACTCAACAGTATACAGTAAGATGAAATATAACGAAGATGAATACGTTTATTATACAGCGTATTATACACCAATATACATTAAATGGAATTATGTTATACAGTATATATATGTTAATATACAGTGTTGAATTGTATATAGTATAAAGTAGATTATTCATCATATTATACAACATTATACAGAGATTGTGTGATTTAGACATCGTGTGATTTTGTTGTCTTGTATTATTAACAGGATCAAATGTAGCCAGCAATAATATATGAACAAAAAATTAATTAACGACTAAAAAATCCAGTCTCGCAATATCTAACTAATAATAAAGCTGTACATTGAAACTTAAAAATTAATCTATCAAGTACGTCTACCCCTTCTTCCCCTTTGTCGTTGGTGCCTGTGCCCGTTCCACTTCTCTGGATTGCGTGAGGATTTCATCTTTCAGTTCGTTCAGATCAGAAGTGAGGATCTTCTCAAGATAAAGGCCCTCAGCCTAGTTAGTTTTCGCAACTTGCGTTCTCTGCATTGAACAAATAATAAAGTTAGATGGATAGGAATAAAGAGTTTGATAAGATTCCACACACGTAACTAATAAAAGTGTTAAAACAGTACGTTTTCCGGCCCCAATCCCGTATCCCAATTTTTCAATCCTCCACTGAGGTAAGTCTCCATGTGACGCATCACAAAAATACCGCAATCCAATGGATTCTTGTATGTACGCCACGGCATTGGAAGCCTGACAATTCGGCCGTTGACAACGCAATCCCGGCTGGATGGTTGATATCCATCAGGAATTTTGAAAACAAGCATCTCTGTTTGAAAAAAACAAACTAAAAATGTAAGATTCAGAGTATAATTATTTATTATAAGTATTTAGTATACAATTAACAGCAGAGTATTAACTTCATTATACAATGAAAAACATATGATTATATAGTATAACACTATCCAATATACAGAATATTCATATATAATATTAAGTGAAAAATGTATGATTATACAGTATAGCACTGTTTAATATACATATATTTATAATAATACAGTATATTAATTGTACCAGAGGGGTGGCACATGTTGATATTTGTCCTTGATCGACACATCTACCCTGCTGTTGTCCAGTATCTCAATAGCTGGTTGCTTCAAATTAAGCATATAACATAGTAATGCCCAGCGTGATGTATTGGAAAGACGGCCTACATATCGACAAGAGGAACGCGGTGTTAATAAAGTTACATATAAATACGATAATTGTAATAAACTAACTCTTCATTAACTTACCAATGTGACGTCGTTTATGTTTAATCTTGGAAACATGCTCATACGATGTTTAATGGTATTCACAAATTGTTCGAGGAGCGCATCAGTACATTTACTTTCTTTTTTTGATGTGAAAAAAAATGTTTTACATTTGAAAAAAATGTAGTTAGATGGTGCACATTATAACGTAAGTATAACAAAAGATAAGGGATATATTTCACCGTGTCGGTCACATGAAAATAAAATCTGAGCGGGCGACGTGGTGATCTTGTTGCCTCGGCGTTGTTCAATGTTGATGACCAGTGTCAATGACACCAGATGAGAGTTCGTGCGGTCACACAATGATTTTATATCCCAAATAGTGCACATAATCATCACTCCTGAAAACAATAGCCCTGAAAAAACAAATATACAGTATGTAATGAGTTATTATACAAAACGGGTATTATGCATCATATAGTATGTAATGGAAGAATACATATTATGCAGTGTGTATATGTAACATTATACAGTGTGTATATTTAGCATTTTACAGTGATATATGTAACAGTATACAGTGTGTATATTTAACATTGTACAAGTGGATATATGTAAATTATACAGTGTAAAATGTAACATTATACAGTGGATATGTAACATTTATACATACAGTGTGTATATGTAACAGTATACAGTGTGTATATTTAACATTTACAGTGGATATATGTAACAGTATACAGTGTGTATAGGTTACATTATACAGTGTGTATAGTTACATTATACAATGTGTATATGTAACATTATACAGTGTGTATATGTAACAGTATACAGTGTGTATATGTAACAGTATACATTGTGTATAATGTATCATTATACAGTGTATACATGTGACATTATGTACTCACATGGTGTCCTCATCTACAATGTAACATGTACACTATGTACTCACATGGTGTCCTCATCTACAATCTTTACCCAATCAGAGAGCCTTTTTTCAATGGGGCTCGACTTTGTGTTTAGTGTATCAATTCGTTGTATGTAAGGGAACACGTATCTGGCCCTGGCTTCATTTGTCTCCTTTTATCACCAATGAATTCACCGCAACAGGTCCCTTCCCTGCATCAGCCTTTGTTGCCACATCTGAAGTCGACGGAGGCACTTGGTCAGCAACATTGGTGGTGTCATCCTTGTATTGTCTAGCAATTGACAGTACAGTCCCTTCCGGCTCGTCATGGTGTGGGTTCTCCGGTGTTTGTTGCGATAGCAGGCCAAAACTAGGCATTGAGGGGATCGCTACTCCCTTTGCTGCAACGGTGTCTGGTTGTTGGTCCTTCTGTGGTGTTATCTGTGTCAACAAGTTGAAAGTTGGTCCTTCTGCAAAGTTGAAAGTTGGTCCTTCAGTTGGTGTGCTTATTGTTTTATCGGGTGCAAATTGTTTCATGTTGGAGAGGCTGAACATCTTGGACAGCAGGATGTGCGTGTGACGAAGGTTCTCCTTGGTGCTCGGTAGGTGCCTCTTTATGCGGTCGATACAGCCTCGCAATCTGATCGAACACCAGCTTGTCAATTTCTTTCAACCGTGGATTTGTCGGAATAATCGAGTCACACGATTGCATGTATCCATTGTACTTGATATAACATCCATCAGATTGAATGCATATTTTTCCAGACTGCTCATCAGCCCATATGAGTAAATGTATAACAAAGGATTATTTACTGTATAATATATTATATGAACTGTATATTATGTTCAGATACTGTATATCAGTGAGTCCAAAAAACATTATACAATAGCTCACAATTAATTATACAGTAGATAACACACAAATGTACACTAATTAACAATCAATTATAGCTCATAAATACACTAAATAATTAACAATATACATTACATATTAAACAATACCTGTTCAACCTTATCGTATTCCATGATGGATTCTTGTGTGTCTGGTGGAGCTTCTAAAGAGGCATTGGGTTGGTGTGGAGATTGAACTTGATCAACAGTCTTCCCTTTGTCAGCCTTCAATTCCCATTGCCCCTTCAATATCACCCCATCCCAAAAACCCCCGGACCAATCTCACGGCACCCTTTTCCCGGAGTTTAGAGTCCGACCATGCAAGCCAAGTTGGAATTGATCTTTGTACTGTCAAATGGCCCTTGTAATTGACTCTGTCAAATATAATATCTGAAATTGTACTGTATTATAGACTATTATACAGTAGATAATATATCATTATACAGTGTCACACAACACAAAATACAGTATGTGATAGACCATTATACAGTAGGTAATATATCATTATACAGTATTCATTTACACATCGTGCAGTTAATATAAAATACTAATTAAATGATATACAACACAATAGTGCAACATAATCACATCACAAGAGGTAACGTAGACTTACAATCAAAAACAGGAGAGGTCCCGTATACATGCGAGTTGCGGGATCTGTTCCAAAACATCTTTTATGTCCGCCAAACTTCGTAGAACAAGGGATGGCCAGTTGTAAGTTGACAACTCATCAAGTGATCCTGTGAAATTCAACATCTTCTTGTTCAGAAATGGTGTACCAGGCGCCTCTACCAAGCATTGTATATAATCATCATAAAATTGAGCTTGAGTAGCTCCGTACTGCTTCCTCTTTTTCAATTGCGTCAACGACCATTTAGCTGAAACCTTGAACTTGTTGGACTTAGTAAGTCCAAATTGTGCACTCCATGCGTCCGACCTTTCTGGATTTTTTGATGTGAGGTCTATAATTTTATCCCCGTGTGGAAAACCCAAAACCTCGGCCACATCATATTCTGTAATATTAATCTTTCCCCCAGGCAAACTAGAGTGAAATTTCCTGGTTTAAAAGCCTTTACAATTTTAAACCCAAGCTTGTGTGGCATATCCTTAATATTGAAATCCAGAAAGCAACCAAAACCGGACTGTCTAACCATTCACGTTGTGGTTCCGTGAGGTTTGAAACAGCTTTAATTAACACTTCAGTGATACTCGTATTTGTGTAAAATCAACCGTACGCTTCTTCGCTTTATTTTTTGTCACAGAAAGTATTTTATGTTTTTTTGACGGTGTTTTTTCCAGTTGCTGTTTCGATCGTCTTTTTTTCGGATCGGTGGGGTGGTCTGTTTCGGTAGCTTCATCGTGGTCAGAAGCAGGCCGTTCAACACTAATAGGCTCAGCAACGTTTGAAGCCACAATCTGAAACCTACTACCTGAAGACTCAGATGATGATGACCCTTCTTGAGTAACTGCATTATACGGTAGATAGTTAGGATTAGTCAAAGTGGATTAACTAATTATACAGTATATCATAAGTTAGTATACAACAACCTATATCACATTATTCAGTGTGTGATAACATATTATACAGTAAGATATATAAATTTATACCTTATGCGTATAAACCAAATAATACACAGTGTGCAACAACCATTAGACAGTATGAATCTATCCATTATACAGATCATACAGTTTGTAATATAAATATAACATACAGTATTACACAGTACCCAATAAGCAAATATACAGTATAAACTAAGTTATTATACAGTGTAGTAAACGGTATTATGCTTGATTATTCAGTAACAGTGAAAGAAGCACCCCATAATGCAGTAGCCAATAATCCAAACAAGAATATAAATGAAAGTTAATCATTGTATACCAGTATACAGAAGAAACATTTATGTAAAACAATTATACATGCCATTTTACACCATTATACAGTATATGATTACATAGTATACAACACATTATATCACTACATACAGTATGTTACCATACATCAATCAGTTACTATACAATAAGCCATTATACAGTCCATCAAGCATGATTATACAGTAACATTGATTACATTATACAACACATTATACAGTCCATTAAGCATGATTATACAGTACCATTGAATACATTATACAGAACATTATGCATGATTATACATTGACAGTGAATTCATTTCATTACACAGACGAGTATTCGAATCATTAAATCGCTCCTTATTGGCATAGAAAAATCAACAAAAACATGTTTAGGTGTTCCAAATAAATTCGTAATGATGCAGAAACGATCAAAATCAACAAAATACACAACATTATCACCCAAGAACTTTTCGAGGATGAACTGAAACGGTATTTTCGAATGTTACCTGAAAATTTTGATGGATTTTTTGACCTCATTGTATGCGATCAAAAAAATCGAAATCGGGAGAAGATGACAGCGTTTGGAGTTATTTATGGAGTTATATCTTGCAAATAATGGGCGTATTTAGTAAGATTCTAATCGTGGGTACTGTTAATTGATCGTGGGTTCAAAAAATGGGAGAGATTTCAGGGATGATTGTGGAGCGAATGTAGGATTTGATTTGTTGTATAATGGTGTGAATTTACCAGTTTAACCCTAGGCCAGCCTTTTTTTGTGTTTCCCGCGTGGTTCAGTGATTAATTTGGGCTGTTGGATTTAATTGATCCAATGGTCTATATTGGGTCTTAGATCTTATCTAGGTGATGGTATGTATTAGATCTTGACCCTATATATATATATATATATATACAAAATATCTATATTATTTTGTAATTTTTGTGTTAAAAAAATATTATTTTTGTGGTATTAGTATTTTTAAACATTTTATTAAACTAATTACAATGACCTCCCGAAATTTGAAAAAGATTGCATCCAGCTCCTCATATGTTGAGGGTATACTGGTCCGAAAAAATAGTCAACAATCACAAAAGTCAACCCCAAGGTCAAAATCGAATTTTTATAAAAATTTGATGATGACATCATCAATTTCCTTACAAAAAAGACCTCAAATGTAAGTCGAATATTAAATTCAGGGAGGTGAAAGTAATTATTTAAATTCGGTGGAGGTGGCTTTATTTGGCGCATAAGTTAGGGAGTTTTTTTGTAATTTTCCCTTCTGTTAAATATCTTTGTATATATTTAGGATATCTTTGTATCTTTTTCATATTTATCTATTATCTTATTTATAGCTTGGGGTTTGTTATGGTTTTCTATAATCTTAACAATAGATCTGATCTCATTTGCAATCAAATAGGTAAAATTTGACCACACTTTTTAGCTCACATACGTTACCAAAGTAACCAACCAAACAGAGACCCAGAAAAAAAAACTAACCAAACATCCGTTTTCCACCATATAAACAATTCGTGAAATGAAAACTCATTCCTCCCAAAGTTTGTAAAACACGCACCAACACACAGAGATTAGCACGCCCCTGTTATTCATTTCATTCATTAAAAACTTATCCATCTCTCCACACATTAACTCTGAGATATATATATATATATATATAGAGAGAGAGAGAGAGAGATGGTGTCTATTGACTCAGGACATGCACGTTTACACGAGCTTGGCTACAAACAAGAACTCAAGCGTGATCTCTCGTAATACCTTTTCCACCTCAAAAAATAAAAATCTTTTTCTTTTAAAACATTTTTTATCCTTTTTTCTTGAAAAAATTACACATAGACCCGTCATTTATTGTGTAATTATCAAAAACTCTCTTTACTTATTTGAAATTGCATACACCCCTCAAAGTGTCCATTTATAAGGTTTAAAAAGTAATAACACATGGGGTGGAACGAGAGGAGATGTTGGTAATTTTCAATAAATGAGGGAATTTTTGGTAATTACTCAATAAGTTAAGGGGTTGGGTGTAATTTTCCTTCTTTTATTTTTAAGGTTTTTTTCTTTCTTCATTAATTTTTAATTTTTTTGGATGTGAAACGACAGGTTATTATCAAACTTTGCATTCTCATTTTCTGTAATATCAGTGCTCACGGGTATTAATACCCTGTACAGCACTGGGCTGGCATTCGGTGGGCCCGTCTCGATGGTATACGGATGGCTGACAGCTGGCTGTTTCACAATGCTGATTGGTCTATCAATGGCTGAGATTTGCTCTTCATATCCCACTTCTGGTGGACTCTATTACTGGAGTGCTAAGCTTGCTGGCCCTGCTTGGGCACCTTTTGCTTCTTGGATCACCGGATGGTATAATTTTACGAAAAATGTTATATACAATCGTTTTGCTTTTATACCATCGATTTTTCAAAACTCTCATTGATTTACAAAGTATGAATGTATTAAATCAATTAAAATCAATTAATTGCAATTGATTTATTGTCAAAACTAGGATACATGAACAATCGGTGGTATATAAAAGTGATATAATTACATGCATACCCCTCACTTTAGTGATAATTACTAAAACCCCATATTTTTTGATAAATTACAACGAGACTCCTCAAGGGGTTTATTTTTAAAGTTTACATAGAGTGAAATTGTAAGAATACCTTACCATGATAGACTTTGTGTAATTTTGAAAAGATCAAAGGGGGTTTTGGTAATTAACGCAAAAGTGGGGGGGGTGTGCATAGGGATGTAAGTTGAGCCGAGCCGGCTCGCGAGCCTGGCGAGCCGGCTCTACTCGAGCTCGAGTTTCACGAGCTCGAGCTCGAGCCTAAATGTATCTGCAAAAAGGCTCGCGAGCTTTTTCATAATTTTATATATATATTTTTATATATTAAATATTAATTATATATATTAAATATTAATTATATATTATAATTACCAGGCTCGCGAGCCCAATTCAAGCTTGAGCTCGCGAGCTCGAGCCGAGCTCGTTTTTTAACAAACGAGCTCGAGCTCGAGCCCTTCAAACCCGGGCTCGACGAGCTCGAGCTCGTGAGCTCAGGCTCGAGCTCGGCTCGTTTACATCCCTAGGTGTGCATGTGATTTTCTCTTATTTTTATTGGTCTAATTCCATAGGTAATTTAAAAAAATTGAATCTTTTTGTTTGCATGATGTAATGATCAAATTTAAGCTTTTGGAATCTGAAATGGAATTCGAAGACTTTTACCATTTTGCTACATGCTGATGCTGATGTACAGCATTTTTTGGGTGTTATTTTGTGTTGGGAAATACTGAAACAAAACTATTATATTAATGCTTTAGTTACATTGTACACAAGAGACATGTCCAACTCAGAGTTTTAAAAACCGGACCGGACCGGACCGGCTGGTCGAACCGGTCGGACCTGCCGACCGGGACATATAATGGTCTGATTCGAACCTTAAAACCGGTATAATCAAAAACCAGCCAAAACCGTTTGACTCGCGGTTAGACCGCTGAAACGGTCGAACCGGGACTGGTTCACAAAAACCAGACGGTTTTTCATAAGTGCAATTAGTTGGTCAAAATCCCTATTTTCTACCAAGCACGTCTGTTGTGGGCTTTGGACTTTGCGTGAGTTCCTTCTCTTTTCCTTCTATGCGAGCAAATGAGCAAAGATACGCAATTTTTTTCCTGTTTACTTGAGTTCCTTCGTCCTCTTTCTTTCTCTCTATCTCTATTTCTAACTCTGACTTTTACTCTCACATAAATTGATTAGTTATATTTGATATTTTGATTATTTGTTAAAAAAAATTCAAGAATTATAACTACAAAGCAAAGAAGGATTTCTCCATTTCTCCAATTATAAGTAACAATAAAAAAGGGACTTATAACTTTGTAAGTGTGTGAGTGTGGTGTTGTTGCAATATCATCAATTCTTGTAGCAAATGTTTTGTCAAATTTTGCATCTTTGTTTGTTGAATACGTATGAGTATGAAATGTAAGGATTGACAAGCGATTCAGTGCTCTTAAATCAGTAAATTTCTAAACATGCATTATAAATATTTATGAATTTAATCATTTGTGGATGCTTAATTTTTAAGGATTGATTTTTTTATTTTTATTTTTGGTGCATATTTATGTATTTTATCTAATTTTAATATATTAATAATTATTTATATCTTATTTATGAGATCACCGGTCCGAACACGATTGAACCACGATCCGATCAGTGACGGTAGATTTTCCGGTTCGATAGCCGGTATGGTTTTTAAAACATTGGTCCAACTTCTTTGTAATTAGAATCTTTGAATTGTAAAATGACCAAAATACCCTTCTATGCGAGTTTCCTTTTTTTCAGTACTTTGTTTATCAGACTCGACAAGCCATGTCCAGTTTATTTGTAATTAGAGCCTTAGAGCGGTAAAATGACTAAAAGACCCTTCTCGCCGAGGTCTGCGGTACCACTTTTATCAGACTCACAAGAGACATGTCCAACTTATTTGTAATTAGTCTTTGAATTGTAAAATGAACAAAATACCCTTCTATGCGAGGTTCCTTTTTTTCAGTACTTTGTTTATCAGACTCGACAAGCCATGTCCAATTTATTCGTAATTAGAGCCTTTGAGCAGTTAAATGACTAAAATACCCTTCTCGTCAAGGTCGTTTCTACGGCACTACTTTTTTATCAGACTCAACAAGCCCATCTCTTATCTTGATCATTGGTACTAAGTGAGAATTTATTTCATTTTATTTGTTTGGTGCAGGTTCAACATTGTTGGTCAGGTACTTCTAAGCTCTCCATTTTGCATCTCAAATTTGATTAACTAACACATTCTTCTTCCATAAGTAAGCACTAATCGCAACGTAAATAAATCGTCGTGCAGTGGGCCATTACGGCAAGCGTAGATTTTTCACTAGCACAGTTGATTCAGGTGATAATTCTCCTGGTCACAGGTGGGAAGAATGGAGGAGGATATGAGGCATCTAAATATGTTGTTATTGCATTCTATGCTGCAATTTTGTTCTTACATGCTATCCTTAACAGTCTCCCTATCTCCTGGTTATCCTTCTTTGGACAACTTGCTGCTGCATGGAATGTATTAGGTACATTACTATGTAAATACTCTTATTTTTCTCGTAACTAAATTACATAGACGCCCATGCATGAGTCGTTAATCACGAGGATTTGCCCGAAGTTTGAGAAATTACTACAACCTCTCCTGTCACTTGTTAGTAAAGTTGATTACTTTTTCGCCCCATCGTATTACGATTTCACCCTTGTCAGTAAAAGCATATTGCAATTTCATCCACTGACTGGCAGGGGCAGAGTTAGGATCTTAGGTCCGGGGGCAAATACAAAAGAAAAAGGCAGAGCTTAGCAAAACTTTAAATATCAAATTCTGTAGACCAAAAATTTATATTTTCAAAAGTTGAGGGGGGGAGGAGGGGAGGCCACCAGAGTGTCAGCACCAGCCTCCGTCAGCAGAGGGAATATGTTGGTAATCTGCAAAACGTCAAGGGGTCGCTGATAATTACACAATAAGTGAAGGGGTGTGCACGTAATTATCTCATTCTGAATATTATGGAACGACCATAATTATGTTACAGAATATATATTTGCAATTTTCAGGTGTCTTTGTTCTTATGATCCTCATCCCTATGGTTACAACTGAGAAAGCCGGTACAGAGTTTGTTTTCACTCACTTCAACACGGATAACGGGCAAGGAATTCATAGTAGATTGTACATATTTGTTCTAGGACTTCTGATGAGTCAGTATACGTTAACAGGGTATGATGCTTCTGCACACATGGTGAGTCACACGTCGTTTACTTGTTTAAAATTCAAAATTTTGCAATATAGTTGTGTACATTCTACTCCTTGAATTGTGAATTGTGATAGGAATATGAGACTAGTCTGTTGAATTATGTCTCGACTCAATAATTTTCGCGATTTGCAATATAGTTTTGTACATTCTACTCCTTGAATTGTGAATTGTGATAGGAATATGAGACTAGTCTGTTGAATTATGTCTCGACTCAATAATTTTCACGATTGACATGAGAGATGGAGAAATTTGTTTTACATATTCTCATTCATATCTAGCTATTCTTCGTAAATCTTCATAATTCTGTTCTTGATTCGTGCTATGATGTAACACACAGACAGAGGAGACGAAGGATGCGGATAAGAATGGACCAAAGGGAATAATAAGTTCCATCGGGATATCTATAGCCGTTGGATGGGGTTATATACTTGGCATCACATATGCAGTAACTAATATCCCACACATACTGAGCCCGGACAATGATGCCGGTGGTTACGCCATTGCTGAAATATTTTACCAAGCTTTCAAGAGTAGATATGGTAATGGCATTGGTGGGATTCTTTGCCTTTGTATAGTTGCAGTTGCAATATTTTTCTGTGGAATGAGTTCAATCACTAGCAACTCGAGGTGAAATCCATTCTTTCTTGAATCTGCAACGAGTAATTTGTGTAAGAATAACCTAAGGTAAATAAAAACATTTCAGGATGGCTTATGCGTTCTCCAGAGATGGTGCAATGCCATTTTCGTCGTTTTGGCATAAAGTTAACGGGCAAGAGGTCCCGTTGAATGCTGTTTGGTCGTCGGCTCTTATAGCATTTTGCATGGCGTTGACGGTACGGTAATCGTCTCTTGCTAATCTAAGCATCTTGCATTCACTTGATAAAACATCAGTAATTAAGGACTCTGGTTTCGGTTCAATCACAACCATCCCTGCATGCTGTATCATGTGTATTACACCACATACTGATGGTTGTAATTGACCCCGGACCCACACAAGTAAAATTGGCATAGTGTTCAATTATTAGGCAACCTTATAACTTAATGGTAATTACTTACTCATCCTCCACTTGTTGGGTAATTACCACGACACCCTTGAGGTATTGCAAATTATTGCGACACCCCTTATCAGGTAGTGACAACTCAAAATATAAGGGGTCGAAATTGTAATATGCTTTCATGAAAAAGGGGTGAAATGATCTACTTTTACTGACAGGGTAATTATGGTAATTTCTCAAAACTCGTGGTACTTTCCGTAATTAAGGTCTCATGAAGGGGTGTTTATGTAATTTACTCTATAAGTTTGTACCAGGCATATGATATTGGTTACTATTTTGCAGTCACTCGGAAGCTTAGTTGCATTTCAAGCTATGGTATCAATAGCTACTATTGGACTCTACATAGCATATGCCCTACCAATCTTTTTCAGAGTGACATTGGCTCGACGATCTTTTACTCCGGGGCCTTTCAACTTGGGCCGGTACGGAGTACTTGTTGGTTGGATTGCTGTCCTATGGACAGCTACGATTTCAGTTCTCTTCTCCTTGCCCGTGGCCTACCCCATTACCAAGGAAACTCTAAATTATACGCCTGTGGCCGTTGGAGGCCTTCTCATTCTCACCGTTTCGTCTTGGATAGTAAGTGGTAGACACTGGTTCAAAGGTCCTATAACAAACATAAATAGTTGAATAGTATGATTATAGTTTTCCTAGGGTCTTGTTTCAACTTGTACATTGAACAAATTTTGATGAAAGATAGTTTGTTGATCGTTTTTGGAGTTTTGGGGCAATCGCAATCATTTTTATAAGGAGATTCACTTTGTTTTAATTAGTGCTGAAATTGGAGTACCCAGAGCGATGGAGTGATCACACAACCGTCCTATACAGAGGTTACTATACACGAATGATTTGTGATTATACTGAGGCTCCTATTTTTGACAGGGACTAAGAATTACCTGAATATTCCCAAAAGTATCATTGTTCAACAAAACATTTCAGATTTTCTATTCCTAAATAGTGTTAGTGTACGCTTTCTGCAAATGGTTGAGCATATAAATGAAGCTCGTACATTACATAATACAATCCAAGATTGCCAAAAAGTTGAACCAAAAACTACTTTTGCAAAGTAAACCATTCTTGTGTCACTAATCTTCACCTTTTTTGACATCCATTGCATTCATAAGTTGCTTTTGTTTCAAAGAGTAACCTGAAGAAGCCGATTCTGTCATAAAATCGAGCTTTTGGTTAACATTAGTCGTCCCAATCGAAAACTTACTTAGACTAGGTGAAACTTCAGACAAGTTTGGCTTATCTGTTTCTTGAATCAACTTAATAAAAGCTGCAGAAAAATTACTTGAATCTGTAAATGCTTCAAATTCTTCGACCTCTGAGCTTTGTTTTATTTGCTTCTGCAAATCACTTTCATCCTCAATTCGTTTCCTCTTATTGCAAATTTCTGTCGATTTTGTTAAACTCTTTCCACGTACAAGATTATTCTCGATTTGGTCGCTATCTGCAATCTGTTCATCGTCGTGCAATGTAGTTGGATCGATATCTTCACCCTCCTTTTTTACCTTATCTCCTTGAGATTCCAAGTCTTGATCAATAATATTACTCTTATTCTTACTCTTTCTGTATACATGCTGCCATACATTCTTGAGTTTCTTCGAAGAAATTGGTTTCTTCAGAAAGAAGCACGCCCCGTTTCTCATGGCTTCCTCGATCGTATCCTTGTTCAGTTCCAAGGACATCACTGGATGTACAAATATGTCGAAAATTGAAAATCATTTGAAGAGAAAAATGTAGGAAAATAGTTTTCTAAGTTTCTTACATATGACGGGAAAATCCTTGATAAGGTGTACACTGTTGATGAACTTGATGCAGTCCATTTCTGGCATGTCGAAATCAGCCATTACAAGATCGAAATGATCTTTTCGTTCTTCGAGAATCGACAGTGCAACTGCAGCTAGTTCAGTTGTGGTAACTGTAGGAAACAATAAAAACACAAGATTTACGTGGAAAAAATTCTTTTAAAATGACATAAGGGGAAAAAAAAAACGCGTTATTTCTATGTAAAAATGATTTGTAACCACAAGTTTATCTATATTTTCCACATTGGATGACTATGCTTCTTATGTTTGAAAAAACAAAAAATGAAAGACGAAAATAATAATACTACTAATAATAATAATAATGCTATAAATGTACCTTTATAGGAACAATCTTCCAACATTGATGCCATGTCTAACAAGGATGATGTATCATTATCAATTAGTAGAACCCGAAGGTTACGAAAAGGTGTTGGAACGGCGCTCAAGTCCTCTCGAGACATTTCTGAACAATCCCTTTCGAGTAATTCAGAAAAACATACACACGAAGAGGCTAAGAAACCAGAGAAAGAGATAGCATTGAACTGGGGGAAAAAATGTTACTATTTTATAAATGTGGAAAGGAACCTTAATGAGTATCTTTCTATATGTTCATAAATCGCGTCGACAAATATTTTGCATTTTATGTTTGCACAAAATCCGGTGACATAACAATAAATTTTGACATTCATGATTTCATAAATTTAGCAGAAGCTTTAAAGTATTTCCTGCTAGAACGACCATTTTTATATAGTTTTTCCAAAAAAAAAAAAAAAAGTTAGTACTCATGGATCCTTGTGGTTAATGAAAATCAACTATTGAGATTGCCTGAACTTAAATAATCATATTAATAATTGCACGCCATAGTGTAAAAAAGTGAAGATTCTTGGATGATTTTTTACTTTGGAAAATCTGAATCATGAATTTTTTCCTAAGTATAGAACTCAGATATTTGTTTGTTCATAACATTCTTTTGCCATTATGATCTTGAGGTAACACGACTATTATTATCTTTTCAATTACGATAAACGAAATTTATTAGGATAATGACCTAGAACCCATATATATGAATAATTATTTTGATATTAAGTTTCACGTCAATTTTAGTGAAAGATGAAATATTTCACATCAATATTTGCTACACTTTAGGAAACTCATATTTGTCCCTTAACTAAATTTTCAACCTACCAGAAGTTGGATTGATGCAATGTTTCCTAGACATTTTCTAATTGAGATTGCTTGTTCAATAACATATGTATACAAACAAAATGAGTAATTCTTATGACGTCTGGACACTCCAAATCCTGGTATAATCACAACAATTTGTGTATAGTATCATGTGAATTCGACCACATGAATGATCAATTGAAACTAACCATTTCTTGTTAACCAGATAATGAATAACTGTATATTATGATATGTCTTGATACGTAGAGCACGAATAATTTATGTATCTATCTATCTATCTAATACCACACACACAAAATGTTATCTCGATCCTAGTATAATCACAACAGTCTGTGTATCGTGTCATATAGATTCGACCACAAGAATGATCAATTCAACACAATTATTTCTTGGTTAACCAGAAAATAATAATCGTTTACTGAGATATTTCTGTTGAGAGGTAGACCAACAGTTCATGTATCTACTCCCTTTCTAACACGGCGCACACGAAGCGTTTGCAAAAGTGATCATTCCGGATCTTCTACTATTAAATTGTGCTTTCTTGCAAAATTGTTCTTCTTTGCAAATTGAAAAACCCTATTGAAGGGGAAGATGAAACTTCTATGTGAAGGTCAGTGAGAAGTAATACGAAGCTTAACAAACGTGACATTTTTCATTGGTTAAATGGGATCATTGGCTATTTTACCTAACATATTGTCAATAGAAGTGAGATATAGAAAAGAGTTAGTTAAAATTGTGATAAAGAAGCAAAGTCCCTCAAGAATCATTATGGGTTTTCTATGTTCAATATTCAACTTATTTTCATTCCAAACAAATTGATAATATATATCCAAGCCAAGCAACATATTTCTTAATATTAAAACTTAAATAACAAGCAATAAAAGGCAATCAAAATGGCTCCTTACTAACTGCAAGATGTGTGTTATATTTTAGCTCCACCTTTATTCTTTTCAACTAACTCAAATTTATGGAGTAAGATATAAATAAGTTGTTTGGAACCCCAATTTGTTCCTCTAACAAACTTTCCATAATGAGAAGGTCAAATTATAAGTATTTATCTTTCTTTTTTTCCCACTTATCTTCCCGAGATAACGCCATGAATAATCAATATATAAACACCATTTGTAATAAAGGATTCTGACTGACTTATAAATTCGTGGATCATTAACTCGACGTCTCCAGACAAACAGATCAAAACCCGGCCCATGAATAATTTTCCAAGGGTTCTAGTTGATGAATCATTTCAATTTATATAATAAAGCACCAATAAAAATTATTCACGTGGTTATAATTTATAAATGTGGTTGAAATATATGTTTCAACTTTCATAATTACCAAAAACAAAATAAATTATTATACAATTTCTCGTTTCCTCAATTTGAATTCTCTACGAAGAAATGATACTCATCTTATACTGCACTTTATACGTACATCTAAGCGTATAAATATTTCACTAAATTACGTGACGACACATTTTGGCTGGAAAAAATATGTTTTTGGCTGAAATAGATTACGCTATTTATTTCACTAAATATTCCAGACAAACAAGTCATTATAGATAGGTTTATTTTTACTTTTTACAGATAATTAATTTTTGTTTTCCCATATTTTCTTGTATTTATTGCACCAAAATACCAATGGCAGTTAGATTATTTTCCCGCCAACTAAAATTTTAACAACCCGACTGAAATGACGAGAACACCCTCCGAAACAAACCAAAAGCTAAGCTGAATGCCTGAATCAATGGCTCTGAAGCTTAAATCCCCAAATTACCCCTGCCTAAGGAAGCACCAAATTACATATATAAATACACCTCTCTTCGTCTTCCTCTTCCTCTTCATTTCACAATGTTCTATTTCTCTCACTAAAAACCCCTCTCTCTCTCTCTCTCTCTCTCTCTATATATATATATATATATATATCATAATCAGAGCAGAAGGTAATTTCAAGATGATCGGATGAAGCTTATATGTAATTGTAGTTAATCAGGTAATTGTAACCTAAATTACAACTCATTCAATGTATTTACACAATTTTCTTCTCAATTACGCATTGTTCTTACATTTCCGATTAATGATGAGCTTACGAGATAATCCTTGATTAGTTTTTGCGTGATTAATTAAGGTTTGAAGTATTATTTATGCAGTTATTGCTTTGATTTTTGTGCTTGATTGCGTACGCGTATATGTTTGTGTGTGTGTGTGTATATATACACACTTTCGTATGTGTATGTATATGTGATCTGCGTTTCCATAATTCCGTCCTTCATTGTTTCTCTTGATATTTTATCGAATTGACACTAGGATGAAGCTAATCCTTCAATTTACAAAACAATTTAGGAAATATCAGACGAAAAATCTCTAATATTATAATTTTGTTGTAGAAGATGATGTGAAATAATCACACTTGTGCGCTTGCGCGTGTTCAATGATAGTTATATGTTATTTTAGTATTTTTCTTCTATTTAGTTAAATATGAATTTTGGAGGGAAGAAGAGATGAAATTCTCATTTTGATTTTTCTTCTGTGCTGCTAATCTCACTTGTACAGAATTTATATGAACATAAACTATAAGCTGAACAGAGATGCAGAGAGAAATCTCAATATCAGGTCAAGAGAAGCCACTCTCTGGATCATCGCCACTTTTCACAGGCGATTATGATTTCTCCACGTCGTTCTACCCCTCAAATTTCCTGCCAAAACATTCGCCACTTCTGGATTTCATGAACGACGGCTCCTCCGTTTCCTCTTCCAGGGAAAGTGACGGTGCGCGAACTTCATACTTGCCTCACATCCAGCAGCAGCTGCTGCATCAGGACTTAATGGACCGTCACCATAGGGTGCTCTCCCAGCTCAATGATGTGGCGAGTCATGCACAAGTCCTCCGCCAGGAGAACGTCAATCTCAAAATGGCCAATCGTGACTTGAAGAACCGCTTGAATTTGATGCTCAATGCGATGCCGTTTCCTGGTGTAGATCTTGGTCCGCGGTTGGACTCTGTGCTGGACGGATTGAGGAAATTGGGATTTGGTGCTGAAGAGGAGGGGACGAGTCAAAATGAGGTGGTGTCAATGAGCCCGACTAGTGTGATGGACCCGGGTCATGGTGGACTGGGAGATCCTGAGCGGGTTCAGTTGCCTAAAAGCATTTCCGTTCGTTCTAGTGGATATTTGAAGGCAGTTCGAGCTGGCGGGAGCAGTGGAAAAGGAGGAGACAGGAGTAAAGCTTCAAACGAAAACAAAATTGATAACGGGACGGTACACTTCGCTTCGTATTTTCTGTTAATACATACCTGAAATTATATTTCTTTGTTAGAGTATTGATTATTGAGTTCTTGAGTATATGCTACATCAAAAGGCTTATTCTATATACATTCCATAATTATATGGAATCACTGTTTGATTGATCTACATTCCAAATATTTGAGGCAACATTATTCATCAACTATCATGAGGTTCAAGTAAAGACATGCATAAATCAATTTGACAAAGACTGCTCTTTTTGTTGAAATAGATCTTAAGAGACTCACACAAAATATGAAAATGTGTGTATTTGGCAGTCTTACAGATACAATTTAGATTCAATTTTATGTTGGGCTTATTTGTGATATTGCTAAATGCAGCAAAAGGTTTATGTAAAAGGATCAAAAAAGGAGAAACCACTTGAACTAGAGGTGTACAATCAGGGCATGTTCAAGACGGAGCTATGCAACAAATGGCAACAAACTGGAACTTGCCCTTATGGAGATAACTGCCAGTTTGCACACGGCGTTGAAGAGCTTCGTCCCGTTCTACGCCACCCTCGTTACAAGACTGAGGTATGCCGTATGGTACTAGACGGCGTCCCTTGCCCTTATGGCCACCGCTGCCACTTTCGCCATGCTTTGACTGACCAGGAAAAACTCACTAAAGCTATGAATTCCAAGCCTCTCGAGCCACTGAATTATCGGTAACGTCTTAATGTGGTCAATTATATGCATGAAGAGCTGTTTATAATACTCGGAAAGGTAAACTAGTAACTAAGTAGAAGTTGAATATGTAAGTAAATAAAGTTTAAATGTGATTACATGATTAAGGATGGTTGTGATGAAGGAGGCTTTCATTACTTGGAACTTAGGAAGTCTTAAAGTGGAGACATAAAGTATACTTTAATCAAATTTTCAGGCTTCCTTTACTTTCAAAACGCTATTATACGTAATGATGAATTACACTAGACAATTTTTGTATTGTTGGTGTATGTAATGAACTCCTATTGATCTGTGATGTAAAACATATTCTTTTATGGAACAAATTTGGAATGATGTAATTTTGCCCAATAGCTAAGCAACTCCTTTGTTTCATAAAACTTCTGATTAGATATATATATATATATATATATATATATATGTCCTTTTGTACTTTATATGCTATGTTTGGACCTTGCAATTTGAGTGAGGAAAAAAGCACTATAAAGAAAGGAGTACCAACGGGAATTCTAACTTGCTCCCGGCTCGGCCAAATCCATGTATATTTTATAAAATAACTTACTAATTATATAGCAAGTGTAATACACTCTCCTTGTGAAATACATTTGGGTGTGGCCAAATCGGGTTTGGGCTAAAAATTTTCGAGTACCAGCTTAGGCTAAATTTTCATTTATGCTCTGGTTGGTTCAAGAGAATTGCTACGGAAAAAATAAAACACAACGAAAATCATTTTTCATTGTTTGGTTACTGGAAAATGGTGGGAAAAGGAAAATAGTTTTCCTTTTATTTATTGTTTCCTTGCCTTAGCAATTTCACTGGTTCAAACAGAGTGTTAGGGTGTGTCTGAAATGAGGGATTTAAAAGTTATGGATTTTAATTTTATCAACAAATCTATTGAGTTTGTTTGGTGATGTTAAGTTGTGATGTATTTCATATCCCTTGATGTTCATTTTGAGTTTTATATTCTCAATCACTATAATGGATTTCAAATTACACCGATTTTGAGTCATTTGAAATCATTACTCAAAATTTACTCCCCAAATCCAAATTCCTCCATCCAAACACACCTTAAGTGAATGATTTTGCCCAAAACAAATGTCTTTTATTCAACTTTTCTATTGGGCTAAAAATTTGGAGGAAAGGTTTGCCTGTAAACTGATCCGTGACAAAAGTAACTTTTAGGTCGTTGCATATCCAATAAGCTAAAGTTGGATATAGAATTGTACGGCATTTAGCAGGCTTTTAAATATGAGGCCCAAATAAAACCTCTGAAATAAACAAAGCCCACAAGCCCATCAATTAAGCGGTATAGTTTGACCCAAAGCTTGATTGAGGGGATGTTTGGCTAATCTTTATATGACACCTAGTAAGATTTTGGAGCTTATAAATTATTGGAAATTTTTGCATAATATGAAATTATAAAAGTTGTAAAATGTTAATAATGATAATGTTATAGTTGAGATAGTTATATTAAAGAGATTTTTTAAGATTTTAAAAATAAGTTATGGTATCCTGAGAAAAATTCACACGTTTCTGACATCTCATTTTGGGAATTTATAAATAAAGAATATTAAACTTAGGTGTTTTATAAATTCTCAAATTAATAAATATTTAGAAAATTATAATTTCACCCATTTAACCCTTGAAATGCACATCACAAGTGTACCCTAGAATCCTTCCACCATAACGAGTCAAATTGAAGAATACAATTGCTCAATGACAAACAAAAAGAATAAGTGGGACCCAGTGTTTTAAAAGACGAAGGAGCAGGGCGGGGCGTTTTATGTCCCACAAGGCGGGGCATAAGCCCTGAGGCATGGGGCGTATACCCAGCGAATTTTGTTTTTTTAGTATTAAAAAAATATAATATAATGTTAAAAATTAATTTAAATTAGCGAAAAATTATAAAATTAAAGAATAAATTAAGTAAAAAAATAAGATAGAGAAAGTTAAAAATAATAATATATTCAACTATGCAAACTAAAAGTCCAAACTCAACTCTACGACTTCAAAAATAATTTTTTTGTCCAACAATAAAATTCAATGCACGTACAATCAATTGAAAATGAATAATAAGTTTAAGTCATTAAGCATGTCGATTAAAACATTAAAAATGATGATAGTTAGTATATTGAAAATGAATAATAAGTTTAAGACATTAAGCATGTCGATTAAAACATTTAAAATGATGATAATTAGTATATTAACATCTAACCACTTGGTGTTTGACAAGATAGGTATGAGTAAGATGTCGAACTTTTTAGACAAGAAACCATAAGATAAATGGCTATCAAAAGTAAATGAGTAGTGTGTGGATTGGGACCTACATGAACACAAAGGTATATAGATTAGTCAATCATTGATTTTTATCATGACAAGTTGAATTTTGTTTTTGTTTTGGTGGTGCATTGAAATGATGTCCATATGATTTAGGAATGAAAAAGTGTGTTTTTTTCCAAAGAAAAAATGGTGCAACACATAGCCATCAATTTCTTTCCAACATAAACCAATTTCACATTATCTAAAGGTGAAAAAGTTACCTATGCTAATCTCCTAGGGGATCCAATGCAATAGGCGTCCACTCAATCAATCGTAGTGCGAAATTATTAAATAATTATCGACATGGAATTAAACTATTACTAAACAAATCAAGTACATCATACAATATGATACATTTGGAGATATCAAATATATGATATATTTTGGGATATGCATACAACTGTTAGAATTAGCAACGTAACAACTATAAAAATATAAAAAGACTCGTATTATTTGTAGGAGTAAAATCTAATATTTTAGGGCCTCAATTTTTCCAGTAGAATTAAGTTCATCGACATTAATCTTTTAACTTGTTAGTCCACAGTTGTAAGGTTTGCTATGATTAGGTGACACAGGAGCCGAGTTTCGTGCAATGATATAGTTCGAGCTCAAACTTGACGAACCGTCTTTTGAACGTTCGAGGTCATAACATATGAAAATAGCTCAACCAATCTTGATATGTATTATTGCAATATGATATATATTAATTCCAAAATATTATTACTTAGAAACTTGCTTGCTCGTGAATAAACACGCAATAGAGTTTAATCAAGCTATTATCAAGTCAGCTCGTGAGCCAATTGAACTCAATATGCACCCTGAGTTAGGGGTGTGCAACGAGCCGAGCCGGCTCGAAAAGAGCTCGAGAAAATTCGAGCCGAGCTCGAGCCCAACTATACTTGTTCGAAGGTTCGCGAGCCGGCTTGCGAGCCTGAATAAAAAAAAATTAATATATATATAATGTAATATTTTATTTATTTTTTACTATATACATACATATAATATAATATCTTATAATATTATATATGTATTACTTATTAAATTAAATATTTATGATGAATATATTTAATTATATATATATTAAACAAAATTAATAGTAATATATATTAATTAAAGAAAATTAATTATTATTTTTCTGAGCTCGAGCTCATTTTTTTCAAGCTCGTCGAGCTCGAGCCAAAAAATTCTTGGCTCAAGCTCGGCTCGTGAACACCCCTACCCTGAGTTTATGTGTCGTCTCAACCTCTTGCCAATGTAGCTAGTATGTTCTTCAATAATTTATTTAGAATATATAAAAAATTGATTCAAACGCTACAACAAATCCCAAAAATTAAAACAATAAAAACAAATAAGCTGGATAATTCGCGACAACTTTCCATTCTCCCTATAAAGATTATTTTCCCAAATGAACAAATTTTACCAAACGTAGTGTTGATTGTCGGATGATACTTGGTAGCTCAGAGAATCCAACTCTCGGAGTCTATTCACCACGCAAAGTGTTAAAATATAATATATATATATATATAGGGTCAAGATCTAATACACACCCGATATTAGATAAGATATGAGACTCAATCTAAACCATTGGATCTATTAAATCCAACAGTCCAGAAAAAAAAAGCAAAAAAACGTGGGAAATCTGATTCCAATTGGGTCAAGGGTATAATGGTAATTTGCGTCATTATAAAGCATCCATTTCCAAGAAAAACGACACACTCTCCCTAAAATCCCTCAATTTGAATCCCACTAAATCTCCCCTTCCAATCTCTCAATCTGTTCCCAAAAATAACTCAATCACATTATATACCCATTATATAACTCTAATATTCACCCTTCCGCAAAGCAAGTGAATATATGAATATGTATTTATATATATGATTTACCCTTCAGCAAATATAAGTCCCAGAAACTATGGCAATGTTTGGTTATGTTTCCATACCATGTTTGATTCAAAATTTTCATCAAATCATGTTTGGTTCACAAAATATTTGGTCAAAAATATACTATTTTTTTTGTCCAAAAAAAATATAATAATTATTTTCCATCTTTCTACACATACTTTGTCCCTACACTCTTCTCTATGTGGTCTCTCTCTTCTCTCTCCTCTCTAACAGACAAAAGTTTCATGATTTAACTGTTATAGTAATTTTTGTTCCCTTTGGAAACAAAACCAAACATTATCTTACCAAAAAAACATACCCAAAAACCAACTCCCAAAATAAAATCAAACACAATCTCATCAAACACGCACATGTCCCCATAAATTTCTCACCAATAATTCTCACCAAAATACCATCCCAAAACATAACCAAACATAGCCTAAGTTTATGAGATTTTCAGTTTCTGATTAAGTGACCCTATATTAGAGTTATATTTCTGACTCACTCCCAAAAACTCTAACATAGTGACCCTATATATATTAAAGTTATATTTCTGATTTACTTGCTTTGCTGAAGGGTAAAGATTCAGTTTCTGGGATTTTCAGTTTCTTGGCACTTTATTGCTAAGTTGAAAGCTTTTGCTACCTCTATGGGAGATTGCTACCTCTATGGGAGATTGCTTAGCTATTTTTAAGATTGAAGGATTTAAATTTGGGGACGTGTATAAAAGAATGGTTAACTAATTGTAATATAGATTGTGGGATAACACATCATACACTATGCATAAACGAACATTCATTTCACAGCACAAATAATGGGAATATACAGTATCATATAGACCAATATACAGTTTTATATAACTCATTATACAGTGTGTGTTTATACATAACACAGTTAGTCTTATAAATCATTATACAGTACATTACAAGCCAATATACGATATAATATAAACCAATATACAGTATCATATGACCCATTATACAATGAATACAATAGCTAATAAACATTATACAAGTCTGATTATTCCATTATACAATATCTTATAATCAAATATACAGTAAATACAATGGTGATATACAGTGTGTGATTAGTGACATACAATTAGTGATTTCAAACTATTATACGGTACCATATAAACCAATATATAGTATATTATAAGACAGTATACACTGTCTTATAACCAATTACACAGTGCGTGTATACATCATACAGTTTCAATCTCATAAACCATTATACAATATTCTATAACCCATTATACAGTATCACATGACCCATTATACAGTGTGTGTTTGCATAACATACGGTTCTATTACACCAACTAATTTAACAATATACAACATGTGCATTGTTAAGATATTATGTTCTGGAGAATACAATATTATTCATCCCATTATCAATTTTTTGTTCTGGTAAATGGGTGTCTGTAAAGCGCTAATCTCACAGTATTATTATGTTATCCTCAAACCTAAATAGTGAAAATTGTTATGAATTTATGATATCACAAAGGATAGAATAAGATAATTTTTTCATGCGAACTCATCTCTTGTAGTGACATTTGGTCTACAGTTGTGCGATTCATTATAACCTAAGTTTATATAGTTTCTTTAATTATGAGATAAAGTCTCCAGATATGTCGAAGACATCCTCTATGACTTGTGAGAAACGTGCAATCTGACCAATCCAAATTTTGTATGAATTTAAGGTTTTCCTAACTTTCTGGGTGCTGAAATTGGAAGGAATATTTAAAAAGGGAAGATGAATCTGTTATTGCATATAATCAGGGATTTGATTTTGATCCTGTATATTATTTGCATGGGTTTGTTAGACCTATTGACTAAAATGCTCCTATCATCATTAAATTAATGATAAAAACTGAAATAATGGCTTTAAATATGAACTTTGGGATCAAATGATTTAAATAATTTAGATTGAGTTTTATATCTTATTTAAAATCTAAGAATATATTTGATCCATATCCTATATATATATATATATATTTTATTGAACTTAACATATATTTTGGCTAGTGATAATGCCAGATCACATATCCTCTTGCCAGAGCATATTAATTAAAATCCCTCCTTTGTCCTCAATGGTCAATGATCTTAAATTATTGATTCAACTCTTCTAATAACTTTCCGAAATTGAGAGGCGAGTTCCATGGAATCTTGCTGTTAAGAATCCATTAGCAATTTATGTGGGCCCAATTATTTATTATTTTCAATCTTCTTCCAAAAAGAAAAGTTCGTGCTTCAATGGAAACCATCACAATTATGGTTTCTTTTCATTCTTTTAAATTGTAATACCATGAAAATAAATTTCTCAAAAAAAATAAAGTAATAACAAACAAAATATCGGTGAAGTAAAATAACAACTTATATTGAAAACATAGAAGCAAATCATTAAACAGAAAAATGATTTATTTTTGTCTCATTTAGCTTAAATTTTCACATTTATATAACATAGGGCCTCATATGATCAGTTGAGTTTGGCCAAATTGCTCGATTCGGGTCGAGCTCGAAGCCAAACATTTCGAACTTGAGTGAGACGAGCTTGAATAAAAATGTTCTAGCCCGAGTTGAGCTGAGTTGAAGCTCAAACTTAAAAATAAAATAAAATAATATGTATATATGCTACATATTATTTGTACAAATATATATATATATATTATTTTTTACATTTTAAATATATTATTAAATATATCATGATAAATGTTAAGTACATCATTATATATTATAATATATACTATAATATAAATAAATAAATATTTTTATTTACAGGATGACTCTCGAGCTCGGCTTGTTAAAAAGCTTAGCTCGCTATGCTCGAGCTCGATCAAAAACGAGTCTGAGTCAAGTACTATCGAGAAACGAAATAATTTCTCTTTTCATATTAAGAAATTTAATCAATTGTCTAAAACAAGATAAAAAGTAATTACTATGATTGCAACTGCAAATTTATCTTTTATTAATGAAAGAATTATTTAATTCCAAACTTGTAAAACGAGAGAGACCATAATTTTGCTTACAAAATTTTTATTACAATATTTAATTACAAATAGTTAATAAATATTCAAATTATAAAACAATTTTAAGTTTTAGTTGATACTATAAAAATCATCTAATGTCAAACAGAATACCATAATATTTCTAATTTATAAATTGTTTAAAATAAGATTGAAAATAATTGTTGATTGGACCCACATTAAAATGTTAATGGATTCTCAGCAGCAAGTTTCCATCAGACTCTGCGTCAAAAATTGGAAAGTTATTAGAAGAGACAAAACATTAATTTAGGATCATTGACTACATAGGGCAAATGAGGGATTTCAATTAATATGCTCAGGAAATCTGATCTGGCATTATCACTGGCCATATATTTTAATACAATATATGGTGAATATTTTTTTAAAATTGAATTTCCAAAAGCCATCAAACATCACCCGATTGATTGTCACATTGCATTGAAATTTTCACTGCAAAGGGCCAAAATTGGGGAGAAGTGGTGGTGGGGCCCTCCACAATTGGAGTTGCCGCCGTGTCTCGAGGCTCACGCGCCGCTATCTGTCCGGTGATGAGCCGACAATGATTAGACAGTCCGAAGATTTTCTTCTGCCCTATTTGGATTTTTCCAACCTGACGTCGTCGGCAGTATATTTCTATAGGCCCTCCATTATCTAATGATTGATTTATTTTCCAACTCTTTTCTATTTAATATATATATATATATATATTTCATATATAGATTTCTATACATCTTCCCAAGTGAGCTAATATTTCAGGTATATCAACGGCTGAAACATGAATCAATCTATTCTATACTCAATTATATATTGATAGATACAAACTCATTTGATTTCAAATTGTTAACATTTCATGTCCAATTTGAACAATTTTTTGTGTTTTGGATATATTTGAAGCTCGGAGTTCGAGCTCAATTAGTAGAAAAAATGAAATAAAAAATGTGCAAAAAAATCAAAATACTTGAGCTCGACTAACAATTAAATTAAGCTCAACTGCGAATTTTGAAATTAGATAATAATTCAAACAAATTTGTACAACAACCTTATTCAACTCGATTCGACTCGTTTACAGCCCTATGTTCAAGTGGTTTGCATTTTTTCTAGTAGTTTTAGTTGATTTAGTTACTTAGTTATGGATTTCACGAGTTTGGATATGCTTACAGTAGTAGTGCATGAATCAATTATACGTTTAATCTTGTGGAGGAGCTTCAATTTGGTATTTTTGTAAGATTATGTTAGTAGGTTCGTTCTTTAACCATAGCCATAGCCACATCAATACGTTGCACGATGATAAGAGACTCCTTGTCTATCTCTAAACATGTTTAGTATATATATATAAGTTACATGCTCTGATTTAGGGCATACTGCGATTATTGAAATTGATCGATTATAAAAATTTAGAATAACAACTTGGTGTCGATGTTTTTATATATTAAGATAAAGAGCAAATAACCCTTTGAATCATGTAGTATTTGGTCCTTGAATTTGAACAATTTAAGCACAAAAGGGTTGTTTACACACATGACACGTATTCTAGGGACGAAGTCAGGATTTTTAGTTCAGGAGAACGAATACAGAACAAAGGCCCAAAAGTTTGATAACTTTAGTCTTTAGTGGGGCAAAAAATTTAGATTTCATAAATGTATAGAACCAAAAAAATATTTCTCAAGAGTTGGGGGCTGCCCCTACTAGTTTCTGGCTCCGTCATTGGTCACGTTGATTGGAGGATGACATTACCAACATTGCAATAAGTATAACAGAAGATGTATATACATATAAAATCTACATAAGTTTATATACACACACAAACAAAAATTAATCCTAGAGTCATTGCCCAAGAAATGCACATCTTCACCCACATACGAATTATTGCTCGATAATAATTCAATAATACGATCGTATATTATATTTATTTATTTTGGTAATTTTTTAGGAAAACAAACTATATATCATTATTTATCCTCTAAATACTCTTGCGTCTTTGTTATAAAAATAATAAACAGAATATGTAATTTAAGCAGATTTGTGGCGTGATCCCACTTTCCTTAAAGTGATAATTGCCCCCACTATAAATTTGCTACCGGGTTTAAATGAAAATTCACTTCTAGGATACAACAAACCACCGAAATCTGCGAATAGCAATTTCGAAAACTTTCCTCACGAACTAAAAAGAGAACTAATAATGTTATGTAAAAGTAAGAGAAATTCGAATTAATTGAATCCTTGGCTTTGATTATATTTATAGACTATTGGCAACCATTCGAATCATTGCAATGATTTGATCAAAAGTTTCTTCAAAACATTGCAAATGTACAGATGAACAAAAGTCATACCTTTTCGGAATTAAAATAAAAAACTAATTTCGAAAATTAATTAAAAATAAATCCAAAAATAAATAATATATTATTATTTATTTCCACGTGCGCGTGCCACGTGTCCAAGTGCCAAGTGTCATATCTTTGATATATAAATATATATAATATATCTATATTTTTGTCTTTCTCCAAATTTTCCCTCCAATCTTCTATTTGAATTTACTATTTGATATCTACTTATAAAGTAAATAAGCTAATATAGTAAAGTTATGTAAAGGACATAATATTACAAGCTAAGTGGGAAAATTTGCAGGAAGACCAAAACATAGATATATTATATATATTTATATATCAAAGATATGGCATTTGGCACTTGGACACGTGGCACCCGCACGTGGAAATACATAATAATATATTATTTATTTTTGGATTTATTTTTAATTAATTTTCTAAATTAATTTTTTTATATTAATTTTCGAAATTAGTTTTTTATTTTAATCCGAAAAGGTATGACTTTTGGTTGTGAAAAACTCTGTTTTTCATCTGAACATTTGCAATGTTTTGAAGAAACTTTTGATCAAATCATTGCAATGATTCGAATGGTTGCCAATAGTCTATAAATATAATCAAAGTCAAGGATTCAATTAATTCGAATTTCTCTTACTTTTACATAACATTATTAGTTCTCTTTTTAGTTCGTGAGGGAAGTTTTCGAAATTGCTATTCGCAGATTTCGGTGGTTTGCTGTATCCTAGAAGTGAATTGTCATTTAAATCTGGTGGCAAATTTATAGTGGGGGCAATTATCACTTTAAGAAAAGTGGGATCACGCCTCAAATCTGTATAAATTACATATTCTGTTTATTATTTTTATAACAATCTTAATTAAAGTGATAATTTTGTTTGTTCGAAATGGAAAATAGTTCTAGTTCTGCTTTGAAGATGATGAACCAAGAGGTCGTGAAACTGAATTGCTTTGATGGGACTAACTATCCCCGCTGGAAGGACAAGATGATGTTCCTGCTAACTTTCTTGAAGGTTGCCTATGGGTTGGACGCTAATCAGCCTGCCACAAATCCTAGTGAAAAGGATTTAGATGAGGTGAAAGCAACCCGTGCGAAACGAGAAGAAGATGAGGTGCTGTGCCGTGGACACATTCTGAATTCGCTGTCTGATCGATTGTTTGATTTGTATGCCTCACTGAAGTCGCCACTGGAAATTTGGAATGCACTTGAGAATAAGTACAACAACGAAAAATAAGGCACAAATAAGTTTCTTCTTTTAAAGTATTTTGAATTTGTCATGTGTGATAATATATCGATCATGGATCAAGTTCATGAATTACAAGTATATGTGTCTAAACTCAAAGATGTGAAAGTTGAAATTCCAGAAGCAGTGCAAGTCGGATCGATAATTTCTAAACTCCCTGCAAGTTGGAACAACTATAGGAAGAAACTTTTGCATTATGCAGAAGAATATTCTGTAGATATGTTGCTTAAACACTTGCGAATTGAGGAAGAAACTCGTATCCGTGTTAAAACGCAAAATGTGCATTCTAGTGCTAGAGTAAACTATGTTTCTGTTAATAACAATGGTGGAAAGAAAAGAAAATTTTTTGGTGCTAGCACCAACAGGTTCAAGAATGTTGCATGTTACTATTGTGGTAAGAAAGGGCACATCAAGAAAGATTGTCGTAACCGGAAAAGGCAAAAGATAGAAGAGAAACCAAAGACGATCCAAGTGGCTGAAGCAAAAACAGATGATATAATCGCTATGGTTTCTGCTTGGCACATAAGTATGGTTACGAAATTGAACATGGCCACTGCAGTCAAGTCACTCGATTGGTGGTACGATTCTGGCGCCACTGTTCATGTGTGCAATGATAAGAATTTGTTCAAGAATTATGAAAGTGCAGAAGGACAACAAGTTCTAATGGGAAATGCGAATACATCAAATGTTCTTGGAAAGGGAAGTGTTGAAATGCAATTTACTTCTGGGAAGAAATTAGTCTTGACTAATGTTCTTCATGTTCCAGAAATCCGTAAGAATTTGGTGTCGGCTTCGCTTTTGTGCAAGAAAAGGTTAAAGGCTGTACTTGAGTCAGACAAATTAGTCTTGACTAAAAATGGAGATTTTGTAGGAAAGGGTTACTTTTGTGATGGAATGATCAAACTTTGTATCAATGCAACTATTATGAATAAAACTAATATTTCTGCTTACTTTGTTGAGTTATCTTCTTTTTCGTTATGGCATCATAGATTAGGTCATGTAAATTTTCGTTATTTAAATTTCATTTCTAAACATGGGTTAATTTCATACGATAAAGAAGATAAAGAAAGATGTGAAATATGTATTTAAGCCAAAATGTGTAGAAAACCATTTCCTAAATCAGAAAGAAATTCGGAATTATTAGAACTTATTCATTCTGACATATGTGAATTAAATGGTATCTTAACTCGTGGAGGAAATAGATATTTTATTACTTTTATAGATGATCATTCACGATTTACATATGTGTATCTTATAAAACATAAAAGTGAAGCATTTGATAAATTTAAGTCCTATAAAGCAATAGTTGAAAACCAACTTGGGAAGAAAATAAAAAATTCTTCAAAGTGATCGAGGAGGTGAATATTTTCCAAACGAATTTTCTCTATTTTGTGAATAAAATGGAATTATACATCAATGTAGTGCACCTTATACTCCCCAACAAAACGGATTAGCTGAAAGAAAAAATAGAACACTAGTTGATATGACTAATGCAATGTTACTAAATTCTAATTTGCCTAAAAGCTTATGGGGTGAAGCTATGTTAACAGCTTGCCATGTGCATAATAGAATTCCCTCAAAGAAATTAAAGATATCTTCATATGAATTATGGAAAGGTCGGAAACCAAATCTAAATTATCTTAGAGTTTGGGGTTGTATGGCTTTTTATAGAGTCACTGAACCAAATCGAACAAAATTGAGACCAAGATGTCACGGACTTAGCCTCGATACTAACGTCCCGTGCGGCACTTAGCCCTTCAATCCGCCTCTTACGAGATTGTGCTAAGTCAGCCTCGACAATCACCGGCGTGCTCGTGTGTGAAAAGCGAAATTGGCAATAGAGAGTAAGAATTTTGGGAGGAAGAACACAAGAGTAGAACTTGAGAGAATACTACACTATTACCCTCAATGACTCACAAGACTTGATTCTACACTTGGTTGATTACAAATGAGCCCCTAGCCTCTATTTATACTACCCATCCTTGAAATGGACGGCTAAGATTAACTTAATCCTACGACTACGATCTATTATCTAGATTATTCTTCTAGATATTTATATTGGAGAATTCTAGAGACTTCTATATTGCTCCACTCTTATCCGGAATATTCTAGAACCTTCTACACAATTCCGGATCTTTCTACTAATATCTACATCATTCTAGAGTATTCTAGAACATTCTAGAATCTTCTAGATCTTTCTAGAATCTTTTAGATTTTTCTAGAATACTCCAATAGCATCAAGGATCTCGTCTTCAAGTAAGATGACACATCCCAGTCATCTCAAAATACCTCAAACTGTCGGGGCGTGACATTCTCCCCCACCCATTTCGGCGACGCCCTCGGCGCCGTACACTGTTGAAGTTGTCTCGTACAAATGACCATTTTCCTATGACATACTCAAAAATATGTCTTGTCTTAGTCTTTCTTTGTGAGAAGTGTGCCAAGCTTAATGGCTTGCTCGAATCCCATCGTTGATCCCTTATCTTCGAAGGTTGGGCCTTCCCGGTGCCCCTCACTCGCCCTCGATGTTGTTCAATCTTCAGTGGAGCCTTCTCATAAGGTCCCATGTTTCGTGTATTGGTACTCGATTCTTCTCTATGTGGAAGTTTCATCTGTACCTCTTTTATTATTTTGCTCGGTTTCTCCATAATTTCTCTTTTTACCGGCTCTTCATCAACTTCTGTATATGCAGTTTCCTCACATTTCTCTTGCCCAAGCGATGAGTACTTTGTAATCCTTGGACACTCTCGGATATAGTGAGGTTCCTTACAGAAAATGCACCACTTCTTCGGCACGAAAGCTTGTTTCTTGGCAAAGTACGCTTGCCTCCTAGCCTCGTATCCCTCCAGGAACTTAGATCGCCTTATGTCTAAGCCTCTCACAACTTGTTCTGTCCCCCTCATGGGAACCCACTCGGCCCCCCTGCCGAACCATTCTCCACATACTCCGACAACCTCGTCGATTGCCATAGCACTAACCCTTCACAACACGAAATACACCAAGCCCAACCGGGCTCTGATACCACCTGTCACGGACTTAGCCTCGATACTAACGTCCCGTGCGGCACTTAGCCCTTCAATCCGCCTCTTACGAGATTGTGCTAAGTCAGCCTCGACAATCACCGGCGTGCTCGTGTGTGAAAAGCGAAATTGGCAATAGAGAGTAAGAATTTTGGGAGGAAGAACACAAGAGTAGAACTTGAGAGAATACTACACTATTACCCTCAATGACTCACAAGACTTGATTCTACACTTGGTTGATTACAAATGAGCCCCTAGCCTCTATTTATACTACCCATCCTTGAAATGGACGGCTAAGATTAACTTAATCCTACGACTACGATCTATTATCTAGATTATTCTTCTAGATATTTATATTGGAGAATTCTAGAGACTTCTATATTGCTCCACTCTTATCCGGAATATTCTAGAACCTTCTACACAATTCCGGATCTTTCTACTAATATCTACATCATTCTAGAGTATTCTAGAACATTCTAGAATCTTCTAGATCTTTCTAGAATCTTTTAGATTTTTCTAGAATACTCCAATAGCATCAAGGATCTCGTCTTCAAGTAAGATGACACATCCCAGTCATCTCAAAATACCTCAAACTGTCGGGGCGTGACAAAGAGCCTTGAAGAGCGTTTTTGTGGGATATGCAGAAAACTCAAAAGCTTATAGGCTTTTGGATTTAGATTCAAATGTAATAATTGAATCTAGAGATGTCGAGTTTTTTGAAAATAAGTTCATTGGCGAAAATTTTGCACAACCTACTGAAAAACAAGTAACAATTCCTGATCCTAATTCTGGTAAAAGAAGGTCAAATGATACTTCTAAAGAATTAAGGAAAAGTCAAAGAGGAAGAATTGAAAAGAAAATTGATCCAGATTTTGTGTATTATATTGTTGAAGCAAATAGAGAAGTTGTTCTCGATAAATTTGTTGTTCTATTTAATATAGAAGATGATCCTAAGAATTTTAATGAAGCAATATCTTCAAGAGATGTTGCATTCTGGAAGGAGGCGATCAATGATGAAATAGACTCATTGTTAGCAAATAATACATGGGTGCTCACTGATTTACCTCCTGGTTCTAAACCAATAGGATGTAAATGGGTATTTAGAAGAAAATATAATACATATGGATCAATTCAAACATTCAAGGCTCGATTGGTCGCGAAAGGATTTAGACAAAAGGAGGGTATAGATTATTTCGATACATATGCACATGTAGCTCGTATAACATCTATTAGAGTCTTATTTGCATTAGCATCCATATATAAGTTATACGTTCATCAAATGGACGTAAAAACTACGTTTTTATATGGTGATCTAGACGAAGAGGTGTATATGGAACAACCGGAAGGTTTTGTGTTGCTTGGAAATGAAAGGAGAGTATGTAATTTAATTAAGTCATTATATGACTTAAAACAAGCTCTTAAACAATGGCATGAGAAATTTGATTCGGTGATTTTATCTTTTGGTTTTCAATATAACAATGCTGATAAATGTGTTTATTCCAAATTCAATGGTGAGTATGGTGTTATTGTATGCTTGTATGTCGATGACATGCTAATTATTAGTTCTAACATGCATGGAATAAATGAAACAAAAAAGTACCTATCCTCTAAATTTAAAATGAAGGATTTGGGTAAAGTTGATACTATTCTTGGTATTAAGGTCAAGAAACATAGTGAAGGATATGCTTTGAGTCAATTTCACTATGTTGGAAAAATCTTGAATAAATTCAAACACTTGGAAATTAAAGAAGCTAGAACTCCATACAATACTTCGTATAAATTGGCGAAAAATGATGGAAGAGCAGTAGCTCAACTTGAGTATGCTAGTGCAATTGGCAGTCTTATGTACGCAATGCATTGTACTAGACTGGATATTGCATATGCAGTATGTACATTTTCTAGGTTTACTCATAATCCTAATAAGGAGCACTGGAAAAGAATTGTACGAGTTTGGATACCTAAAACGCACACAAAACTTAGCACTATTTTATAGTCGATTTCCCGCGGTATTAGAGGGTTATACTGATGCTAGTTGGATATCTAGTGTGAATGATAACAAGTCTACGACGGGATGGATTTTTTCTCTTGGTGGGGGAGCCATTTCATGGGCTTCGAAGAAACAAACGTGCATTACTCATTTCACCATGGAGGCTGAATTCGTTGCATTGGGAAAGAGGTTGAATGATTGAGAAATTTATTATTAGATATAAAATTGTGGCCAAAACCTATGGCAGCTATATCTTTGCACTGTGACAGCGAGGCAAGGATGTCAAGAGCATTTAGTAAAATATACAATTTGAAGTCTAGACATATTAGTCTAAGACATGCATATGTACAAGGATTAATCTCAGAGGGTGTTATTGCTATAATTTTTGTTAGATCACAGAAAAATTTAGCGGATTCGCTAGCAAAAGGACTCTCAAAAGATTTGGTTGAAAGTACCACAAAAGGAATGGGACTAAAACATTCTTATGAAAGAATCACCCGTAGTGGTAACCCAACCATTCTTTCTAGAACTAACACTAGATAAAAGGTTTAAAGGGTAATAACAAGCTACTGACGAGTGATTAGGTTAACACTAGGAATGGTATTCTTACGTGTTGAATGTAAAAGAAGGATGAATTGTATAAATTCTTAATGAAGTAAAAAATGTCATTATCTATATAGATAAATGGACGGACTTCACCTAAGTGAACACAAGAAGTGGTGACGCTTCTAGTAAAAGATTGAGATTGCTTTTATAAGTGTTCATGATTCTAGGATGGAGCGCAAGGCCATAAATGTGCGTAAGCTTTCGGTGAAGTGTTAGAGAGCTATATATTCATATGTGTGATAGTTCCGGTTGAAACATATGGAATCTTGGTTTAAGCTACGGTCACCTTTGATTTCGTTTTAACTTTGAATTATTTACACTAATAGAAAGTTTAATTCGAAAGACACTTTCTATTATGCATGAATATAGTAAAGTTATATAAAAGACATAATATTATAAATTAAGTGGGATCACGACTCAAATCTGCATAAATTATATATTTTGTTTATTATTTTTATAACAGTCTTCTTTTTAACTTGAATATATTATAGTCAATAAATTTCTTAATGGTCATTATGAGACATGAGAATCTAATCGCTGACTTATCGATTGATTTTCAGCTTTTTTACATTTGCTTTTCATGTGATGGACAAATCCTATCATAAAGTGATTTAACAACCCATTCAATTTGGTGTGCCATCAATTTCTTTCTTTTAATTTTCCATAACAACTCTGGAAAAAGGGTTTTCCCATTTGTCAATAGAACTGTTTGACTAAAAGGCTCAATATAGGAAGAATATAATTTCAATTATAGACAAATTAAGCAATTGAAAATCTTAATATTCGTCTATTATATTTTAAAATAATATTTTATTTTATATTTTTCTCTTGGATGCAATACGTGTATATCTAAAATATCTACATTCAAATTTTAAATGTGTGATGTGTGTATATATATAATGAGTGTATTAATTCAATCATTTTGTGAATTATACCGGATATTGATTAAAAATCGGCTATAATTTTCCATACATATACATAGTTGAAGTAAAAAACAAAATATAAAGTCTCAACCAAAATAGAGATTAGAAGTGGCTAAGGCAATAAAATTAACACCCCTAACCAAAATAAATATATAAATAACACTACTTAAATAATAAGGCAATAAAATTCAAAAGTTAGGCATGAAGACTTTTATCTTGAGGATAGAGCGAGACGTTCACATTCACATTCAACCACAAACAAACCTCACCAAATCCCTTTTATCTTCTGGTCCATGCGAACATATATATATATATATATATATATATATATTGTATTAGTATGAAAACTCCAAAGCCCTCGGCCTTCGAGCTAGTGGAGTTTTCTTCACTCCCCACAAACATGCCCTTAATCCTTACTTGGACTACATTTTCAACACCAATACATGTTGATATCAACGAGATCATAGAGTATGATATAGAAGAAATATGGTACATAATACTCTCTTTTGTGAATATAATACCCTTTTTTTTGGATAAACTAATATCATACGTTTTAGTAATTAAAGGCATTTTTCCTTATTTTACTATAGTAGTTGTAGTTATATATAGATTCTAGTATGTCTTTTACAGTCTGAAACTTGAATATCAAAGTTCTTTATGTGATTGTGAATGTAAAGAATTATTTACTGAATCGTATTGAGCTTCTCGTTTGCTTGTGTGATTATTCTTAGAGAATTATTTTCCTATTTTTTGTAACCCTACATATAATCTGTCAAAAAATTGTTGCACATTGAGTCGACTCAGCTCCACTAGTGCTCGAATCAACCTAGTCGAGCTCGAACTCATTAACATATTGAACTTATACATAATTTTACCTTTTTGAAAGTTGGGGAATCTATAGATAAATAAAGGGCAAAATACACTTTAACCCCTTGAACTATAGCTTTTATAACAAACACCTCCGAGAACTGTCCAAAAACACACTCACCTCCTTTTATAGAATATAATTACCTTAATTACCCTTAACCATTATTTTCCTTCTTATTTTTTTATTTTTTCACCATTTTTTTCTTTTTTACAATTTTCTTTTACATACATTAGTTAAAATTTACCCACTACATCAATAATAATTACTTATTAATTTAAAATATCTTTAGTACAACAATAAAATTTATTTGTCGACAACACATTATATTAATATTTGACAAAATTCAACAAAAAAATTGCCCCAAAATTAAATTATTTCATATAGATATTTATAATTATTTTATGTATATTTAGACAATATATATGTATCTTTAATACCCTATTCTAGTACAACATACGCTGAAATTAATTCAAGCATTTATTATAGTAAACTAGAGTATTAAAAATACATATACATATCGTCAGAATATGGCGTGTTTGAATTATGTTAATTCAGACATGTACTATAGTAAATTAGGATATTAAAAACGCATATATACACATACACACACACACACACACATATATATATATATATATATTGTTGTCAAGATATACATTAAAGATAAATTTGTTTGGATATATAATCTAATTTTATGACAATGCATGATTTAAATTGTGTCAAACATTAATATGCTATGTTGTCACCGAATTAATCTAATGCTAGTGCTAAAAATGTTGACAGTTATTATCTTGTATAAAGTTTAACTAATGTATGTAATAAAAGAATTTATGATAAAAAAGGTGGGGAAATGAAAAAATAAGAATAATAATAATGGTTAAGAGTATTTAAGACAATTTCATAATGTAGGAGGGGGTAAATGTATTTTTTAACAGTCCAGGAGGTATTTGTTACGAGAGTTATAGTCCAAGGAGACAAAATGTATTTTACCATAAATAAATAAGTTAAGAGTATTTAAGACAACTACATAGTGTGGGAGGGGGTAATTGTATTTTTTAACAATTCAGTGGGGTATTTGTTACGAGAGTTATAGTTCAGGGAGACAGTGTATTTTACCCATTAATAAATAAATATATACATTCAGCAGAACAATTTGATCAAACTCTACTCATGTTATTATTTTTAGGACATTTTGAATTTTAAATTTCTTCTAATTCGATATTCCATATCAAATAATGTTATATAAACTTAATAAATATTTGTCATTGGTCATTACTAGAGCCCGAGAGCACCCAAAATATGGATGAAATCTTTTATTTTAAACTTTGTTGCATCTCCTATTTCAAAGTTTGAAGTCAATAAGATGTCGTATTCAATCAAAATTCAACCGTTACACATGTCCCTCACTCAATGTCCGTACAATAAAGAAACAACAAGAAATACGATAAAATATTTGCCCAAAATAACTATTGCTTTAGCTACATAATTACTTATATGTTTTTGTAAAACAAATTTTTTCCATTCACACATTTGTGTCGCATTCAACCAGAAAAGCTTGTACTCTTGTCTTTAAATACAACTCATAGTGTTCCCTCCTCTCTTAACTCACATCTATACTCTCACTTTCCTTCTATATATATATATATATATATACTCCACTTGCATCTAAGCTTAGCCAACTTCTTCAATATCCTTTTCCAATATTTCATATATATATATATATATATTCAGCTCTTAATCTTAGCTAAGGATATGATTGGCGGTTCACATGGTGGCTACGGCGGAGGAATAAGGAGGCGGCGGCGGAGGTGGCTAGAAATGTAAATGTGTAAGCTATATAGCTAACAAAGCAGCTTTGCAATTTCCCTCTCCCGAATTTCTAGCCTAGGGGCAGAATTGGGAGAGCGCTATCGTTGCATTGCGGGGAATTGAGGGTAGCGGTCCGATATTATATGTTTTAGGTCTTGTATTTCCATTTTTAACCTCGGGAAATTCTAGTCCGTGTTTTGTCGAACTCAAGTCAAAGACGAGTTTAGTTATACTTCTAATGCGATTTTGGTGCGTGCTTTAAGGATAGTGACCAATCAAAAAGTAAATGCAGTTACACTTGTCACGTGATTAGTTGGGTTCGATCAAACCGGGTTCAGACTTCACTTTAATCTCGGGTTGTTTTTTTTTTCTTGGACTATTTTGTCCTTGGTTTGCTTTTTCTTTCCTTTATGTTATTCATATGATAAAAGAAGGGATGTAAGAGATGCATACAAGGTAGCTTGATGGAGGGTTAAAGGTTGCTTGGGTGGATTTTAGTTTAGGGGTGATTTTGGAATATTCGTTAAAAGTTGGGAGGTTTGTGGAACATTTTGTAATTCTGCTGGGCATGCATCTCTTACACCTCTTATATATGTAATTTGCTTTCTCTTTTTGAATTAGATATCACAAGTTAAAGTGTGTCATTTCTTGCCTTTTGACTTCTTAACCCTTCTCCTTTTGCCTTTTTTCTTTTGATTTTCTAAATTATCCATGAGATGCAACTCGAAATTATTGAGTATATGATTGCTCGTTTTAAAAACGAAATCAAATGAGAGAAGAATCTCATAAAGAAGGAAATCAAGCATACATAAGACAGATTTACGTGGTTCGACAAAAAATTCTTTCGATATTCATAACACTTCTAAAAATTTTTATTGATTTTAAATTAATGGATTACATGAGAGTATCAAATCTATTTTCATTACTACACCTAAAATAGATATAAAAAAGATCCATCTAAAAGATTTCATATTACTATTATTTTCCATGTAGCTTGGGTGATATATATATATATATAGGCTGTGGGCTGTGGCTAGTGAATGATGGTACACTAGTGAATGATAGTACACTGATGGGGGATTTGCTATAGGCCTAGCCAAATTTAAAAGGCATTTTATACTGATCTGATGGGATTTGCAGTTGCAGTTTCAACTCCTAATTCTGCATGCAGCCAACAGTTTTATTTCATTAATGAACCACTAGAAAGAAATCAATAAATTCAGTTTTTTTTTTTAAATTGAAAAAAATCTAGGCTTACTCTAGTTTTTTATAAAACCAAATTAACATCCAAGATGCTTACCAATAAGCTATCTTGGCTTGTCAAATTTCGCACTTCTTATTAGGGATTTCAACAATTATGATTAATAAATAAGCAATATATATATTTATTTTTATTTGATTTACTTTTTCAAAGTGTATAAGAGAATTACAAATCATGAGAATTCGACAAAACAGATTGAATACAATCCAAATAAATAACATAGTTCTAATTTGCATAATGCCCATTTAGCTAACGCATAAGCAGTTGCATTAGCTTCTCTTTTAACAAATCTAATCTTCCAATGATTTCGATGGCTAAGGAGTAGTGTAGCTTGAGTGATCATTTCAAGAGATGTCCATTCTGCTGCCTCAAAGGGCCCAAGACCAAGAGTGTATAACATTCTATAATTATTCTAGGGAGTTCGAGTAACTCCAACATTCGAGGGTCAAACCATAAAGTTTCTGCCTTCGTTGGTTCACATTTGCTAACTCTCTTGTGTTGAGAATAGGATCCTTTTTTTCTTCAAACATGTAGAGGATAGGATTATCAATGAACTCGATTATAAGTGCTTAAAAGAATTTTAGTTCGAACTTAATATTTATAGGATATTTTTTAATGAATTGGTTAACATAATACATGTCATAAATATAAGATTGTGATATACAATCATCTAATAACTACTATAAAAATAAAGAAAAACTCACACGCTTTTGGTGGGAGTAAAACCCAAGAATTCTAATGCTTTAAGGCTTAATTTTACCAGTAAAATTAGACTTCATCGGCGAGCTTACTCTGTAATTTTAAAGCGATTCAAGTTTGAGTTCGATTCACTACTTCAATTTAAACTTAAGCTCGTCATAAAATCAGGAGTGTTAAGCTTCGTTTGAATTGGATTCAAGCTTAAACTAAACCAAATTAATAGATCATATCTATTCAATCGGATTGGGCTTGGATTTAACAAATACTCTAAAAAAGTTGGTCTTTAGATGAAACAAGAGTTATGCATAGGGCCAAAGCCCAAAGTTATGTGGGGCTATCGGCCCTTACACGCATTTTATTGGGCCTGTCGCCATTGCTTGAGAGGCAACACTACAATACAAATATATTGTTTGTATTCTTTTAAATTTTCGATGACTAATAGTCCGAGTTTGTCGGACTAAATTTTTAGCGTAACCCTTCTCTTTGAACCAAAAAAAAACTCTTTTATCTTTCCTTGAGGGTTATCATTTCTTTTTTCCTTCGATTTTATCTCTTTATCAAATGTTTCACATGCAAATTATGCTTTGGTTGAGCTGCGATGAATTCTCCACCTTTCCAATTTAAATATCATGAGTTTAAACATCAATGAAAAGGTAACTAGTTATCTTACTAGGATGTATCATGGATTAACGACGATTGATTTATACTGCTTGATTCAATTAAAAGTAGGACTACGCCTTATTTCTTAATATATTGGTGGAATGTGATAACCAAGTTAGACTAAATGTCCTAGCACTTTTAAGTTTTCTTTATCGAAATAGTCACTACAAATTTCTACCGACGTAACATTTCATTTTAGAAGAGGGGAAAAAAATGCAATTTGTGTGCCATAGTTGAATTTGTTATAGATTTCAAAGTTCATTAAATCAAATCAAACACCAAAATCAAATTTTTTAGCTCTAGTCATTTAAGTACTAATCATGATCAGAACGAAATATGAAACGTTAAATAAGAATAAGACTGATCATATTCGAGAGTTGAATCGTCAACCATGGACAACGAGAGTCCAACGTGTATGACAAGAAGCCAACCAAGCGGCGGCCAATTTGGCTACGATGGAGATGCATCATGACTTAATCAGATTAGATCAACCTATTGCTCAACTATAGCACATTTTTCATCCTTGAATTAGATAGGGCCGGTAAAACATGGTCTAGTATTACAATTACAAACCCGAGCTTGTCGGACCAAATAGTTTAGGGTAACCCCTCCGTCAATACCAAAAATACAAGAAAATTAAAAAACAAGAGCAATTCCTTCATATACTAACAGTTAATAGTTATTTATTAGAAAAAGAAGAAAATTTACAATAAGGGGAAAAGAGTCTGTCATGAATGAAACTCTTCAAAAACCCTGAGGGAAAAAAATTCCCAAAAATTTACTGAGGTAAAAAAAAAAAAAAAAAACGCCAATGGTAAAACTCCCAGAAAACCTTCGACATAAAAAGAAAAGATAAAACAGTAAAACAGTAAAAAAGGTAAAAAAAACTAAGAAGTCCTCAATTCATCACTATCGCCACGCGCCATGGATAAAGGCCTTCATTTAAACGGGAACCACGCCATGAGATCTCCGGCCACGCGCCGCCGCGTGTATTCCACGCGCTCGTCGGAGACCAGCCGCGCGCGGCAGAGGGGGCAGTTGAAGTTGAGTTGACCTAGCCATCCGTCGAGGCAGTCCTTGTGGAAGGCGTGGCGGCACGCTAACTTGCGCACGAGGTCCCCTTCACCCAGCCGGTTCAGGCACACCACGCAGTCCGAATCGAACCGGTCAACACCGCAATCGGGTCGGTTCGGGTACGAATTGACCCGGTTCAGATTCAATTGCTCGCAGAGGAGGACGATACCGGCTAGACGGGAGCCGACGACGTCGTATGGAGAGTTTTCGAAGTGGATATTGTTCCGGTCGAATCGGGGGGAGAAGGAGCCGACTGCGTGCAAGATAGTGAATAGAAGGGATTGGAGATAACGTACGCTCTTCGCGACGATCACCACCGTGAGTATGAGGATAGATTCGGATGACACGTCGGATAACTCGTTTTGCAGACCCATATCCTTGTTCTTCAATAATCATGCAATTATAAACTTTGTTGATATATATATATATATATATATATATATGTATATGGTATAGATATAGGGTTGGGGGTAGAGGGGGTGATAGGAGGCAGTGAAGGGGGTTGCGTTTGAAATGAAATGAAGAAGTGATGTATTGTTGCCTTTAAAGGGAAAGGGGGTGGGGGGGGGGGGGGGGGGGGTTGGGGGGTTTGGGAAGGGCGGCCTAAAGAGTTGGAGAATTGCAATGGGGATCAAGGCCACGTGTTATGGGTCCAACATAAGGAATAATTTTTTGTCACTTGCCTATGTTACCCCAATTATTGCAATTCGTTTTAGAAACGATCCATTTATATCATCGGATTATATCACACCGTTTTCCTTTTAGTTTCCAAGGGTGTATTTGTGTTTGAAGACCCGTGACTAATTTCTCGAAATATTATCATGTGTCGAGACCTCTTCAAAGTAACATTCTGCATATGTATAAACTTGAACACGTATAAAAGTTTATTGAAATTAAGTACTCAATAATTCTAAAATAAAACTTTAATTGAGTGAAGTAACTATATGAGAGTAGATAAATACATACGTAAGAGGGATTTGGACGTATTACCTTATATAATTTTGAGACATCAGTTTTACCACGTGGTCAAGATCTTTGTGGCCTAATTATTAATTTACTTAAGGTCTTTAAAGTTTCATAAGGTATGGTACTTATCGAAAACCTCTTGCTTCCTACATATTTATCAAATCTTGTGTTGTATGAGCTAAGTGTTAAGAGTTGTTAACTTATTTGTAGTTAGTCCCTATTTCGTTGTCCACTTACTTTAATTACTCCATTTCACTCACGTTTACTTTGTGACCATTTTCCTACATTGTAGCTTGAGATTTATGTCATGCAAAGATGAAGGGAAACTTAGGTAAATAAAACTCGACTTTCGGTTTCTCTTTAAGTTATACTATATCATATATATGCTTATTCTATTTTTCCCCTTGCCATAATGTCTAATATATTATAAATAAGTATATCCATGACCAATCTTACAAAGGAAAAAAAGAAATTCATTAGTTGAGTCATAATATAGTAGATTCATTTCACTGAGGCTAGTCCACTATACTCGTTGAGTCAGGATATATCGAGTAATTTTTCATACTACACCTGCAAATATAACAATGTTGAGTGGGCCTATTTTTATAGATTCGATTTACCTAAGAATCACCCATCTTGAGTACTATTATACAACTAGTTCTTGCCGATAATTTGAAGTTGTGCAATTTCAAAGAATAATGGGGATAACTTAGTGGTAACGTTATACTATTCTTAGAAATGTAGTAGCGTAAAATTTCGGACAACAACTAATTTGGCCTTCCAAGGCCCTTTCAAGGCATATATATGTGGATGCAAAATGGCACCAAATGTGAAAGCACCGATTGCTCCTTTTTAACTTGAATTTTCGGTGAAACTTTGGTAGTGGGTTTTCATTTATGATGTCTTATTTTGGAGCAATTGTGTTGGAATATATATAACAATGCTCAAGAACATAAACGAAGAAACGAACACAAAGATTTACTCAATTTACCCAGATCGAGTTATGTTTGAAGGCGTTGTGAAAAAAATCTGATTGTATATAAAAGAGGTACAACGAAAATATAAAAATACGAGTCTAAAATTTCTAGACATGCTACAATAACTATTGACATTTTACAATGTGGCTCACTTCTCACTCACCTTTTCTGTTCTGAATACAGAAAAAAAATGAAAGTAATTTCTCATTGTTCATACAAGTTAAATGGTAGTACTATAGTAACTCATAAAACGTTTACGGACAGTGAAAAATATTTCATCCACTTATGTGTATGTAGCTCAAATTGGGTGAGCTACATTAATTTTATTTGTATCATTGTAACTTATGTTATTGGTTCGTGCTAATATTCTAATTAATTACAATAAATTGCATTGTCCAAATAAATGCGAGTAAAAATTTCAAATGCATTATGGACGCCTCCACGGCACATCACCATTTTGACGTCATTCAGCAAGTTCGAAATATTCAGAGACGCAACTGGGATGTCTCCATACAATATGTGTAGAGAGACTAATCGAGTGGCAGACGAGTTAGCCAAGAAAGGCTTAAATAAGCCACTGAGCTATATGGACACACCGGATGCGGACATCCATCAAGCTCTCCAAGATGACCACAATGGTCATACTTAGCTCCGTATTATAACTATAAATCCGGGTTTGTCGGGTTAAAACTCTTTGGGTAAACCCCGTTTTGTATTCAAAAAAAAAAAAAAAAAATTCAACCTTTCAAGTGATTGAAAGTATGATCATGAGAAAACAAAAGGAAAGATAAACGTCTTGAATTTGTAGCCAAGTACAAAGATTAGTACCATATAATAGAGTAATACTTAATCACATTGCTAGAATAATTAAAAATACAAGAAGTAAATAAAATACACGTTAGGTCGGTGGAGATTAGGATTTAAGACAATGACTATCTGACCAAAAAAGATTTGCCAAGATCTACTCCGCAACTTGCAAGATTAAATTAAGTATGAAACGCAACTCATATACATCAAATCATAGAGTATTAACAAGAGGATTAGAGAGCACATAATGTCTTAATTTAGTGGTAAAATTGAGGTCATACAACTTAGAGATCATGAGTTCGATCTCATTAGATGTGTATATTATTTTTCTATTTATATACAATATAGTAGTTTTGTATTTTTAGTTTGTAGCTTGTTATTATTAGTTTGTAATAGAAAATTGTTGATTGCGATTGTTGGTTCGATATCCGATGTAATGATATAACAGTTTCATTAAAGAAAAAAACAAGAGGATTAGAGAAAAAATATAGTTTAATTAAATTGCTAATTAGGAAGAAGAATAAAAATTGCACCAAACCCTTGAATTTCCTTAATGATTTGTAAATCCACCGACCAAACACATTTAGATATTGCTCCTAATCAATTTATTTAAATAAAAAGCCTCAAGTTGATCCAAATTTTTATTTTAGAAAGAATTATAAAAATTATTGTATATGTTATATTAATAGATGGACCTCTTCGTGCCACCTCCTCATTTGCTAATTGCCAGCTGATGATTTATTAATTTTCAATTTTTGTGAAAAGTGTTTTTGAATTTGGATGTCTTTATATCTTAGATGTATGTCATCTTCCACATCATTGTCATGAACATTCAAAGACAAGGTATGATCTATTCTTGGTCATGGTCAAGACTAGAAATTGTTAGGGTATTTTCTGATTTCAAGTTAGGATCACAATTATTCATATATAATAAATACATATGAGTAATATACTATGTAAATTCACTTTAACAATTTCTACAATATATATATATATATATATATATATGTCAAAGAAAATATGCATGTTGGGTTTAAACAGCAAAGGTTCATGAGGCTCCACGTCTACTATTATAAGGTAGAAAGATATATATATATATATATATATATATACACACACAAACACATATATATTAGGTTTATATCCCAACTACAAAAACATATCCATTTATTTACTCTATATTTTTGCTCGATCACCTTGATAACTCGAAAAACAAAATTTTTGGTTTCAATATAATTTGTGATTACACTAAATAAATTAAAGAGAGAAAAAGAACTCTCAACAAAGAAAAATGAAACAGAAATATTGATATTAGGTCTATATATATATATATATCAGTGTGAAAGAGAAATGTTAGGTATATATATAAGTGTGACTTATTAATGAAGCTAGACTTCAAGGAGCAGCCAGCTGATTGAATAAAACAACTTAATCTAGGCAGATAAAATTAAATTTCAAAATAGTAACGCTGCAGGACCACCAAACTAAGATAATACTATTTGACCTACTACGAATGTTCTTAATTAAATTATTATTATTACTATTGTTGATAAAACTTAATTAAATTATAAACTGTTGCAAAAATGGGATGCAAAAGAGAGCTATATACAGTGTAAAGTATCTTATTTGATTGTACTAGTCGCAACCACTTCCACTTATTTGTAGTTAATAACATTTAATATTATTACTTTAATATCCATTTAATAAAAAATTATTAGAAGTAGAACACTCTAGATAGAGCTTATGATAATGATGTTTATATATGAATTTGACAATGAGAGTGACTGTGATAATGACTCATAATATAAAATTTTATTCTCTTTTTTACATATAGCTATATTAATTCTATTCTAATCACAAAAGTTTATTAATTTCTTAGTTTGTATGTTGCGAAAATGCACACAGTATTCTTAAGAAACAAGCGGAGGAATAGTTCACTTTGTGCTCGAACATCTAAACTCGGACTCTCAGGATTTTTCAGTCGTTGGGCCGCTAGTTGACGATATTAGATCTTTTTCTCTCTCTTTTATTTTGTGTATTTTCATGTTTGTCAAATGTTCGAAAAACCGTGTTGCACACTCTTTGGCACGGAATGCGATAAAACATTGAGAGTCTGTTCTCGATCTTCCTTTTGATATTGCGCAAGCTTTGGCAGTGAACCTTTTGATTAGTTAATATATTACTATCGTTTTTGTAAAAAAAACAAAAGTTCACTTTGTGCTCTTCCTGCGACTATTTATTCGCTTTTTCTTTTTTTCATGGATAGTTGAGTTTTTAATTAATTTAATTATTTCGTTGTTGATTACTTTTTTACTTATATTATTCACATTGTGTTTTAGCTATGTTGCTTTTGTACAAAAGTATTGTTGTTCTAGTCAATCATTTTGAAGCAAAAACAAAGTTTTAATTAATTCTTCTTAGTGTTGTCAACAAAAACGTTACCAAAGATGTCATTGCGGACCGGAACGGATCTTCTATCTCACAATGGTGTGCCACAATGGTGTCACATCATTGTGAGATTGACAAGTATCCATTTAATTTAAATTATTATAAACAGTTTTTTTTAAATGGACACTTGTCAATCCCACAATGATGTGACACTATTGTGACACAACATTGTGGGATAGAAGATCCGCTCTAATTGCGGACAACTTCAACCTTTAATTTGAGTTATTTATTGCATATACAACTATATATGCATTTGCATATATGATAATAAAATAGAATATGTAAGTAAATGAATACATAGGTCACTATTATCACATGGGCGTTTATAGAAGACAATATTACAACCTTCAATTGTGACATCACCCGCATGAACCTTCATCAATAGGGCCAAAAACATCCATTTCAACCCTTAGGAATCTTGTACGTATATGTATGCTTGAAGCCTATTAAATCTTATTCTATACTTTTCTTCTTTTCTTTTTTAGTATTTTTCTTGATTTGGTTGAGCAATTGGGGAGGTAAACGAATCGAGTCGAGCCAAACAAGTCGTTCAAGTTTATTTAAATTATTTTCGAGCTTCAAAATTTATCTTTGAGTTTGGCTTGATTGTTAATCGAGGTTAGGTCAAATGAGTATTAATCGAGACGGACATGAGTCGAGTTCGACTAGCTTGAGTTTTTAACACATTTTATTTTATTTTATTTTTGCTAATCAAATCAAGCTCGAGCCGAGTTTCAGAGCTTGTCGAACACAAAAAATTGTTCAACTTGATTTGGCATGTCAACAAACTGAGCTCAAAAGAGGTTTTAACGATCGAACTCAAGTTGAATATACTGCCTCTATAGGGTCAAATTTAGAAGGGGACTTGCAGGCTTATGGCTTTGTTTATCAACAATCGTGTTTGGGCCCTTTGAGGCAATAAAAAGAACACTTAAATATGGATTATTATCAAGGGAGAAAAGCCCAAGTGCATTAGATTGTACCAGCATATGATGTCCTAATCAGGCCTGTTATTGGATGGGCCTCACCCAGGCCCAATCACATGTCTGTTACCCAATAAAGAAACCAGATCCAATCGAATCGGGTAAAAATTTGAAGGAAAAATTACACACAGACCCTCTTACTTATTGTATTTACTAAAGCCCCCTACTTATTAAAAATTACTAATACACCCCAAATATTAAGAAATTTTTACATTTACACACTATATATTTAAACATTCTTACAATTTTACTCTTATAAACTTTTCAAATAAACTGATTAAGGGGGTGGGTAGATAATTTTAATAAATGATGGGATGTCTCGGTAATTACACTATAAATTAGGGGTCTTTGTGTAATTTTCCCAAATTGAAAAGATCTTTGACCCCTAAAATGATAATTGGCGCCATTGGGGCAAAAATGTTCAAATTAGAAAATTCTCTGTGAAAAAAAATCAAGTTTTTGGAGCTCAGATTCAACATCTAATGCATCACTGCAGGTTAATTCTCTCCTCCGTTTCGCGTTTAATTATATATTCGTATTAGGGTTAGGTTTGAATGTTATGTGATTTATTGATTTTGAATGTTATAATTCACTTTAATTCTGTGTAATTGTTTATTATTCCAATCATTTTGCAGTGTTATATGTCAGAACATGTTAGATGTGGATTTTTCTTATAGTCTGTCGAGAATTTGTATTTTGTTCCAATTTATTGTGCATAGAAATGGTGAAGTTTGTTTCTTAATCGGCTTATGTTTCTCAAAATTTGGAGAAATTAAGTAAACTTTTTGTAGCCGATGAATCCTAGCTCAACTGGATGAGCTGAGACTCCAAGATATTAGAGTTCTTGGGTTCGACTCCCACAAAAACACATGTGGGCTTTTCTCTACTTTATAGATGTTAGATTATTGTAATAGTTTAGTTGCATTGGTTGTAATTTGTTGCGATTTGATATACATAATATATATCATGTAACCGATTCATTCAGGAAAAAAAAAGGTAAAACTTTTTGTAGATTCGAGTTTGCAATTCACTTGATGAATCTTTATTTTTCCTGCTTTGAGCACCTTTTTTTTTATTTTTTATTGTTTTTTTTTCTCTCTAGGTAATTGTTTGAGTGGATGTTTTGGCTGTCTGCAGATTGGAGCTCTAGGTAACCTGTAAAGGTGGTTTCTGCACGGTTATTAGGATCAGCTATTTTCCATCAGAATGGCGAATTATTATGACATTGATGATATATTAGCAGAAGAAGAGGTAGATGCTTCAATATTTGTTCTGTTTCTTTTTAAAATTGAAATGTGGTGGTTCTGATATATGTTTTTGGTTTTGCTGGCTCTCATTTTTAGCTTGTTCCGTCTGTATTTCAACATGCTGCGAACGAGGTTGGGCTTTTTGACTCGAGTGATGATACAAATAAGGTATGTATCGTCTCAAATGGGGTGCTAATGGAGCTGGTACCTTATATTGTAGTTTAAGCTGGTTCATAAAAGGATATTCCTTCAATGTGTCTTCAATCATTACTCATTGCCTGATCGTTTCCCTAAATTGCAGGTTGAAGCTGGTTCCAGAGTAGAACTGCCCTTTTGGCTAGTCCGTGAATTGTATTTGAGACAGCTTCTATCCATAAGAGTTCCTCCGTGTTTTGACAGAGAGTATTATCATTTTAACCTTATTCTTTGAATTATTTAATGAAAGACTCAACGTGAAGTGGTTTTCCTTGTTTGGAAACCAAATACATATGTTTTTTTCTGCTTCCAGAAATGGTTGAAAGCCGAAGCAATTCAAAGTTATCAATGTTTTTCTTTAATACAAGATAATGCAAGAAAATGAAAGTAAAACAATTTATGGAAAGATATTAAAATATGTTTTATTCTATTTTCCATATGCTTCTACATTTGCCCCTCTCTGGTTAGCTGGAAAAATTCTGTGAGCTTACTTGAGCTCTCTACACATTTACTATAATGTTTCTAAATCTTATGGATAATTAATTTTTGAAGCTCATTCATGTTATGGAACTTTGGAATTCTGTACTCTCTCTTTTCTGATTAGTTTCTTATTTGTTGCTTGCCAGATCCAAAACACGTGAAGAAATAGCGGCTGATGCTGCACATGTGGATCTAAGAAGTCGATGCTCATATTTTTATGAATTAGGATGCAAGATTGCACCACTGTAAGTTTCTTACAATCCTATTCTGTTGAGGTTCTGTACTTATATTTTTCTACAATTTTGTCGTCACTGTCATACTGCATGGAAAATTTAATAGAATAGAATAATGAAAGGGGAAACCCCGTAGAGATGTTGTGCCTACATGCATGCAAGGATCTCAAATGTATATCCATCCATAAGTTTCCCCTGAAAATTTCTAATTGCATCTAATCATTGCGACTTTCACTTGAGATATTTTCCATGAAGTTGAGACTGAGGTGAGGTTCTTATAAATGAACAGTGTTGGTGACAAAACCATAGGACCTTTCCTTCTTGTGGCATTTCGAATCAGATACAAGGAAGTCCTAATTAAGGCCCATACTCTAACACTGGCTGTGGCTCCCAAATACTTGACACTTCTAACTAAGGAAGAAGCCAAATGTAAGTGCATATGACCCTGGCAATAATATGCATATATATGTATATAGTATTTACAAAATCTGTTTTTCGGTTTTAAGGATTTTGTTCTAATGGAATTCATGTTGAAGTGTATGAAGCTGGTCAGTCTTCAATAGCAGCTTTCAAGAAATGGCGGATGGGTGGGCCCCGATTCCAGATAGCTCCTGTTCTTGGTAGGAAGAGGAAACCAACTTAAAATGGATTATTGTAGTCAATGGAGTTCACATATTTGTTGCATGTATCTGGAAAGACAATTTAACTGCTCTTGAAGAGATTAGCGTCTGCATTGAGCTTCTGGTATATATCCTCCTCATTGAAGGGTATTTTTACTATGATCTGTCTCGCGCCTCTGCAACATATGTTTCAACGGAAATGGAGACATCAGATGGACTCACATGAACTGTTAGATTTCTTAGTTCTGTAGATTAATTTGTGGAATTTTCCTGTATTCATAACAATCAATTTCAGTTATTTAAAAATTTCACATACTATAAATCTTAATGTTGCCAAAGATAGTTCATATAGCTTGTAAAACACCATTCTACGAGTGCTTGACAGTTTTCTTTTTACATATATAGTCGTTAATTTACTTCCAAGTCCTACTTATATATCTGGAATTATTCTAAATTTTTCTACTTGTCTAACTTTTCTTTAGTTAAATTAGATGTTCTACGTATCTGTCTCCTTTGATACTGTAACAACATATCTGAAATTGCTATCAGATTTAGGTGATATGAGCATGTACAGTAATTCAATTATACGATAATAGTTTTACTTTTACATAGAAAAAACGCAAGCAAAAGACTAGCACAATGGACATAAAATATCTTCTTTAGATCAGGTCATTTCTTCTCCTCTAATATACCAGGTAAAAGCAAGGCCCCTGAACATAGTTACAACTTTTACGTGTCATAATACCCGAAAGATTAAAGAAATGAAAACACACTCTGAAACCCAAGAAATGAATTTTCTTTCTTGACTTCTCCTACCATTTCCAGTGAACAAAACCGTCTTTCCTGCAAACTTGGAGAAGACAGCTGATTAACATTGCTTTCACCATAGCTTACAGGGAATTCAGTATCGTTCTTTACCATGGATGCACCGAGTGAGGGTACGTTCCCGTGCGTCTGAGACTTTCCATAATCCAGTGAGAGCATTCTAGAATCATCTGTCTTCAAATTATCAAACACCGCGAAGTTTCTTGATTTTTTTCTTATGTGTTCAAAAATTATTTCTTCAGTCAGAGTTCCTGGCTCTATACTCTCATGTTCTGTAGCTATTATACCTTCTCCACCCCAAATTTCTGCAGGGAATTTGAATTGAGTATAAAGAGAGGTCAGAAAACACACAGCAGACATAAAACCATTGGACGCAAATATACTATATCCAGAGTGATTCTTAGGTCTCGGACAATCACAACTATCGTTTCTTGGTAGACCCCACGTGGGTCCCATCACAAGGAAGGTTGTGATTGTCCAGTGAGAATAGTCCATGTAGCCCAATTGACTCACCTGTGTCCTCCATGAGATAAGAGCTCTCGGGACATGTATGCTCGGGATATTGAAGAGCCACCTTGCTTTGTTGAATTTTACTACTCTCTTCTACTTCTAAAACCTCTATGTCATTATCGAGTTCAAGATGTCTCTCACGCGTGCGTTTCCTGATGAGTGTAAACTTCTCTAATGATGGGGAACTCATATCATTGGACATGGGCAAAACGGGTAAATTCTTTGCCTTCTTCCTTATGTGGTCGAATACTGTCCTTTCAGTTATAATTTTACAGTCATCATCTTCAGTTTCAAGAACAGGTTCCTCTTCAACATTAGAAAAATAAACAGGGCTGGTGAGTGGGATGATGCATGGGAAAAAAAAGTTTAAATAGGACTTGAGGAAAAAAAGTTACCATTTTCCGATTCTTCATCTATAAGTTTGAAGCTTGGCCTGAACATGAAAACTTTAAGGTCAATCAAATAAGAACTTGGATACTTTCTTCAGTGATTAGAACTTCAAGAGCAAAAACCATCATAGTTCGACCTGAATTACTTATACAATCACAAAACATTGATAAATTTGAGTTAGTCCATACATGGAAATGGAGTCCTCTATCAATTGATTGGGGTTGTGTGATTCTTTGGAGGCAGCATGAGATATAAAATCATTGTCGTCTTTTATGATGTGAACATCCTTGGGAATGAAGGTGGAGAGCTCCTTCGGTCTATATTTGTGAATGGCACTCATATCTGGTGTGACGATAATCTTTTGATGGAAATCAATGCCAACTGCAATAACATCAATAATATAATGTAGATGCATACTCATCCAGCATCAGAAAACACGTGTAAGTGGGAGTAAATGAAGAAAGGACTTACTGAAATCTTCATATATCAGATCTGCCTTAATTGTCAGCTTTCCTTGCTGAGGATTCGAAAATAACACTGTTGCAGCATAAGGGCTGTAAAGAAATCCATAACATCAGACCCAAAAGTTTCCGAGACACAAAACACCAAGCATATAAGCAAAATGGATTATGAATTTTGAAGAAGTTGGAGATTTATTACAAATCAAAATTCAAACATGGCCTTGAGGTCTGTAGTTTCCGTACCTTGAAAAATCCTCCAATCTGGACCACCAAAAAATGAGTTACAGGAAACATAAAGGAAGTATACAAACATAAGAAACTTTTAAGACATGCATTAATGTCCGTATCTAAGCTCAATCAGCTTACTGTACCTTATTTTTTCGTAAAACAGAATGAGATTATCTTCTTCTATTCCAACCATCTGTAAGAAAATATTTAAATTTCACAACTTTAGTATTTTAATATAAATGTAAAAAGTTTAACAACGCTTCATCAATATCAATATATTTCATGGCGTACCATATCAGCATAATGTCTTTTGGCAGATGGCATTGGCTGTGATAGCCTTGTTAGAGTTATCAGTAGCTTGGACTTCCCCATCCTTTGGCCTTCAGTTTCCTCGACTAACATCTCAACTTTTGGGGGTAGAGAAAGCAATGAATCCTTGATATGGTTCCCAAATGGATATTTTCGACCAGTCACCAACTCCATCTTCCTTGGATCAGCTTCAGAGAGGGTCTCAAATGACTTTACTCCCATTGAGTGCAGTGCCTGAGTAGAATTTTTCAGGTATAGAAAACGTTGTTTATATCTTCATAGATGAAAAAGTAAGATATCCTCAATGTTGTATTAGAAGGTAAAGAAACAAACCTTTGCAGTAACCATTCCGATGCCAGGTAATTGTTTCAGCAAGTATGGACTATCATCCCATAACTTCTGATGTAGACATTTTGCTAGTAGGGTTGAATTAAAAGCTCCTTTATAGCTTTTCTTGTATATGAAATACTCTTTCATGCACCTTGCGATTCTAGACCCATTTGAGCATATAGAATTTGTGTCCTATATTATTACACATCTTGTCATTGTTTAGCAAATAAGTTGTGAATCATGAAAATACCACAAATCTCAAAATGATTGCAGAGGCAGCAAAACCTGGCTCATGGATAAGTCACGCACTAAAGGATCTCCAGTCAAGCAGTCATTCACCAGAATAAATATTTTCTCTTCTCTTGTTTGAATGCGTTTTTTTCGTTTTCCTTTATCATCAAGGATGTGAAACCGAAGCCGACCATCTTTCTCATTGTTTATGTCATTTAGGAACTTCTTCTCATTCCGTCTCAGTTGTATCCCTTCATTTGAAAATTCAAAATGACATGCAATATCGACGTTAATAGATGAGGAGAAAGTGTTAGTTAAAATGCATGCATACATGCTATTTCTTCTGCTCGACATATAATATGAAGTGCTTCTTCCATGCTGCAGTTCTCAGGGGCCTGTATAATGTGTTTCATCGTGTCAAACTTCAGATAGTACTTTGTCATCAATCTTCCAGGCTCTGAACACAATAGAAAAGAATCATAGCCGCATCTTACGATATAATCAGAAATATTGTTGCAACAAACTGATGATATACCAAGTGGCTTCAGAAGAAAACCATCTTCGTCTGTCCAGACCATCTGATATTTTGATAATTCGTTGACTTTCTGAACACAAATATCTGGAAGAGCATATAAAAATCATGCAAGGGTATAGAAACACAAATACCAATATCTGGAAACCATAGATCAAACTTCAAAGTACCTTGCAAATGTTTCTCCATTCGATTACCAGGCAGCCCTTTTATTGAATAGTTCTCAGGATTCTGATTGTGTATGAAAAATATCAGAAATGCAACCTGAATAAGGAAACCCAGATTAAGCCCTCCCAAGTCCCAATAGGCTAAAAGAACATGCCTTTTTCATTCTCACATACAAGTATGAGCATGTCATCCATTCAATAGCCCTCGTTATATCCGAAATGGTTGATTGAACTATCTCTGCAGTTAGATGTTCTCTTATACAAGGAAGCAATCTGAAAAGAAACAAACCACAAAGACCGTGAAATCAGATGATACATCCGGTGCCTCACTTTATACCAGGTAAAGAAAAGAGAGCGAGACTGAAATGGGCATACTGTGATTCGACCAGTTCACATCCATTTAATAAATTCTCGTACAAATGGACCTGAGACATGATATATGTAGGTTACAAACAAGAAAGTTATGCTTTTATGCTTCTTATTGCATATGGGAGGGAGTTTTGTACCGTTTCTCTTCTGGTCATAATTATGACCGTTCCAGTGTCATCAAATGGAGGACGGCCTGCTCTTCCACACATCTGCATGAATAGAGTGGTCTATGTTTTCAACTGAAGAAACAATCAGAGGTGTTGAAATCACAATCTCTAGCTGGTCCAAATGCGAAAAATAAGCATGCTAAATTTACTAAGATCGACTACCAAACAAGTCTTGTGCTTACAGAGCCTATTAAGTGTAAAAATGTTAGTTGTTTTACAGCGACTTGAAAAATAGGAACACACCTGCAATATCATGGATCGTTCATATTCCATGTAGATCCCTTTCTCCTTGTTGCTATCATAAAATCAAAAATCAGAGCACATAGAGTGTGTAAAATCTAATAATATTAATCACCTTCATGGCAACAAATAAGAGTACTTGGATATAATGGTTATACAAATGACAGATGACCATGCAAAGCACAAATATAAAATTGCATTACAACTATATTTTTCTCCACCTGTTTATTACTTATCTTAAAGCAATAACAGATAATAAATCATAATCTTATGGATAACCTAGAATTTTTTTTTTTTGATAAGATGGTTAACCTAGAATATGATGCCCTGGAACATATCTATGCAAATATATTAGGAAATAATTCTCAGACATACAAATGTTGTGTTGATTTGATGATGACAGTATGCGCCGGTAGGTTAATTCCATGGGCTAGCGTATTTGTGGTGCACAAAATTTGAAGATCACCATTCAGAAAAAGGCCTTCAATGAGATTGCGATCCTTCAAGGACAGCCCACCATTATGATATCCAACTGCACAAGAAGCGATTAGCAGACGATAAACTGGCTTATATCCTAAATAACTATAAACCCCAGTGGAGTGTTCATGCCTTTATAAGTTATAGCGTCTTTCAATACTCTTGCCAACTTTCACACAAATCCTGCCCCCCATCCAAACCATCCGCCCAAGCCCCACAGAAAGAAGCATCTCATACCACCATAAAGTATGTATGATTGCATCTGTTTGTCACTACATGATAATGAAGCTTCCCTTAACCTGTCCTGCTGTTCCCTGCTTTTGATGAAAGGACTAGAATGACCAAAGGTCATCGCTATCTGAGAGAGTCGCTGTGCCGCTTCTTGTGCTCCTTTTCTAGTCGAGCAAAAAATCAAGGCAGATTTTCCACCAGAAAATTGCTTGAGAAGATCTGCAGATTAAGAGTTTCTGTTTAATGTATGGCTATTCCCATCAAAACCGTTGAAAAAAAACCAACTGCAGAAAGTGGTGATTGGATATTTGTAGGTCAGGTTTCAGGCTTACCAAAAATGTAGTTCTGAAGGCGCTGAACAATCGAAATAAAGAGTTTATCATCAGGAAAATAATTTATAGTATGGCGATTGAATACTGGAAGTGAAATATCCAAAATATGAAGTACTGTTTATAGCAACCTTCTCAAATAAGAAATCATTTTTTGCTGGTGTGTATCCTGCAAGCAAGTTAGGTTTTTATCAAATATAAATGAAGAGAGGGAAATAATTCTAAGCTGCTATAGTTATATCATTTCTAGTACAATGATTACAACTAGCTATTTTATCTACTAACTTTACATATAAGTTATAACGCTCCTAAGTTATGTTTTATTGACAGAAACAGTGACTATGAAACTAATGTTGGGAAAAGTATGCATACCGAACACTTTAGTAGTCAACTTTACAGGTCTCATTTCTTCTCCAAACCTGCCAAAGGGAAAGTCATATAAAGTTTAACAAGAACCGGCTATGAGGGCATTTGACACAGTTATCATGAAATAGGATTCGGGTGTGCCTTTTAATTCCCTGAGTTGGAGCCATAAGCCACTCCGCTGCGAAAGATAAAACGTGATAAATTTAATTATCAGACGTTATCTCGCATACTGAAATTTCAAAAATGAGACTCTTCTAATTCAAGAACATGTTGAACATTACCAAGATCATCGATATTTGGTATAGTAGCAGAAACAGCTAGGAAACGAACATGGGATAAAGGACTTGATTGCATTTCAGGTTTGCAAGCAAGCATTTTAATTCTGCTGACAATTGCTTCTAGTGCTGCTCCTCTAGGGTCATTCAGCAAATGAACTTCATCAATGAGCAGAAGTGCTATATCGCTGAAAAAGCTCAAGCCTCCATCTTTTATGCGATAACGAGTCACCGCATCAAATTTCTACGGGAAGGTAACCGGGTCTAAGCCAGGGTAAGATCATCAAAGATGGGAAATAGATCTCCCTGTTAACTAACCTCAGGTGTAGTAAGAACGATATCAGCATCCTGGATACTCGTGATACTGTAGTACTCATTGTCACCCGTGAGCTCAAGGCAATTTATTCCCACAGGTCCTAACTTTTGATTCCAATCCCGGAGCTTCTCTTGTATCAAGGCCTTTGATGGAGCTATGTAGATCTTCACAGCATAAAAAATATTTATGCCAGTAAACAACTCTAAACAGGGAAAATAAAAGATGCAATTGAATCAAAAGCGTCTCCTCTTTGAGTTATAGAAACATAAACTTTTGCAACAAAAAATAGCCAGGATATGTGTAAAACACGTCCACTGAGAAAAGGAATAAAAATAGCTACATGAAGTTTTGGTTATTCAAAGAAACAAGTACACCCCTCGATATTTATTCTCTTACATATTGAGTTCAAATACTACTGGAGGGTTTCAGATTTCTCCACTTCCTAAAGAAGAATCAAGCACGGTGGTTATCTAAGCTTTTGCCAGCATAGCTAGACGTAATATCTCCAGACATAATAAATAATGAAACTGTTTCCAGACATAATAAATAATGAAACTGTTTGTAAAGGTATTATCATCAGAAACCCACTGTTTTACGGGTCCCCTGAAGATGGGTAAAATTCCCGTCAGCAGTGATGCATTTGGATAGAAGCCTCATAATGCACAATTCAAAAAGTACAGTTTTTCCACTTCCAGTTGGTGCTGAAATGACCATGTTTACATCCGAAAGGTAGCATGTGGAAAAGCATTCACTCTGCAATGAGTTGAAATATCTGCAAGTACATTATAAGGAAGATATAACGGCAATAACCTTTCAAATAAGAGTCGAAGAAGTAATATCGCAAACAATTTGAGAGGTCAACTACCCCCTAAAACTATACTATTAAAGCAAATATAATATGAAATTCATCCATCCCCTTTGAGTCCGAATCTCCCCGAATGTTGTCTGTTGGTCTAAGTTCTAACAAGTTACCAAGGTCATTTACCCTGATCTTTACTTCTGGACAAGACTATTAATAAATGCTGGGGCAAAAATAAATGTACGTATGCCATTGCACAAGCACTCGTTCTCTTAAGACATTTGGAGGACTAAGACCTCAAAAAGTTATCTTATTTTCCTTATATCATGACATGATTGTCTGCATGTTAGAGGACAACCGAATTTCCATGTCTATTGGAGTATTGAAAAGAAACAGTTGACACAAAAGTACCTGAAACTAAAAGCCGAATGAAAAGGAGCAGGCAAGTCCGTCACCGCCTTCAATGCATAGGAGTCCATATATGAGCTGAAGTCTTGATGAACTGAGAATGAAAGAAGTACCTTCGATGCACTAAGATCACAATTACCAAAGGGAGGTTATGTTTGTAAGGATGTCACACAGCAGAATGGAGTGAATAGCATAGATGAGATAAATTCGTCGGAAAAAAATATTCTGAAACTTAATATTTTATTATGCAATAGTCTATCATGGAGCTAAAAAAATTTGTTCTCCATTTTATATTTTCCCATTATGCACTAAATTACACCAATAGATGCTCAACTATTTAGTTCAAACCTTTTGATATAAGTTCCCAAGTTATTAGCAACAGCAAATGCATATATAAGCACTATTCCTAATTCCTATCATAATAAAGTAATACAGAGGAAAAATGCAACCAAAATTAAGCAATGAACACAGTGAATTATAAAAGTCGAAACTCAGACTAAATTCTCTAGCACACCATGGAAATCGAATGAAAAATCAATCCTGTCAAGTATATAGGGTCTCTGTCGCAGAGCTCCAATTTCAAATTAAGAAGATATCGCGCTTAATTTTTGAAATCAACGGATATAACAATAAGTGTTTTCTCGGTACTTCAACAAATCGTCCTAAACACCTTGAAACCAGTAGATCCTCTAATATTGATGCGAACACTAGCTGTTTGTATGATATATATATATATATACACATATATATAGGAAAAATGCAACCAAAATTAAGCAACGAACACAGTGAATTATAAAAGTCGAAACTCAGACTAAATTCTCTAGCACACCATGGAAATCGAATGAAAAATCAATCGTGTCAAGTATACAGGCTCTCTGTCGCAGAGCTCCAATTTCAAATGAAGAATATATTGCACTTAATTTTCGAAATCAACGGATATAACAATAAGTGTTCTCTCGGTACTTCAACAAATCGTCCTAAACACCTTGAAACCAGTAGATCCTCTAATATTGATGCGAACACTAGCTGTATGTATGATATATATATATATATATACTTATATATATAGGAAAAATGCAACCAAAATTAAGCAACGAACACAGTGAATTATAAAAGTCGAAACTCAGACTAAATTCTCTAGCACACCATGGAAATCGAATGAAAAATCAATCGTGTCAAGTATACAGGCTCTCTGTCGCAGAGCTCCAATTTCAAATGAAGAATATATTGCACTTAATTTTCGAAATCAACGGATATAACAATAAATGTTCTCTCGGTACTTCAACAAATCGTCCTAAACACCATGAAAACAGTAGATCCTCTAAGATCGATGCGAACACTAGCTGTATTATGATATATATATACATATATATAGAGAGAGAGAGAGAGAGAGTACCTGAGGCGAGGAAGAGAGAAGACAGAAGTGCAGTATGCGAGTGTATAGTGATGAAAAATGAAATGGGAGGGTATTTATAGTCCAAATGAAATCTGTCTCGTTGAGCGGGAAAATAGAGGAAGAAAGGATTGTGTGAGGTGGAGCGCTGCTATTACTATGAGGCTGCCTGGGTATTATAAATTTAATTTATTTTTTTGCTGTGATAAAAACTAACGCCTTGTTTGTTTATGTTTTCAAATTCTATTTTCAGTTTTCGGAATCAAAAAATTATTTATTTTCTGATTCCCAATATAATTAAATATCAATCACTGCATCAATCATTTCACACAATTTATTAATCAAATTCAACTATATATTAACTAATTACTACTGATTTGACATATTTTACAAATTTCAATTATATTCTAAAAACATAAACAAATACACCAATAATTCATATCAAATTTACACGAATGCCCGTAATATGTATTATCCGAGAAGTTTTCAAGATTGAATCTCAAAAACATTAACAAACAAAGCCTTAACAAGAAGATTTTTTAGATATTTCATTGTATATTTGAATAATGTGCGCGTAATTTTATTGATTAATTTTTAATCTACAAGCCTAAGGGCGATTAAATTTATGAATTAATTGACACTGAATTTTGGGAGGTTTTGGAATGAAAGTTGGTGGAATGGACTTTTTAGATTGAACAATATTTTTATAGATTTTTTGTATACAAAAATTTATTTTAGGTGGTTTAGGCTCTCTATGATTATGTTTTTTTAGTTTTTTTGGAAAATGTGTATTATAGAAATTCGTGTAAAAATATTGATTTTTATTGTTTGTTTGGATGTGTTTTTAGAAAATAGTTGGAAGTGGTATTTGATATGATATAAAGATGAATTTTATTGAGATTTGATATATGAAGTGATTGAATTAATTATGAATATGTGTATGTATATATATATAGATATGTATATGAATGATTTGATATAAAGTGTGTGTGTGTATATGAATGATTTGATATAAAGTATGTGTGTTTGTATATATATACATATATATATATATATATTTATTTATTATAAAATATGATAAAGTAAGAAAGATAATTAGTTGAAAAGTGGGATAATGTAATGAATGATGAAAGATTGTGAATTGAATGAAAGGGTAAAATGATTGGTTGTTGTATAGGAGAATGTGTAGTAGGATTTAAAATTTGAGTATTTTCTATAGAATTTGCTTTGAAATGTGTATTTTTATTTTCTGATAATCCAAAAAATGAAAATGCAATTTTGAAAACATAACCATACGCAGATTTTCCCTAATTCTGATGTGCATGCAACAATCATGCGGTGAAATTTTGAACAATTCCTTGTAAGTTGTGAATACCAAATATGCGTTAATTGCCATACTATACCCATTATTTTTCATGTTTCAATGATACTTGGGTCATGAATTTAACATTTTGTGAGATTATAAATTGGAGCATGTGTTATTCCAAATCATTTTGGAAAAAGATTTAGAATGTTACTTCTTACTCGGATATTAGAGATCAATGGTTAAAAACTCATAGGCTCTTTTGGTGTCAAAACCAATTTCCAATTTGTTAGGACATAACATTGTCAAATCAAGTTCGGGACTAGAATTTCTCAAACTGGATCATCTATTTCAAATTGTGTTTCATCTCCTCTACGATTTACTTATATGTATGACAAATGTACACTTGGCATGCATACACGTAAATGAAATATAAGATAGAACACGGTTCGGAGTAGAGGATCCAGACTGAGAATGTCCAGTCTAATTTCTGTCAAAACCAATTTAGCCACCGCAAATATTCCAAAATATTTGGTTTCAGAGACCAAAAGCTTAATCAAAGAGAATTTATAAAAGAGTTTTCTTTATGCAAGCACACTATCATCATACAAAAGCAGGAAACAAAAAATCTATAGAATGATAGTTCATAATCACAAAAGTCAAACTCTTGTTGAGTTTGGCAGATGAATCCCCACAAATTTCTGCACCTATTTTCATGTACACCTATGCTCAGATTAACCCCAAAACAAACAACACCCATGATTTTCCACATGCTACGACAAAATGAAGCTTGTTTTCTCCAAGGATGACTTGAGATATAATACATTTTGAGAAGACAAAAGACACTATTAGGAGCTCAAGTAGCAGTTTGTCCCTCTCTCCTCAGCAATTCCTGTAAAGTTGAAAAAAAATAAAAAAAATTAGAACCTCTCAAATTCCATATTTTTAGAGTCGATAAATACTTTTTGATCAAATAATGCCGATGATTTTGTTGGTTTTCCTTTGGTGGGAGTTCTAAAGAACATGTAGTATAAGAAAGAGAAAAGAACAAAAAAACCTCAGAGTAGCAAATCTCTGAGTACGAAATTTTAGTATACCAGTTTAGTAGCAGCAACGGACTGACGCTGTCTTTCTCTCTTCTCACGTTGGCACTCTGTACACCAGCTGGAGAAATCCTTTTGATATTTCCTCAGCTCTCTAAAAACAGAACTGTAGCAAGAAGGTTAAGCAGAATCCGAAAAAGTTCAGGTTTACACACAAAAATGATTCAAAAATCAACTATTATCCTATGACATGGTAGAGGTAACATGAAGAAATTATGAATGATCAAATAGGAGTAGGTTGTCTGGAAATACTATGACTTTGTTTAAGAGTGAGATATTGCACTTCAAAATTAACTATGTTTTCACAATTTTCTGTTCTTTTTAGCAGGAACATAGTGTGAGGTTTTTAAAAGACAAGTAGAGGCGGATATATAGGGCAAAGGGAAGATGTTTTGTACCTTCTACACCATAACAATAAGTTAATCCTATTTCCTGATGTAGTGGCTCTAGCACCGTGACGATGGCGGCCACGATGAAGAACTGCATGCCCTGGGACATGGGAGTAGTCAAAGATCTCCTACAAAAGAGCCAGAAAATTCCAATTGAGTCATCAAAAAATAATATGAATCTACGAGGAGCCTGATGTTGTGCTTTTTAAGCTTGAAGAAACCAATCAAAATTCAGAAAGGTTTTGTTCCAGACACTAGAGCAAACCCGACGACTCTGATATATGAAGCTGATCCGAAGGTGATCATTACTCCATTAATTGGAAAAGGTCAATTCCATATGGGGTTGTTCCTGGACTTGTTTAGTAAGAGAATAAATAATATGAGCAACAAACTATTTTTCCAAGTCTAATACAATTAAGTAAACAAACATATAAATACACAAGAGTATTCCAGTTAAGGGAATTCCATCCTAGCAACCTGGTATCAATATAACAGGAATCCATACTATTGCAATATTGACTGATCAAGGTTATGTTTCTAAGGTAACACTTACTCATAATAGAGAAAGAGATCGTCAATTCCATTACCATGAAACAGAAGCACATATCTCTAAAGAGAATCAGTTATCAGGGGAATGATGAATAAACTGCACTTAAATCCACTCACCTCAGACTGTGTTTCCGTGTTTACATGTTTTTCGCACCGCACGCCACGGAAAAAGAGTTCACCACCAGAGAATTGTTTGCCTAAGCAGACATTCAATGTGACTTCTGAGTCATCCACATGGAAACCTACAAAGTGAAATGTGCTGAGATTCCAAAAGAATTTTAGCAATAAGATGTCCATAACTAAAGTAGCATCAAACAATAATGAGATCAGGAAGAGCACCATGACAATTATTTTCACAGTGAAGGAGAGGGGATACCGAAGATGATATGCAGTAGTCTTTCTTTTTTCTTATTTTCTTTTTTTTGGCACAGAAGTTCACAATGCATCAAGTGTAATCGACATTCGTATAGATTCAACATAGATAATACCTCTGACAGAGTATAACATACGCTCAATTGTACAGGAAGAAAAGAGAACTATCTTTACTCACCTCAAAGCACTTCCCAATTCATAATTAATGCTTCTAATATTTCAGAGGTTACAAAATTCCCTTATTAAAACTAGTTATTCACATTTCAAAGGATAATTTAACTGCTGTTCAACAAACTCGAACAGAAAAGAATCATGTCCATTGTTCCATAGACAAATTGAAGATCTACATCAAATAACAGTTTTTTCAACTCTCGGAACTTCAAAACAATTCAAATGAGATGATGGAGCATTGTTTAAGGTTTAAGCACATAAAACAAGTAAATGCCTTTATGCACCACTTCCATGGTTTCTTGGAATATAAAGTACTATTAATTACCAAATCCAAGTGGTCAAGTAGAGAGCTGGTCAAATGGGCCAAGTCCTTATAAACCATTTGAGTTACTGTAAATAACGTAGGATGAGATATCATACAGCACCGAACAAGGAAATAATATTTATATTCAGAAATTGATCCAACAAAGAAACACATTAGGGGGGATGCAAAACCTAGGAAGATTAACTTGGACATAATCACTTACCAAGGTCGACATCTCTATCCATACCATACTCAAGAACAAAACCATGATGAGCATCAAGGGTCGATCCACCAACCTCAGCAAAGAAAACTGCAAAATTTCCGATGGAAAGAATTAACACTGAGACCAACATATACCCCAGTCTCAGACGTGTTAATATCTGTGAGCAGATTGGTGACCTTTTGACATTGGGCGTATAAAATCTTCCATGAGCTTATCAAGCATGGTTTCCATCCCAAAATCATCAAGAACAGCACCATACTTATTCATTGTATTGGGCCTCATGATTCTGAACTTTGTCTCGTGGACCCACTTTTCAAAATTTTCTACCTGAACAATCAGAACATATAAGAGAGCATATAAAGCGAAACTAAGCGATGACATCAAGTTAAAATGCTTAATGAATTGATGATTGGGATCATCATTGAGATGGAACTAATCACCTCGGCTAGTAACATCTCACAGAATCGTGGTTGCAGCATTTCGAATGTAAAGACGCCTGGACAAGGTTCAGACATTATGTTTTTAAAACCTTGTTCAGTGTTCTCGTTGATTGCCTTGAGGAATGAGGGGAGAAAAAAGTTTGCAGCATGCATGGTATAAAGCTCCCTGTGTAGACGCTGAGACAGCAAAGCCAATACCAGTCAGTTGTCTGTAATCTGCACTTCACATGATGAGAATAAAGGAAAAGAGAAAGAGAAGTTCTCAATATGATTCAGATAATGACCATAGATGGTAATGTGACATGCTAGATACCAATCACAACTTATTCTCCCAAAGATTCTCACGGTGGCCATCCACCTCAACCAACAAGAGGATTAAAAATATGACAATATGAAGGTTTACATGAGGTTGATTCTATTATATCTTTTGACAAGCACTTGGCAAGCATTCTCCAAGCAAAGAATGAAATTCCCCACCCTATCAGCATGCATCTTCCTAGCCTAGTGCCAAGGCACAACTTTGAATAGGTGCCCTATCATGTCATAGAAAACTCTACAAAATGACATAAGCCTCAAACCCTTTTATAAATGTCTGAGAGAGCATGAAAATTACTCATTGCACAGCATCAGCAATCAAAGTTACATTAAAACCATACCTGATAGTTGGAGATAATCTTCTGCCTGTATTCTCTGTGCTTCTGGAGCTGTTTGTATACAGTATTAGTAAATTCTCGATTGCAATGAATAGTATGAGCCTGTATATATCTATACTGCATTATATTATGCGTTTGGTACACGCACATGTACAGAGAGAGAGAGAATATAAATCGTTTCCAATGGCAAATGTGGAATGCATGCTATAGAAAAAGCTTTTCATCAAGTCTAGGGATGAGGAGAAACCAAAATCCAATCGATGCAGCTGTGGCTTGCAAATCATTACCCTAAAAACAAAATATATATTCACACTTTCAACTTCACATGCACAAGGCCTAGCAAATTCAAGGAATCCCGTGCGTCTATGTTTTGCCTTCTTACAAAATCTAAAGAATCATATTCTCTAGAATTCCTTCTTACAAAATCTAAAGAATCATATTCTCTAGAATATTCATTTACGTGTCAATCCGTACGCACAACTACACACATTCACACAGGTACCCATGCGTACAAGCTAAAGTCATCTCTGGCATACTATCCTACCCACTCAATCTCAAAGTGTGTGATGTTAAGGATTTTCTTACTGAATTGAAATTCCTAGATCCATTTCGATGTTTTCTCCAAACAAAACAGAGTCTCATTGCAGAAACCATAATCCCATGTACTTAGTCAAATGCTTTGTGTGTTCCCAAGAATTGGATCACATATAAATAGATCTGAAAACCAAGGACTTCAAATCATGACAAAAAATCCTACGAACCAGACACAATCGTACGTCCTAATTAAATAGTTAGCGGTCAGATTTATCTTCGTATTAACGCACTCACATCAATCTATACATGATCATACCACACGCATTTTTGGATGTAGATTATTCACAATTCAATACACAAAACCATCATTTCATACAAGCACACTTCTAGCTAGACACAATCATCAAGAAAACCAAGGATTTCAAATCATGACGAAAAATCCTACGAACCAGACACAATCGTACGTCCTAATTAAATAGTCAGCGGTCAGATTTAACCAAAAAAATTCCATCTTCGTATTAACGCACTCACATCAATCTATACATGATCATACCACACGCATAGATTATTCACAATTCAATACACAAAACCATCATTTCATACAAGCACACTCCTAGCTAGACACAATCATCACGAAAACCAAGGATTTCAAATCATGACGAAAAATCCTACGAACCAGACACAATCATACGTCCTAATTAAATAGTCAGCGGTCAGATTTAATCAAAAGAAAAACCCATCTTCGTATTAACGCACCCACATCAATCTACACTTGATCATACCACACGCATTTTCGGATGTAGATTATTCACAATTCAATACACAAAACCATCATTTCATATAAGCACACTTCTAGCTAAATGATCCCTGTCCAAATCCCATGCAGAACACCACGTTCATTCAATAACACAGCTACCCAAACTAAACACTCCACATGCACACACACACACACACACACACACACAAAACACACACACACACACACAAACACACACACACAAACACACACACACACACACATACACAAAACACACACACACACACACATACAATTCTCTATAAATGTAAGGAATATGAAATGTATTCGCACTGACCCTAACGCGCTCGCTTTCGGGGTAGTACCGGAGCAGAATTTCGCGCATGTATTTGACCTTCATTTCACGCGTCTGTAGTAGGAGATTTGGAGGTAAATACCTCTCCAACGAGCTGAACACCAAGGGGCTGAAATCTAGCTCCAAATCCTCGTAATTATCCGGCTTGTGATCCGAACTAGGATTCAGCCTCAGCCTGTGCGTCACGTGCGGCGGAGGCGCCGCAACGACGCCGTTCTGCTGCCCTCCGCCGTTGATGTGGCCGTTGGCGTGGACCGATTGGGCCCCACCGGGTGGCGTAGGTGCTCCGTCGAGAGACATTGGGGAGATGAGTGGATCGTTATGGGTGATATGTGTGTGAATGAGTGTGTAGAGAGGTGTAATTTGGGTGTCAGATATACATTTCTGTAGCAGATTAGGGTTTCTTTTAGGGGAAAATGCAGAGGATGGTAGTGACAAGGGAAGGGGATGATATATGCTAGGGTTTGAGGGTGATTTAACATTCAACGGTTGTGTGAAACTTCAATGTGCCACTCATGGTATATTGAATTCTTTTTGATATTTTTGTTATTTGATTTTGACTTTATTGGTATAATATTACATTTTAATATTTCGAATTTTTCTTAGGTGATCGTAATATTTGGATAATCACGACTATTAATGTGGGTGAATACGTGTGCGTTTACTGTATGCGGACTATCTTATGAGATTATGATATATATAATTGTGATTGTTAATGTGGGTAAGTCCGCATGCGTTTATTGTACGCGGACCATTTTGATATATGAGATTTTGAAATTCAATGAACTCTTAAAATCCACTCGCTAATGGAAGTGATAGTGAAAGTAAGATTTATAGTATTTGATGGATTAGAAATATAAAATCACTTAGTTGTCTCATCTAAATATTGTCTGAATATTTAGATAATCACGATTATTGATGCGGTGTGTTTATTGTATGTGGACCATTTTGATATACGAGGTTATGATATATATATATATATATATATATATATAATCACGATTATTAACGTGGGTAAGTAAGCATGCGTTTTTTGTACGCAGACCATTTTGATATATTAGATTTTGAAATTCGATGAACTCTTAAAATCCACTCGCTAATGGAAGTGATAGTGAAAGTATGATTTATAGCATTTGATGGATTACAAATAGAAAATCAATTAGTCGTCTCGTCTAAATATTGCCTTAATATTTAGATAATCACGATTATTAATGTGGGCAAGTCCCCATGCGTTTATTGTACGCGGACCATTTTGATATATGAGATTATGATATATATGATTATGATTATTAAGGTGGGTAAGTCCGCATGCGTTTATTGCACGCGGTCTATTTTGATACATGAGATTCTGAAATTCGATGAACTCTTAAAATCCACTCGCTGATGGAAGTGATAGTGAAAATATGATTTATAGCATTTGATGGGTTAGAACTATAAAATCAATTAATCGTCTCGTCTAGATATTGTCTAAACATTTAGATAATCACAATTGTTAATGCGGAAGTCCACATGCATTTATTGTACGTGGACCATTTTGATATATGAAATTATGAAATTCAATGATCTTCTAAAATCCACTCGCAAATATAAGTTTAAGAATGTGATTTATAGCATTTGATGGATATGAAATACGAGATTAGTTAGTCATCTCAAATAATTTTTTTTATATATATTTAAGCAAAGTTGGAATTTTGGTCATGTAAAAAGGGTACCCTTTTTTTTTCCCTTTAACAATCGTTGACATCTAAATTGCATCAATTTAAGGATGAAATCAGAAAATGTGGCCAAGATGTGGCATTTGATCTCAATTTGCATATTTTCAAATTTTGGAGATAAAATAATACATGCACCCCCGATAACCACAAGGTTATACCCAATAAATTTGCAATACATAAATTATTACTTTCTCCTTAATAATAAATTGCAATCTCACTGTTCCCATCAAGTTGCAAGTTTAGTCTTGTAAGTTATGATGAATGATATTTTGGTGCCAAGTCTCGTGTGCATCACATATATACCAACTAGTACGTTTGTCTCTAACAAAAAAAAGACAAATATCATGATAGTTGTACATGATTCAAAATATTAAGCTCAATCCTATAATGTCTTAGATTGTTTTGTAACAATCGCATTAATCAGTAGATCGGAAGATGTAACTAACAACTTGGAAGTCACTTATACATACAAAATGACCATAGAGAACCCATCATACAGAAGCAAGTAACAAGAGACTTGATCCATACAACAATTTTACTTGACACAAATTAAAGAGGTGACAAACTTATCTAACTCTTGATAATGTAGGTGCACGGCAAGCCATCTTTTGACTTGGTTCTAGCTTCTAAACACTATGACAGTCTTGTCTTTAGTTATATTAATAAACATTTTGGTATTATTTTACTTTATCTTTTATGCTTCCATAGTTTAGATAAAGTTCTGTTGGAGCACTTATGGATACGAGAGCGGTCGCGCACAAGGGGTGGCTACTGTGGAATGCTCTTGAGAGTTGTGATACTAAAATCTCGTTCCAAGTCATAGAAATTGTGAGATAATTGGATATTATAGTCTCTTCAAGACTTGTTTGTCTATGGCGAATTCACACACATATATATTATCAAAATTTAGATAAAATATATTAAAACCTATTTGAATTGTTTTAATTTTATCTCAATACATTAGTTGAATTTTTTCAAACATTAATATAATTTGTCACCAAATTAATTTAATAGTTGAACTAAAAAAAATGAGTCAATTATTTTTAATTAATTAATCTTGATATATTGGATAAATTTTAACGAACATACGTAAGAAAAAAAATTGTGAAAAATAAAGGCGGTGGAGGAAATGAAAAATAAGAGGAAAAACAAGGCTAAGAGTAGGGTTGTCCATCGGTTCGGTTCGGTCCACAACCGAACCGAAAATTCGATTTTCCGAAAAAGGGAACCGAAAAAATTCTGTTCGGTTCGGTTCTCGGTTAAATGAATTTGTTTAATAATTTAAAAAAAAAAAGAAATTTCAGTTTTTTAATAACATTTCGGTTTTTTTTTAAAAAATTCGATTTTCTGAATTCGATTTTAACCGAACCAAATTATCAGATTCAGTGGCATTTCAAAATGGGGTTGTTTCAACATTTGTACTTTTTAAATAATTGCATGTGGCATTTCAGCAACTTCAAAATGCTTCAGTGGTTGCATCATGCCGAATTGAAATGTAGAAGAAATATTTGAATCAAACCACAGGGGGGACAAAAGAGAGCGAAGCCGACTGAAATTATACCTTGGAACCGGCGGCGGCGACGGCCTGGAAGGAAGTGGGGACGAAGAGCTGAAGGGGGATTTGTGTTTTCAGATCTCTAATCTCTTATCACTATCTGCCGTTGTTTGCTTTTGGAAGAGGATTGGCTTTTGTTTTCAGATCTGCTTTCAAGGTATGTTATATTATATTACATATAATATATAACATAAATAATAACTTATAATATATATTTTTTAAAAAAAATCGATTTTCGGTTCGGTTTAGTTAACTGAACCATAAAACCGAACCGAAAACCGAATTTCTGAAGAAAAACCGAACCGAAATTTTCGATTATTTTGGACAACCCTAGCTAAGAGTAATTAAGACAATTCATGCAAATGAAAGGGATTAATGTATTTTTGTGTAGTCCGAGGGGCAAAGTATATTTACCCTTGAAGTATTATAAAGAATTGGTATTTTATTATTGAACATAAATGACATTGGATATCTATAAGCAAGTAATATATATACACATACATCAAACATATAATTCATGAGTCGTGCATTCTCCATCTATTCATTTCTTTTTAGCTTGGAAATCATTCATTTTGAAGAATCATGGCCAGAAAATTACAATGACAATGACAATACAACATGGTAAAACAGTTAACCACGTAATGTTAAAAAAAATATTAGAACACATATCAAAGATTAGTCAACAATTGTATCGTATATAACATAAAACAATCTAATTTCAAGTATTGAATCTCTCAAAAGAGAAGAAGCACCACATTTGCTAACAATTAAATAAAATATTTAGATCAACCGCTAATTTTTTCAAAGGTCGATGTTGGTGCTAAGACGTCCGATGTTGCCACCATCCAACCCATTCAGATGCCATAGAAAATCCAATTTGTGAAGTAAAAATAGAGCTGAAAAAATATAAGAAAAGAGGACCTAAACAGAATTTGGCGGATAGTGGATTTTGTGATGGGAGGCTCGTCCACCTCTTTCTCTTGTGCATAGGCAATTGAATAATTTTCTTCACAATAATTTTCTGTATCACAGTATCAATGTTGTCAAAATACTTAAATATTGTTCACCCTTACTTGCATGGATGAAAGAGTTGTTAGGACACCGTAAAATCCCTGGGATTGTGCACGCAACGAAAATCAAGAATTTATAAAAGTAAGCACAATCCCTAAAAAAGGATTAAGCCTGACATATAATCATCGAACTCACAATACATACATAGATGTTCCATAAGAAACATACCAATCTTGTTGTATCGTACCACAACAATCTACCACTTGGCTAATTTGGTGCTTATGGACAAAGTCTAATCCACCGGTAGAAAAACTACTCATTTGCTCCAGGAGATGACGGTTTTTAGCACTTCAATAACCCTCTTGGATTTTGTTTGCTTCAGCACTCCAACTATGCGAGGTTCCTCTAATTTATATATACATTAGATCGTATCCTTGATGTCTTATTCAGTGCTAGCCTAAAGATTATCAAATATGATTAATGGAGAAATGTGTAGGAATATTTCTTGGGAGGCTCTAATGTTGAGAAGACAAGAGGAGCTGAAACTTGGGAGCGCTACAGGGGTTATTATAACCTCAAAACATGCCATCCACTGCTAGGAAATATTTCCCTAGTAGGTTTCTTCTCAGTCCAAGCCCAAATCAATTAATTTAATTTACCAAATTAAATTACAAGATAAATTATTAATTAAGATCAACTTAATTAATAAAATATTATTCCAATTAATTAATTTATCAAAAATTAATTCCACCAACTAGGTACTACACTAAGTTAAGCATGTGACTCCTTAGGCTCAATTACATGTTAACAATAGGTCATAGCCTCAAAAGCCTAGACAATACCAAATTGTCTTTAATCAATTATTTAGTCAAATAATTAATTAGGTCTTGAATTAAACCACCCAATGACTTCAAGGCACCTATTGGTCATGGTTCGATGTCTAGCAACGTCGTCATGAGTTTCTTGATATTAATCATCAACGCCAAACCTATTCAGATTGCAATCTTCATATGAGTCAAATGCCTACATCATTTTTCCGTCTGAATCTAGAGTTTGGGTATCAGTCGAAACTATAATTACTCATAAATTATGACTGTGTTGGAACTCTAATAACCTTGTCAACCAAGCAAGGACCACCAAAACCCTCTTGAAGGCATTACTCTGGCAAAAGACTTTCTTTGTCATATATGTTACACAACAGCATAGGAAAGTTCCAAGTATCCTACCTTGGATGGATCCCCTGTTGGTGTTATCTGTTTTGTCATGGTATCATCATATACACCTAAAGTATCTCATTTCATGATTTTTCTAAAATCATGGAATATATCAAAGTGTAATGGCAGCACGCGTTGCAACCATGACACCTCAGGTCATTGAGGATTAACCAACATGGAATCCTAACGGGGTTGTTCAACCTCATACTTTCCAAGTATGGATCTTTGTCGAACTGATCCCTAAATCAATGACTATGCCTGATGAGACAAGACATTATCCCATGAGAATGTTAACTTAGGTGTAAGTATAGTTATAATGAATCATTTTAAATATATATTATTAAAATATAATTTGTTTCCATTATGTTTCAAATATATATTCTAGTGAATTAGGATATGGAAATTACACATATATGTAATAAGAAAAAAATATATATACAGTACTAAAAATATGTAAGATTAATTTAAATTTGTAACAATGCATTAGTAGAGTTTTATCATACATAATATAATATGTTGTCACCAAATTAATTTAAAATTATTGCTAAAAATATAAATTATTATTTTAATTAATTTATTATAATATACTGAATAAATTATACTGTATTGGATTAATGAATTAAATAATAATATATTTGGATAAATTTGAACAATTGTTTGCAAGAAAAGAAAATTTTTGAAGAAGAAAAAATGATGGAGGAAATAAAATACAAAAGGCAAAATAATAGTTAAGGGTAATAAAGACAATTGCATGCAAATGAAGGAGGTAAATTTTTGTATAATTCAAGAGAATATTTAGTACAAGGGGTATAATATAATTCAAGGGCAAAATGTATTTTACCTAATTCCAATAAACTTTATTTACTTTATTCATTTTTTCCAAACTTAAAAATAGCTAAAGAAAAAAGAGTTAATGAATGACAATCAATCGTCAACAAAACATTTTAATAAATCTTAAAAGAAAAGACAAAAAAAATATATACATGTCAAAATCAACCATATAATTACAAATAAATTGAAAAAACAAAAAAAAATAGAAGTCACAACAAATACAAAATTCTATACTACACCAGGACGAATGGTCTCAAACTATCGAACACACTCAGATAAGAGAGCAAACTTATTGTAAAAGGCGTAGTTTTTCATCCAAATTCAATGATGTATTGTGAGCCGAAACCATTAATCCCGATCTCATATAGAATCGCCCCAACAAATACGGATCATACTCGGGGGGTTCTCCTGACCTTAAGTCCAATGATGATCTCTACCGTCAAATTCATATGTGATGGTGAACCAGTGAACCTCCTATGTATATTTATATTTATATATGTGTTGTGCATATCAATCGAAACTCCAAATCCCGAGAACTCCAAGTATATTTATCCTCCAACAAATCTCAACAATTAGTCAATTACAAAACTAGTTGTCAAAGTCAAACTAGTCCACAATTCTCCAAAGGATGACAAGTTAAAATATTTAGTAGTTTTCGGGAGTCCAATTCTGGAGAAATATTCAACATATACAATGTTAAAATATGTGTGAGATTCACCAATATATATATATTTAATTATATTTTAACACTTTATACTGCGAATATTTCTCGAGAATTATAGTACTCTAAGAGCCACCAAGTATAACCGAACAATAACAAGGTAATGTGACAAACCACCTGATACATACAGAGACGTACAACAACTATGTCCAAGTCTGGTAGATCCGCATGTGGGGTTGTACTCTCACAGTTCTTATTGTTAAGCTGCGGAGTCTCCAAGACAAAGAAGAAAACAACTCACACCAAATATTATACCAATAATTCTCTTCTCTTCCTCCGCCTTATAAATCTTCTTCATTCTCTCTCTTACTTTTGCACTGAGCTACTACCGGAGAGGAGAGATGGCGTGCTCTAGTTTCGTGAAATTGAACGCTGCCGCCTCGTCGTGGATCGCCGGTCAGCATTCCGTCAATCAGCGCCACGGATCGGCGGCGCGGTTCCCCTGCCGCCGCGTTTCAGTTATCCGCGCCGGATCGTACACCGATGAGCTCATCAAAACCGCCGTAAGCAATTTCTGGATTATTCATCTCCGATTTTGTTCGTGCTTGCGTGTGGATGAATTGTTTGATATGTAGTTGAATTTTTATTATTTTGATTCAATTTTCGTCTGCTCAAATTTTGTTCCGGTTGAATTTCGTGTTGATGTATGCATTTATCGTAACACCTATGAGCTCATAAAAACCGCCGTAAGCACTTTCTCAATTATTCATCTCACAATTTTTGCGTGTGGATGAATTATTTGATATGTAGTTGAATTTTTATTATTTTGATACAGTTTTCGTCTGCTTAAATTTTCTTCCGATTGGATTTCGTGTTGATGTATGTATTTATCGGAACACCGATGAGCTCACCGAAACCGCCGCAAGCAATTTCTCAACTATTCGTCTCCGATTTTTTACGTGCTTGATTGTGGATGAATTGTTTGCTATATAGTTGAATTTTTAGTATTTCATATCATTTTCGTCTGCTTAAATTTTCTTCTGGTTCATGCTTCGTGTTGATGTATGTATTTATTGTGATGATGAACATTACTTTCATTTAGTACCTTTGACATGAAATCATCGAGTTTTAGCCGTAATATTTGGCAGCTTTGAGTTAAACATGATTCCTACTGCTTTTGATAAGTCTTGAAAGGCTCCTGGAGCAAATGAATAGCATATTTTCTGCCTTTGCTGAATCTTTTTAACAAATTTTTATGCATCTTGACAGAAAGGTAGCTGTTAATTGTGTCATTGTTATGTCATGATTCACGCTGTTGTACAATGGCATCATTTTTGTTAATAAATACTTTGGTTGACTGCAAGAGTTGATTATTTAATTTTTTAAGAGTTCAGTTTTTTGAAATAGATTTACAAGTTTATTTATATATATTCTCTTCACATGTTTGTTTATGTGTGCAGTTGCTATCTGATCTCCTATTTATTGGTTGTTCATTAGAGCTGAAGTGATTTGGATACTCATTTTTGTACTTAATTTCATTGATTCTCTTAATCTAGTCATGTTTCTACTGTTGTCCAGATGATCTCCCAATTTTTTTGGTCATATTTCTTTCAACTTATTGTTTCTATTTTGTATTTACGATATTATAAAGGAGTTTGCCATTTCTCACAATTTCTTGGATGCAAATAATATACTCATGTTTTGTCATACTACTACACAACTGCAGTAAAGCAGTCGTAATTTGGATATATAATGCAAAAGTTTGCTGTTCTTCATTAGTGAGTTAATGTCCTTGCTAAAGTGGTTTCTGGTTTATTTATGTTCGGAATAGAAATCGATTGCATCTCCCGGTCGAGGAATCCTTGCTATTGATGAATCAAACGCCACTTGTGGAAAGAGGTTGGCATCCATTGGACTTGACAACACAGAGACGAACAGGCAGGCATATAGACAACTTCTGCTGACCACTCCTGGCCTAGGCGATTATATTTCTGGTTCCATTCTCTTTGAAGAGACACTATACCAGTCAACCACAGATGGAAAGAAGTTTGTGGACTGTTTGCGCGATGAGAATATTGTGCCTGGTATCAAAGTTGACAAGGTGAGCTTGAAATAAAGTTTAATTTTTTCCAAAATGTACCTCGTTACATCAGATTTTGCATTTGTAAGATCTATACAGAATACCAAATTAGCCTTGGATTTAGGCTTATTAGTGATACCATGATAACTATCGAAGTTTACTTTTTTCTTTAATTTATTCTCGTTTGCTTATCTTTTGTGCTTTGTCTTTTTGACAGGGTTTGGTTCCACTACCAGGGTCAAACAATGAATCTTGGTGCCAGGGATTAGACGGATTGGGTTCTAGATCTGCTGAATACTATAAACAAGGGGCTCGTTTTGCAAAATGGTTTGTCCTTTTGTCGTAATCTGTATTTATTTTATTTGTTGAATAATAGCTTTCATTTACTTATCTTTTTCCCATTTCTTCTTAATATTCTAGGAGAACTGTAGTAAGCATACCATGCGGTCCTTCTGCTTTGGCTGTTAAAGAAGCGGCTTGGGGTCTCGCTCGTTATGCTGCAATTTCTCAGGTACCATTCAAATTTTTCCACACATCCCTCTCCCCTTCCCTTCTCTTAGAATGTGCTAGACTTGTTTCTGTGCTTTTAGAAACGATGGAGTAGACTTGTTTTACGCAAATTCACATTTCTTTAATGTTTCTATACAGGACAATGGTCTCGTCCCTATTGTGGAACCTGAGATTCTTCTCGATGGAGATCACCCAATTGAGAGGACACTTGAAGTGGCAGAGCGAGTCTGGGCCGAGGTCTTCTACTACCTGGCAGAGAACAATGTTACTTTTGAAGGCATTCTGCTTAAACCAAGCATGGTAACTCCTGGGGCTGAACACAAAGAGAAGGCTTCTCCAGATACTATTGCCAAATATACACTCACTATGCTTAAAAGGAGAGTGCCCCCTGCAGTTCCGGGAATCATGGTACTAACTCATGGACCCATTATTCATTTTATTGACATGTTAAGTACTCTATTGCTGTTACTTTCGGCCAGTGCATAATAGAATTTTAAACCCTTCCATCCATTTGTCTTCTTGGCTAGACATCAAGGTAATAACCATACTTAAAATTTCATGGGAAGAAGGGGAAATGGCAGTATTAGTTCCATAAGATATGTCCTGTTGCCATTTTAGCCCCCGTGTTTTCAAACTTGAAGAAGTCCCGTAGAACATATTCTTTTGCAATTTTAGGCCCAGCCATCAAAAAATCAATGGAATTGTTAGTTGGTCACGTGGCTTGCACGTGACCATTACTTAATTCGCGTAGATTTCACAAAGCTCTTTAATGGCGCATGCATGTCATGCATGAAATCCCATTCCTTTTTTAATGAATGGGGATTCGAATTGCAAAGAGAAGAAAAAGAATTATATGGGATTATCTTTGCAATTTTGGAAACGATGAAACTAAAAATTGCATTATGCTCTATCGTATGGAACCATATTGCAATTTCCTCGGGCAAGGAGGTACATAAAGATTATTAGGTAGTTATTGTGGAACAAGTGTTTGAGCCATTTAGCTTGCAGTTTCTCATTGAAAATCATATAACTTACCCGCGATACAAAGTCAAAAAGGTTTATATTGCTTTTGATTTTACTTAATGAACACATCTGGTCCCCCTGTCTTAATTTCCATTATATCCTGGTAAAGTGAGGGGCGCCTTATTTTTATGCACCTCCCTTTTAGATCCCAGATTATTTATTCCTATTTGGTAAATCTTTTCTTAATCTGAATGGTCACCGAGTGAACTTTTTTCTTTTTCTGGTTTTAGTTTTTGTCAGGAGGACAGTCTGAAGTAGAGGCAACATTGAACCTTAACTCAATGAACCAAAGTCAGAACCCATGGCACGTCTCCTTCTCCTATGCACGAGCTTTACAGAACACAGTGCTAAAGACATGGCAAGGTCGCCCAGAGAACATAGAAGCTGCTCAAAAATCACTTTTGGTGCGTGCAAAGGCAAACTCATTGGCACAACTAGGGAAGTACTCAGCTGAGGGTGAGAGTGAGGAAGCCAAGAAGGGAATGTTTGTCAAGGGCTACACATACTAAGTGTGGTATTGTTTTTTTTCTTGTACTTAGTTGCTCCCTTTGTTAGTTTTGGGAGCTGAAGAAACTCAACTACAAGAGCTCGTTTTCTTTTCATTTTTCCGGTTTCTTGATCTAAATTATGTATGTTTTGAATAATTATGATACTGATACATTGTGAGCATGAATGATGCAAAATTTAGCCTAGCCTGTAAAAGGTTGAGATAGTGATCAGGGGTATCATTGTGTACCATTTCGAAGTCATGTTATTCAGTGTGCAACTAGTGTAATAATCTAATGATGATCCTTTGGATTTCTGTAGAGCAATATCAGATAGGCTTTGATAAATTATATTTAAGGATGAAATTGTTATTTGTAGAAGGAACTCTATTGTTCTTTATATGTGTGTGTGTGTGTGTGTTTATGTGGTTGTTTGAGACCAAGAAATTCTACCAAATTCTCCATTAGTCATTAAGAAATTACAAAATCTATTATAGGAGAGACTATGTTAAATCGTATGGAAATATCAGGATGTAATTATTGTTTTTTAATATATTATAATTTAGAGAAAATTATACAAACTTCCCCTACCCAACTACTCCCTCATGTTTTGAAATTACATAAAGACCCCCTTCATGTAATGTACTTTTCATAATTACTCCTTATGTATTAATTTTTTTTTACAATTTAACCCCTAAAATCTTACAATTAGCCCTGCAGGGGTGTTGGTAATTTTAAAAAGGTAAATGATATTGGCACTCCAAAAGTGTTATTGACACTCCATTATTCAATACAAATTTCTTTCTAAAAATAATGAAAAATGGAGCTCTATTAGTAATTTTTAGAGTGTCAATATCAACTCCTTTTAAAAATAAGAGGGTTTCTTTTTGTAATTACACGTTATTTGGTGGGGTGGGGGTAGTATGTCTGTAAATCACCCAACTTTGTAATTTATACTCTTATCAATTTTCATAGGGAGTTGATATTGACACTCCAAAAATTACTACTGGAGCTCCACTTTTCATTATTTTTAGAAAAAAATTTGTATTGAATAGTGGATTGCCAATAACACTTTTGGAATGCCAATATCATTTACCATTTCCATATTAATTGTTTGCAAAAGAAAAACGAAACAAAATGGAGATACATACTGGTAGTTTAGACTTATTCTCACTTAATATGAGAGTTTAATTTACTTTTTTAAATTGAAGTTACCTTATAAGAATTTTTTAATTCAGTGATTTTTTTTTTGTCCAATCGAAAAATAATTGAAAACATATTCGTTAGAACTACCGCCGTAAAAGAGTCGAATCGAGTTGAACAAATTATTATCCAAGATTGTCTAAATAATTAATGAGATTCAAAATTTGTGTTTGAACTTGACTTGATTATCAATTGAACAGAGCTCAAACGATCTTTAATCGAGTCGAACAGAAGTAGACCTTGAGTAATTTGATTATTTTATACATATTTTATCAATTTTTCACTAATTGAATTAAGCTCGAGTTTGAGTTGAATTTTAAACTTTTATAACATAATATGTTCAAGCTTAGTTAAATATATAACGAATCGAGGTCAAATGATATAAGAACCACTTTCATTTCATCCCCAAATATGACGTGAGCCTCTAGTCAGTTTTATCCCCACGTGCGCCTCACAAGTCACAACCCCACTTCAATAACCTCCAGTCATCATCAGTTATGTTCCTCAGTTCCATCGCCAAACCCTCCGCAGCTCCGCCGTGAAAACCCCCCGACTCATTCTCCGACGAGGCGGAACAACCACCACAGAGTAAACGACGCCGTGCGAGCACATTCTCTCGATTGCATGTACCTCATTTCTCTCCATTTCTCCCCCTACTTTTCCCTCTCCAAAACCCTAAAACCCCAAACCCTAACCCTACCACCTCCGGCGAGCCTACGTTTCAGAATGAAGGACCGGCCGCCGTCTTCTTACGGCGCGCTTTACGTCCCTCCGCACCACCGGTTCCGGTCAGCAAGCGCCGCCGCCTCCGCTGCCACCGATTCCAAGCCTACGAACAGAACAATTTGCACTGATACTAATCCAAAAGTTAGTAGTACTAGTACTAGTAATACTGATACTGTTAGTTCTTCTTACCCTTTCTTGCCACCTGATAACTATCAGCAGCAGCATAAGAAGATTTCGCGGCCTGATGATGTGTCGGAGCGAGGTTCCGATCGTGGATTTGAGTTTTCGGCACAACCGGTATGTTATCTGTGTAGATACGAAATTTCGGGTAATTCTATGTCAACTATGTGAACCGAGTCTAATGGTTCGAGTGTGTATTCCGCGTCTGTGTATCTCACACACAATCTCACTCACAAGTGTGATGTGTGGAGACTGCACACAATATACCTTACTTGTGAAAATATAGACAATAGGATCATTAGACTTGGTCTAGTATAGATTTTTCCATAAATTTATCTCTTTTTGTTTTGGTATTTTGGGTTTATGCAGTGTAAGTATTTATGAATTGCACGGTAGATGTAATTGATAATAACTCTTGCTTGTGGATTGGATACTTTTTGCGTAGTAGGGTGAAATTGAAATAGCTTAATCAGGCATGGAGCTGGATTTTGTCTTATATATGTTGTTTCTTTGTTTATTGTGTGGAGTGGTTCAGTTTACATGATGGTACTTGAGAACATTAAAGCATACAGTTGTTATTTTCTATTGAATGGTGAAATTCTTGTTATGTGATCTCTGGAGCTATATTGCAATTTAAAGATTTAAGCCGTCCTTTTAGTGCAATTAATATATTTTCAAAAGCTGGCGAAAACAGAAATTTGTTGGTAATAGAAAGGATAGACAGGATTCTGGGACATGTTGTTTTCCTAAACTAGAACGAAGTTAGTACTTAGCTGCAATTGCGAAGTAATCAGACAATCCTCTGTAAAGTGCATGCTCTGACTTAGAATTAGGGCCCAAAAAGTTACACAGTCTCAAAATTAAAGGGAGAGGTGAGAATTGATCATGGAAATATGGGATATCTTGATAATTGAAATTTATATTCCATCGCGTCAATCTGAATCCAAATGTCATAGGGTGAAAAAAGCGAAAATAACTAAAATTGATTCTGTAAGACTAATTACCTTGGTTGTACTTTTATCACGAGATTTTGTCTTTTGTGCCACTTAAATGGAAAATATAGAAAAGCTTAAAACCTACATGCAGAAGCTCAGAACCACTTCCAAATATTCTTTTCTTTGAGCATATGTCTAACCGGCAATATACCATGCTCATTAAGATATCCTTGATTGTTCTAGTTCCATTTTGTACCTTTAGTTTTGCACATGATTGTTGTCTACTGGTTTGCCTACATCTTATTGTTGAATTTCACTTTTGAAATACGTGATGAGGTCGAACTTGTATATATTTTCTCCATGTAAAATGCATCAACAATCTTTTTCGTTGTTCTTTAAACTTTCTCTTGGAATTTCAGGGTGCTTCTTCCTCGGAGAACATTATTGCATGGAATAGGAAGTTAAATGTTCTCCTACGCTGTGCAGATAAGCAAGAGTTAGTATCACGAGAGAAAAAGGATAGACGTGATTTTGATGAAATAGCAGCTCTAGCAACCAGGATGGGTTTATATAGGTATATTTTGTGTGATTTCTATTCATGTCCTTAACTCTCAATACACTTTTGAGGTTAACTTACAAAAACATTTACTGTTGCAGCCATCTTTATATGAAAGTAGTTGTTGTCAGTAAAGTCCCATTACCCAACTATAGATTCGATCTTGATGACAAGCGTCCCCAGAGGGAGGTATGTTTGATATCTTGTGAATTGTTTTTCTTTTTCCGTACGTTTGATATCTTATGAATTGTTTTTCTTTTTCCGTTTTTTGGGTTCAACAAATAGTGATGCTGTAGTTAATTTTTCTGATCTTGATAATTCATTTAACTTCTCATACTATAATGCGGTTATTCAACCTCATCGTACTTGTGACTTAATAGACTGCCAGCATGTCGTTGGTAATTGTTTCAAGGCTGTCTTATCTTCTCTATCAATTCTATAATGCCCATTAACTCACGCCTCCAAACCCCCACAATAAATATATAAATAAATAAGAGTAAGCTAGTAAAAAACAACTCTGCATACTTGCATGCGATCCATTGAATCTTTGCTTATTATGCTTCAATCATGTTGAGAAAATTTCAGGTGATGTTGCCTCCAGGTTTGCAAAAGCGCGTGGATGCGTATCTTGTGGACTACATCTCCGGAAAGTCTAAGGGCATGGATCTGTTTTCAAGATCAAGCAGTAATGCCAGTATTGCAACTGACGAGAGCCTCTTTGAGCTACCAGAGCCACTTCCACATAGTAAGGCTACCTTGGATAAGTTTTTCAGGCGAAAAAATCTGCAAATGCGTGACGAGCAACAAACTTGGCAGGTTCATTTGCCTCTATAAATTCAGAGTGATTTTACTTTGTAAAGTTAATGTATATGTGCGCTGTATTTGTAAAGCTTCCTGGAGTCTGGTGTATGTTCTTTTAAATGGCTTATTTGTTTCAGTAATTTACATTGAGAATATGATGCGAAAAAATTCAGTTCAAGGATGCATACAAATTATGAAATTGGGATTTGATTAGATATTTGAAATCCTATGTGAACGATTTCCAGGTCATGGTGATGACTCCTATTGTCGTGAATCGAAGCTCATTTCTTCGTTTAAATTCTTCAAAAACTGAAACCATACTTTGTCATAGTTTAGGCATCAATGCAGGATCTCAATTGATTGATTCTTTTGTGTTTAGTTTAATTTATGTCTTAATTGCTTGACCTGATTGCTAGTCTTATAACCTCTTTATATATATAAGTATATAACTTTAATAATGCTGAAGTTCTCCATTAGTGGTCGCCTGAGTTCGTGATTAATAAATAGAAATTTGCACATGAATCATTGTAAAATTCGTCAATTTTTTTACAGGAATCTCCTGAAGGGAGAAAGATGGTGGACTTCCGTAGTAGTCTCCCTGCTTATAAGGAGAGAGACACTATATTAAGTGCCATTTCTCAAAACCAGGTAGTTCTTCGTCTGCTGCTGTAAAATGGAGGGGATTCTTCTGAACAACTTGAAGCCACTATTAATGAGTGGAAATTTGTACCTTTTAGGTTGTCATCATCTCTGGTGAAACTGGTTGTGGAAAAACCACCCAAATTCCCCAATTTATTCTGGAGTCTGAGATTGACTCTATGCGTGGGGCCATGTGCAATATTATCTGTACTCAACCTAGAAGAATATCTGCCATGTCTGTATCAGAGAGAATTTCCGCAGAGAGGGGGGAGAATTTGGGGGAAACAGTGAGTTTCTAATCCACTGATATGATCACCTGTGCAGTAACATTGTTTTTTATGATTTTTGTCGGCAAAGTGCTAGTCCCTCTCATATTCTTGGCCTCCTCTTTACAGGTTGGATATAAAGTTCGGCTAGAGGGTATGAAAGGAAGGGATACACACCTGCTCTTCTGCACAACTGGTATCCTGTTGCGCAGATTAGTAGTTGATAGAAACTTAAAGGGTGTAACACATATTATTGTGGATGAAATTCATGAACGTGGGATAAATGAAGGTATTTTTTGTGTTAATGCACTTCATAAAATTAAATACGATAAAGGCTCGTTCTTAACGTCTTTGGATGTTTGATGACAGATTTTCTGCTTATTGTTTTGAAAGATCTACTTCCTCATCGACCGGAATTAAGGGTAATTTTGATGAGTGCAACCTTAGATGCTGAACTCTTCTCATCGTACTTTGGTGGAGCTCCATTGGTCCACATCCCGGTGGGTTTCTGGTTTTCTTACTCTTGTCTATAATCTTGAGAAAATCCTAGACCATGGCATGGGTGTTCCAGATATTATTTGCTTCTTTCTACCATCAGTTTAGGAACAGTACCCATCTCGTACTAATTTTAAGGCAGTATTCTGCCCGTTGTGCATTGTGAGGGTTCTAGTAGTTGGCAATTATACATTGAGCATCTTGGTTTTGAGGAAAAATTCCTCAGGTTTTAATGATGCATTGACTAAAGATCTGAATAATAAAAAGACTTGGACAAATCAGACATGTACCTGAAAAGCTGTCCTTGTTGTAGATAGATTGCTATGGACTGCGATAAATAGATGTTACCTGTAACTTTATTGTTAGAGGAGTTCTTAAGTGATGGATGACTATAAGTTGATGCTTCAGGAATAACTTGGTTAAAGTATTAAACTACTTGCAATGTTTCTAACTGCAATTTTACACTTGACGTGAATCTTAATGTACCATCTGGAGTATATCTTATTTTTGTATTGGTTATGATTTGATTGTGCGAGTGAGTCAAGAATCAGTTACTTGTTTAATGAGAATTAATTTACTTTGTCAAGTCTAAAGCAGATAGAGATCTATTAGAAATGACTATGGAGCATAATCAATTAGCTACTTTTTTGTTATTACCTTTGTTGGAATGATTTGTAGAATAGATGCTTCACTGGAATTACTTATATATTATGAAGCTGTTCGAAACATCTTCTCTGTTTTGATTTGGGGTTTACTTGTTCATTAAGAACTCTTTTCTTAGCAAGTAGTTCTATAACTTAAATATACCAACTTTTTTTTTTTTTTTGCTTTTCCGATTTAGGGATTTACTTATCCAGTTCGGACTCATTTCTTAGAAAGTATTTTGGAGACAACGGGATATCAACTGACAACTCATAATCAGATTGACGATTTTGGTATGGAAAAGATGTGGAAGATGAGCAAACAAGGACCAAGAAAAAGAAAGAGTCAAATCGCTTCTGCTGTTGAGGTAATCTGGTGTATCTGTACTTCTCCAGTGCAATGTGCTTATGTCCTTGTGATAATATATTAAACTTCCTCAAAATGAATCAGGATGCACTTAGTGCTGCTGACTTCAAGGATTATAGTGCTTGGACACGGGAGTCTTTATCTTGCTGGAATCCTGATTGTCTTGGCTTCAACCTCATAGAGTATCTTCTATTCAATATATGTGAGAACGAAAGGCCTGGTGCTGTTTTAGTATTTATGACCGGGTGGGATGACATAACCTCTCTGAAAGATAAGCTTCAAGCTCATCCTGTACTAGGAGATACAAATCGGGTTTTATTATTGGCATGCCATGGTTCTATGGGCAGTGAAGAACAGGTGACTGAGATGTTACTTGTTGATTGTCTCTGTGATTGGCATTTATGTGTTATTGACTCATTCATGAATTTTATGAACTGGTTTCTTGTGGATCACATTTGTCTGCTATTGGAATATTGGTTTTCTTTAGACTATGAACTTTGTAAGCACATGAAACCAACTTATGATGGCGCCTATCGAATGTGAACCAGGTCTAGGCTGCTTGATCCTTCAAAGAAGAAAAACTTCAAATCTATTCTTTGAATCTAACTTGTAAATGATTATTCACATTTACAACCTCCTACAGCTTCTTTCTGTACAGTTTTGGTTGTTTTCAATTTCTTGACCCTTTTCATATATGTAAGTATTATCAGTAAAGCAGGCTACTATCACATAGTACTAGTTGACAGTTCCTATTGTAGAGGTATATATGTATTTTAAATATGTTATATGAAATTACGCCCATACATAGAACATTTCTTCTGGATTACTAGTGTAAGTAGTGATAAAAAATTATTCCATTTCCTGGCCATTTCATGATTTATATTCTTCGCCTGCTGTTTTGCTAAGAACTTGCATTTGCGTGTAGAGACAACTTTATTTGCCTTGCACTTTTGCATTTCACTTATTCTTGTTCTGTTATGTTCCTTAATAATTGCAGAAACTGATTTTTCACAAACCTGAAGATGGAATTAGGAAAATTGTGCTAGCCACCAATATTGCTGAAACCAGCATTACTATTGAGGATGTAGTTTTCGTTATTGACTGTGGGAAGGCAAAAGAGGCATCTTACGATGCGTTAAATAACACTCCTTGTCTGCTTCCGTCCTGGATTTCAAAGGTCTCAGCTAAACAAGTGCGTACATATTCAGCTTATGTTTGTTCATTTGATCATGGGAACCAGTAGTCTCAGCAACTTGTTTCTTTGACATTCAAAACTCTTTTGACTATACGTAGAGTTATATTCACTACTGTTATGACACGTAATCAAGTTGTATATCATTTCACTGCAAAGAGTATACAGATCTATGGGCGTTTTAATCATCACATGGATTGGTGTATGTTGTGTTAATTTTTCTATTTTATTTTTGGCATTTATAAATAGCGAAGAGGAAGAGCTGGACGTGTTCAGCCAGGAGAATGTTACCATCTCTATCCAAAATGCGTATATGATGCTTTTGCAGATTATCAATTACCTGAAATTCTAAGGACTCCTCTGCAGTCCCTATGTTTGCAAATCAAGAGTCTGAAACTTGGTAGTATCTCTGAGTTCCTATCTAGGGCTTTACAATCACCAGAGTATCTTGCGGTAATATGTTTCTCCATCTTATCGTTGGTTGCATGTCACTTGAAACATGTTCTATCTGCAGTGCGTTCATGAAACTTTATTGTGATAAAAAGCATAAATGAGAATGTCTAAGTTTGTTATAACTCTTCACTTTATTTTTTATGGCAGGTTCAAAATGCCATTGAATATCTAAAGATCATTGGGGCTTTGGATGAGAATGAAAATTTGACTGTTTTAGGTAAGTAAGAAGTCTTTTACTTCGTCATCCAATTTTGGGGTTAGTGAGGTTGACATTTCTTATTTTGCCTGATGTCCTTTGCAGGACAATACTTGACAATACTTCCGATGGAGCCCAAACTTGGGAAAATGCTTATACTTGGTGCTATATTTAATTGTTTGGACCCAATATTAAGTGTTGTTGCTGGTTTAAGTGTCCGTGACCCTTTCTTAGCTCCAATGGACAAGAAGGATGTAAGGAACATTATAGAATCAAATATCATTTTATGATGGAACATTATTGATTTTTATCTAAACTATGTTCTTACTTCCTTTGTTAGCCATGCATCAATGCCATATTCTTCATTTTCTTGTTTTGCTTCGTGAGCATGGGGCTTGTTCTGTCCTTTCTCCGTTTTTATATGTTCTGTGTTCCTTGATGACCTTCCTTGAAGTTGATGATTTGGAAATGCGATATATGCTTTTCAGACGGACGCTATCTAGAGTGTCCATTGCATGTTGTAACCCCGCTTTCAATTCAATAAGGTTGGGGGCAATTGTATCTCTATAAGCATCACTGTTTAAGCAAAATACTAAGATAGCCAATCATCACATGCATAAACCCAACCAATCTTTTGCCACATGAAAGAAAAGGTAGAGAAAAAAGTCAAAATGGATGGGAAAGTTGCAATGATTTATGAATCTAGGTGCGGGTCCTGAGATTATGGTAACTTTACAGCGAAACATTTTTCATGGATATATTAATGTTTAACTGCATTTTGCAATCATAAAGCAAAAATTAGAGCTTTTATTTTTATGTCATTTAATAATGAATGTGGAAAAATTTTAATGGAGGTTTTTAATCTAATGTGAGCTACCTATTTACTAAGATTATAGGAGCATATAAAATATTTTCAACATATTTGTCTTACTGTTTAGCTAGCGGAGGCAGCAAAAGCACAGTTTTCACGTGATTACAGTGACCATCTTGCTCTTGTCCGGGCATATGAGGGCTGGAGAGTCGCGGATAAAGATTTTGCTGGATATGAATATTGCTGGAAAAATTTTCTGTCTGCACAATCAATGAAAGCTATTGATTCCCTTCGTAAGGAGTTCTACTCTTTGTTAAAGGATACAGGTCTCGTTGATAGCAACCCAACCACTTACAATGTCTGGAGCTATGATGAGCATCTCCTTCGTGCAATTATTTGTTATGGCTTGTATCCTGGAATTTGCTCTGTTGTGGTAAGCCATGGCATTAGCTGTACAAAGATCATGAATAATATCATTAATGTAGTGATTTATTTTCTTCTTATTTATGTAACGCCATACGGAGTAAATTAACTAGCTAGTTTCCTAGCTTCCACGGACTGTTATTCACACATATCATTCTCATTGACATGGTTTAAACTCATTTGTAGCACAATGAAAAGTCGTTCTCCCTCAAAACCATGGAAGATGGGAAAGTACTTTTATACTCTGTAAGTGTTCCACTGGCTTAATGTTTTTTAATTTTTTTTTTGGAAAATAAAGATTTATAACTGAATAGAAGTTTCCTTGTGGTCACTTTTAAACTGGCTTAGAACTCGGTCAACGCGCGTCACTCGACAATACCTTATCCATGGCTTGCTTTCAATGAGAAAATCAAAGTAAACTCTGTCTTTCTGCGTGATTCGACTGCTGTGTCTGATTCAATGCTGCTCTTATTTGGTGGAAGCATCTCGAAGGGGGATACGGTAAATTTTTCAACTGCATATTTATCTTCTTGACCCTCGTAATATTTAATAGTCCTCCATATTTAACTGAGAATTTAAGAGATGGCTACCTTGAATCTTGTGGTCATGCGACTTGCTTTATGATTTCACAGGATGGCCACCTAAAAATGTTGGGTGGGTACTTGGAATTCTTCATGGATTCTGCTACAGCAGAATTGTACCGGAGTTTGAGGAGAGAGCTTGACGAATTAATGCAAACCAAAGTGAGTAAAACAAAGGGATAATTACATGCACACCCCTCATTGGGTAGTTATCACGATCTCCCTTAGGTTTTTGAAAATTGCCAAGACACCTCTATTATATCCTGCCAATTTAAAGAAAACATGGGCTGAAATTGTAATCTGTGATTTACTATAAAAATAATAAAGTCAGCTATAATGCCACCTATAAGTTGGGTGATAATCTAAACTCGTGTTTTCTTTTTCTTTTTGACGTCCAGCTTCTTAATCCTATGATGGGTGTACACTCCTATCACGAGCTAATATCTGCAATACGTCTACTAATCTCAGAAGATAAGTGTGGTGGCAGATTTGTGTTTAATCGTCATGTAATAATGCCCTCCTCCAATCAACCCATTGCAGCATCAGCTGCACCACAAAAACCAGCCTTAGTATTCAATGCAGAAAGTGGCCCTGGAGGTGATAACTCTAAGAGCCAGCTACAGACATTACTGACTCGGGCTGGCTATTCTACACCCCTTTACAAGACTAAGCAGCTAAAGAACAACCAATTCCAGTCAACTGTGGAGTTCAATGGAAATCAGATAATGGGTCACCCTTGCAACATCAAGAAGCAAGCAGAAAAGGATGCAGCAGCTGAGGCTCTACAGTGGTTGTTAGGAGGAAATGGAACGGGTCGTGATTATATTGACCAAATGTCAATTATGCTTAAAAAAAGCAAGAAAGATCATAAATAAGAGTAAGCAAAAATCTGTTACAGTACAAAAGTAGCTGCACTGTCAGATGGACCCTGGCTTAGATGCTTTGCCACCGTTACATAAGCAACGCAAAATTTCATGATGGTTATGAAGGTGAGATTCTATCTGACACTAAGTGCATTTCCTCATAGTATGTGTTGTGTGGCTAATCTGAGAGTGGAGAGACCGCAATGCATCATGTTGTGTGAGAGAGAGACTGTAGGAGTATTGCTCAGGTTTTGTATAGAATTTCCCGTTATGTTTCATCATGCTGATACATGACCATTGATGACGAAGTTGAATGTTCGAGATGGGATATTTTGATGTTCGTCTCCTAATCTCTGTTTGTGGGCTGAAGAATGTTTTTTGAGGAAAGGTATCAGACCTAGCATTCTTGGTAGCCTTTGCTTGGACAACGATCGGTTTTTTGTTTTCTTGGTTTTATGGAGTGATTAATACGGAAGCGAAGGAGCTCGTTCGAAATACTCAGCCCTTCGGTGTGAAAAAGGAATTAATGTAGAATCAGTCCAAAAATTAATGCTCCCTTTGGACCCTTTCTGTATATATATGTTTGAAAATGATTTGGATGCATAACTACTTATGATTTATGAATATATAGTTGGTCTGTTATATTTTGTTCTCAGGAATTCTTTTTCTCTTGGTTTTATGGAGGCAATAATATTTGGTTGCTTTGGGACTTAAAAGGATGTTTCTAATTAGAGATACATCAATTGGGCCGGAATCAGCCCATGTACAGATGGGCCGAACATCAACTCCATCTGAAGATGGACTATAGCAAGAGCCCACCTAAATTTTCGGATTTGATGTAATAAAAATTCAAATTCAGTTAATCATTTTTTTTATTTTTTTATTTCCCATCCCCAATATTTTAATAATTTATTTACCATTGGATTGGAATGGGATCAAGGCTCGCTAAGGGATATATTAATTTTATTTAATTTTTGTTGTGTAACAGGTCAATCAGACATGATGGACCACCTTTGCAGTAATTTTGATAAATATTTTATTTATTGGAAGAAATTCGAAAAATAAATTAAAGTAAATTGTCCTCGAAATGCGACATTGATCTGGCTGTCGGAATCATGCAATTGATTAGGTAAAATAATGTTGAGAGGAAACGAATCTGACTATATGAGTTAGAGACAGCTTGGGGAGGTATGCTCCTCCTTGTCCACAATTCCCCACTAAATAAATAAATCTAATGTTTTTTCCCCTTTTATTTTTTATTGGGTTTATATTCAATAGGAATGTGAGGTCAAAATTATGGAAAATATTTGGGTGCACCCGGTGTGATCACCATTTGGGTGCACTCACACACATAAATATATAATAAAAAATTATATAATTTATTATTATATTATATATATTATTTTATTATATTTTTTATGTGTGTGGGTGCACCCAAATCAGACTACACCGGGTGCACCAAAGTGTTTTCCCAAAATTATTCCATCAAAAATTTGTTGCTATCTGTCTTACTCACAGGAATCTCCTAATTTTATTGAGATATGTTATGAAATTCGGTTTTTATTAGGTTAGAGACAACTCAAAATCAGACCATCTCTATCACAAATTATGACGTAAATTCAAACTATTTTCAAGTGGGCCCACTTTGTCAATGCAATGGGGGTGGTGAACGTAGACTCAAGACCTTCTGGACCGCCAAGTGATGAACTAACTAGTTAAAAAGATAAGTGTTCAAGGGGAAAAAAACGTACGCTATTCATTAATTTAATTTGTTTTTATGTCATGATCATGTTTCATTGAAATACATACATGACTTTCATTATCATCAATGAATGGTATAAGTATATAACCAGGGGACACAAAATTGACCTAATTCAAGAATGTGATGACACAAAACTTGTCCATGGCGTTTTGTGTTTGCTTGGGTATATTTGTTGGCCACCATTAGTGTCTAACTCACAAACTTGATATTTCTTAAACTTTGTGTCACACTTTTCAAATGAATTGACACTAAAGTTTAGGGGACCCCTTTTTCTTTTTTCTTTTTTAGAGTCTTGAAACATTATTTGTTTTGGGGGTGGGGTGGGGTGGGGTGGGGTGGGGTGGGGTGAAGCCCTGCCCAATGATGTTTTTAACTAATCATATCCTGTTTTATTATTATTCTACAAGTTGATCTTGGATCTTAGATTTGTGATTTGAAAACAATAGGGTAGAAATTTGGTCAAAATTCATTATGGGATTTTGAAAATCTTGTCGATGGAAACAATAGAACAATAAATGGGTTGCTTGGTCTTTTCACATGTTACCAAATTTTTTTTAATGCCCACATTTTATTTGCTAGGGATTTATGATTTAGTACATTGCGAAGTCTCATTGTATGTATGAATGATTATGCTTATCGCGATGCTCTAGCTCTTTAGCATTAACCATGTTTTGAATGTTTAGTTATATATATGTTGCAAATCAACGCGATACTTTTTTTTTAATATTTAACTCTATATTCTTAAAAAAATCACATATATTTTTTCATTCATTGATGTGGGATATTTTTAAGAATTCTCTTGAATCTTTTTATGTTATTTTATGGTAGAATTACCGATTTTTTTATTTTATTTTTTTCCACTCCCCCCTCATCGACCTATTTATTTGTTGGTTTTTTATTTTTTCCGTACATAAGTTTATTGTCGATAAACTTACATGAAAATGATTTCCAAAGGTTCCTATGCTTTTCATGACAATTCCATTTCTTATTATGTAATTTGTGGGGACAATATTAGAATATAAAATTACTTAATTTTATTCTAGATTCATGTTTTTGTTATGTGTTAAAAACATGTTATGATAATATATAAATATAGGGAAACCCGTAGTCGTTATCATTAGGGTGCGTACTGAGCAAATTCCGTTCTTGTGTAATAGTTTGCAAACCAAATAAAAGAAATAAGTCAGTCTAAATTGTCAATAGCTGACAAACTCAAACCAGAGTAGACTATTAGATATTTTTTCAAGAGGAATCGAACTCGTGCTCTAATGTTATAATAATATTTGTTCTTCAACTTTTTGCCCTTTATTTTAACGGACTTTTGCAGATTAATCTTGGCAGAGAACTTTCCGATTGACGACGTGATTGCTAATTAGGTACATGCTATCCTAAATGTCTTCTGGCATTACGAATTGACTAATCAATTTCAGGACAATTATTTATAGACTTATGTCTAATCATCACTTTATTTAGTCAACCATTTCCATACTTGTATCACATGGGTTTGTTTTTTGTTTTTTTTCCAATGTTATAATCATAATGATCCTCTTAATTATTGTGACGAAAATCTAAAAAAAAAAAAAATCGTTTTCGAGCCGAAAGGATTGGAATCTCTAATTTTAACATGATTAGCGTTGACGGAAATTACACTTTAAAGTTGAAAACTAAGGAAAGTATTTTTGTTTGAGGTATAAAGTTAGAGTGGTTTTAAAAGTGTTTACAAAGTTTGTTGTTTGTTTGTTTTTCAGATGAAATCGCAAACACACCCCCCCCCCCCCTCCCCCTCTCCCTCTCAACCCAACCCAACGCAACCCAACCCAATTTTGATATTATTCGTTACATATTTCACATACTTAGAGGGTGATTAGCTAAATTTACTTTAAAGAGTTTATAACCTCTTAGTACTTATAAAATAATTTTTAGAGCTTATATTATAAGATCTTAAAAAAGAGTTTATAAGCTCAAAACATCTTATTTTAAGAGTTTATAAGCTGTTTAACTAAAAAAATTATCAAACATTTTGTAAGAGTTTATAAGTTTAGTCAAACACTCTCTTAGTCTATAATTATCAAAATATTTCAAATTTAGTCTCGACCAAAATCTTATCCAGAATTTAATTGTCAAACACACATGCTCTATTAGTTAATATTTTTATCAATTTTTTGGAAAAAAAATCGTGCGTGAATGACATTCACACACGAATTATATTCAATACTATGTGTCACTCACATACAAATTCTTTACCAAAAAGTCGGTAAAAATTATTGACTAATGAATTATATGAATTTAGCCGTTAAATTTCGGATGCAAATTTCGGTTGGGACTAAATGCGAGATGTTTTGAAAGTTATGAAACTAAATGTGAAAAATAGCAACGAGTGAGACCAAAATTAAAATAAGGTAAAATTGTGGAACCAAAAATGTAATTTTCCTTAATGCTTATAGATGAAAAAAGGGTACGACTTACGAGGTTGATTAATTATATTAGTTAAATGAGTGGAAATAAATTATTCTCCATCATTATCTCAATTATAACAGCATTATGTATTTAAAATTTGAAATAATTATGTATTTACACCGTTTAATTCTTAATAAATGGACAATATATATATATATATATATATATAGATGAATGAAAAATAATCTGTACCAACCCCCCTAATCCATAATGTGTATAACAACCACAAAAATAGTGCATTTTTTAATATTAAACATGCTAATTGAACTAACAAATAATGGTCGTGCACTAACAAGTAATCAAACCTAAGATTCCAAATTTCATTTGTAGTCCAACTCACGCAATTTTTATTTTTATTTTAATTCTAAATCTTTACAATTTACATGCATTTATTGTTTCTAGTTGCTCTTAAATTTCTTGATGCAAAAAGAAGAAATGAAATTATATATATTTTTTGGTAGAAAAAGGTTAAACAGGGAAGTCTAATCCCTCGGGTCGGGTTGCGCAAAGAGAAGCCCTCCCCAGGGTGGTGTTTTCAGCAGGATTCGAACTTTTGTCGCCTTTGAGGGTCACAAACCGCTTACCACTTGATCCAACCACCTTAGATGAAATAAACTATACATGAGTATTATCTTTTAGCTAAAAGTATATATGAAAGTGAGAATATTCGGAAGGAATAATTGAATAATAAATAAACAATAAATGACGGACCTAGTTGGCCATGCATCATTAAATGGAAAATGGCTAAAAGACAGTATCTTATTGGTTGTAAATATGAAATATCCTTATCATTAAGTAGGTACAAATATTTTGATGAATAGAATTGTCTTATATTGTGATGATTTGGATCATTGCTCGACTTCTTACCTCTCATATGGGTTTTATAGTTTAATATAAAAATTTGGGCCCAATTGCAGTCAAAAGTTAAAGAGTTGTAATTACTTCTCTTTTTCCCATATATATATATATATGTATATGTATATGTATATGTGTATATCTATATATATATATATAAAATAGGATGAAATGCATAATATTCTCTTGTGTTATATCAAAAATATATATAAAATAAAAATCCTTGTTCAAAAATAGGCTAAAAAGTAAAGACCTCTTGTGTTATTAAAAAGTCTACGCAAAATGCCCATTCTGTAAGAGATGAGGAAATCTGTGTGATTTTTGGTAAAATATCACTATCTACCTTTTATATTATACGGAAAGAGGTATAAATGTCAAATGAGCATGTCAATAGAAAAATATGAAAAACACGCTCATCTTCTATCAGAATATGAATTTCGCATAAACTTTTTAATAACACAAGGGGTGTTTAGTCCATTTCATTGACGCAAGTTTTCTTTGCAAACAAATGAATTATGTATATAACGTATATGTCTTGACATCCCAAAGAGCGTGCTTCTATAATTGGCAACAAATTTTCTTGCATTGACCAACCATTAAAGTTTACCGTAAATCCAACATTAGAACAATATTTACGAAAATGAAGTATTTGCTTAGAATCAAAACTAAAAAATGAGCAATATTTGGAATTTTGGATTATTGGATGTGAATGTCCAAGAATTTAAAGTTATGGAAGTTGTATGCAAAGTTATAAGGGATTCATATGTATGTAATTTTCTCTTAGCTTGACATGTAGGTTTAGAACAATAGAGTGAGATTTGGACTTTATACTAAGAAAACAATGGGTGTATTTGCCAATGAATAAACCGTGTGGGGAGGCAAATGCAAAACATTAGTTTTTGGGGAGTCCAGTGCAATTACCCTTAATGGAAGGGCGCAACGTCTGAGTGGTGTAATTTGCAAAACCGGAGTAGGTTTTAGGAAGTCGCGAGACTCCAAATCTTAATAAAATTATATCTTTTTGTGTACGATTAACCCATATAAATCTCACTATACAACCGATTACGATTCGATATGAGATCTTAAACCTCGTGAACTTGTAAACAATATCGTGAACAATAGATATTGCAAAAAAGACGACATTGTTTTTGGAGGCGACGTATATGCGCCTTCGTCATACACAAAAAATTACTATAACTTTATTAAAATTTAAAATCTCTCAACTTTAAAATCTATTACAGGAATAATTGCGATTGACAACAAGAAACTCTGAATTCCCGAATTATGGATATTGCAAAAAGGCAGACACTGTTGTTGGAGGGGCAGCTACACCAACTTGGTAAAACATCACCTAATACTACAAAACAATGGTCTCAAGACCAAGGCTTGTTCTTTCATTTTTTTTCTTTATTATATATACACACATACATACATATATATATATATATATTATATATATAAGAAAATGTTACGTATCACCGAATTTATACCATACTTTCATCTGATTTAGAAAGCACTGATGTATTAAATTCTTTAAAATCAATCAATTGCAATGATTTTTCACCAAGATTCGGGAAAATAAAAAAAACAGTGAAATAAAAACGGTGATATATAACAACTTTATATATATATATATATACACACACGCACACACCTTAAAGGACAAAATCGTCATCCAGATCTGCCAGCATATATCAGTGGCCATGGGGGTGAGAGAATTAATTGATGTATTCGCCCTGAAATTATAGTATATCCCCACTCTAGTCTATATCATCACTAATGCTACCCACCCCTCCCCCCCACCCCCACCCCCACCCCAAGCCCCCCACCCCCCCTGGGGGGTGGGGGTTAATTAATAAATTCTTGTACACGAAAACCGCCCGGTTTTATTTACTCCAACGCAAACCAAAGTTCAATCGTTTTCTCTCTCTAAAATTTGGTTTGACCACCGTACAACTTAAACACCTCTGCCTTTTCGCCGCCTGCTGCCATTGAAACATAAAGCTCACATCTCTCTCTCTCTCTCTCTACATATATATATATATATATACACACACATATACATATATCCTATGCTCTTCTGCACACAGATAGACATATATATGTTTATATATATATATATCGAGTATTGAAGCAGGCGCAGTTGTAGTGTTGAGAGTTAATAATAAAGCAATTATTATTCTCTTCTCTTTTTCTTCTTTCCTTTTTGCTTTCTTTCTCTCAAATCGATAACTGTCTCTCTGGGTTTTGATCCGACGGCTGAGATTCTTTCCTTGTCCAATCGTGCAGCTGGGGATCGCTTGTCAGCCTCTCTCTGTACGTGTGTGAGTAATAAGGATATATATATATATATGTATATGTATATAATTTTTGATACGGTTTCTTACAAAATCATTTCAACATGATTATTAATCACCGCCACTGAATTACTTTTTTACATGATTATATACATGTATTTACTGTTTACGCTTTCTCTGTATAAAATGGATTATATGTATATATATGTGTATGTGTATGGCTTTTTTTTCGTCGGTTAATTTGGCTACTGGTTGTGTGATTTTTCGCATGCACTTGACGTGATTTTTGAGAGTTTTTGAATGTTAGGGCTTCGTAAATTGATTGATCGATCGAGTTTTCAATTGGAAGTAAGAGTTTTGCACTCTTAAATCAGTGAATTGTTTGAGGTTTTGGTGGTGGTTTTGTGGCTTTTTCATTGCATGATAAATGACTGATTGAATCATTGCTGAGTTTTGTTTAGATTAGGAGCTGATAAAGGAACTCAATTTTACCCCTATTTTTAAGGTTTTATTCTGTCTGGTGAAAAGTTAACTTTACACAGAATTGTACTGTTCAGAGAGTTGTTACTTAGTGTTCATGGATAGGTTAATTACTAATTAGGGTTGTTAAAACTGCAAATCACTGAAATTCATTAAGATGATAACTTTGTTATTTTTTTTAAGCTTCTATTATTTGGGCCTTCCAGTGACTTGTTTGATTGGTTGTTACCTTTGACACTGAGTATATTGATCTTTTGTAGTTAGTTTCTCCATCCTTTAGTCAAGGGTTCTACTTGAATCTTTAAGAAGTCATTTTCATTTTAATTCAAAGAGAAGGGGGAAACCCTACAAAACTATCCCGACTAACCCGGGACCATAGTTATCATTCGAGGCCAAGTGTTGCCCCTTTTATCCATCCCGAGCATGACCCATATATGCGAACTCGGGGCATTTAGATTTGTCATAACGTGTGTCCGTGCCAATTTTGGCTAACATGTCCGCCGGCTTATTAGCTTCTCACCAAATGTGATCAATATGAACTTGCCAAAATTTGGCTAACATCCCATGAATCTGATTAATGATCGTGTAATAACAATGGGAGGGTGTTCCATCTTCAATATTGGTTACGGCTTCGTGACAATCTGTTTCCACATCAACTCGCTTCATCCCCGTTTCCCAAGCGTGTTCCATTCCTCGAAGAATCTTGCTTTTCTTCATTTAGTATCTTATTTGTTATTGGATATGAGATTTTTGAGTCTTTCTTGTCATGATTAGTGTTACCAACAAGGTAAATAGTGGTGAAGCTTCGTAAAAACTTTGAACTTTTTGGAGTTGGTGTAACTCATTATGTGGTTCAATTTGGCGTATGGGATAGGATGCCAAACAAAAACTTGCAAATTTACTATAGAGATTCCTCATTGCTTTTTGATGTACAACTAATATTTGATTTGTTCGAAAGCTGCCTTTGCATTTTCTTATATGTAGCTCTTCATTCAAGTTCATGAGGTTTGTCTATAGATTATGTTTGAGAGAAAAGATTTAGGAATTGGTTGTAGGTAATTAGTTCGTCCACTTCATGTTTCTTTATGGAGCTTTGATTTGGATAAGTAAGTTTATGATTATTTTTGTTGTAATGGCTTGTGAATAATTATTTGGGGTTTTAATTATATAAGATGCTTTTTTGTTCTATGCACTTTCATGTAGGCTGGTCATTATGGATAATCAGTTTTTCTCTCTTTTTGGTGTCTAAAAATGCTTTAGAAGATTTGATTTTTAGGCTATGGAACAAGTAGTTTCCTTTTGAATATTATCAGTACTTTTCTTCTTTAATAGGAAAGACATGATGCTTTAGGAGAATATTATCCATCTCATGTATTTTCATCTCTTTACTTGCAGTGATAACTTAGAATATTTGATATTCTAGGCTATGGAACAGAATGGCCATCGAAGAGGTAAACGGAAGGATCTTGTCGCTTATCAAAATGGTGATGTGAACACATCAGGCATTGAAGAGGAATTTGATCCGTGGACTGCCTGGGCGTACAAACCTCGTACAGTCACATTGTTACTAATTGGTGCATGCCTTCTTGTGTAAGTTACTTAATCTATATGCTTTCTTTTGATAAGTTAGGACTCCAAATATTTGTAGACCAACTCATTATTTGGCTTATGCTACATAGATTTTTCTATGTTGTTTTTCTTGCTCTATGTTGATTGCCATTCCCTTTCTTTTACTTTTCTAGCACTCATAAACATTTTTTTCTGGAAAGAGAAAGCCGAACGGCATAAGAATCATTACGTAGCATTAGTTCTGAAAGCTTTCCCTGCTATCCTAGTTTTATTAATTTGAATATTCTTCCCAGATGGGCAAGTGGAGCACTTGATCCTGAACGTAGTTCAGAAAGCGATCTAGTTACCTCTGTGAAAAGGTGTGTTTGACGAGCTTCTACATATTGCATTATCAAAGTTTTATTTCCTAATTTATTTCTTGTTTTGTATGGCTCGTTACAAACTTCAGTTAATGCTGCTTACTGCCTTTGTAGGGGTGTATGTGCAATGATTGCAGTATTTCTTGCTTATAGCTTGTTACAAGCTCCTTCTACGTAAGTTGTTTACCTTTTTTTTAATTAATCCACATGCGCTATCCATTTCCTGGCTAAATATCTTATATTCATTTTTCTCAATTTCACTGCTTTTTTTTTTGTCTTGGATAAAGAAATTGGCTGAGGATTAGTTTTTGGCTAGAAAAACTAAAAGCAGACTTTTTTCTCTTACTCAGTAGCTTATCTTCATCATAGTTTGTCAAATTTTATATAATCCAGTCAGTGGGATACTAGGTATTCATTTTGCAGTTAGCTGCATTGTAAGCGGGTGTAAAGGCTGTTGTATAAATTCTGATGAGTGTGATACTTTATATTAGTATTGGAAGAGCCTGCAATGGTGACTTCATCTATTTTACTTGCACTTGAAGTGAACACAAAGAGATGTAATAATTCACACTCATTCAGAATTGAGTCTTACTGAGATCAGAAACTGATTAAATTTAGCGGCAAGAAACAAAACCAATAATTTAACAGAAATTTATCCTCTCGTCGAAGTTATTTTTTAATCAATGAAGAGTGAGTTTCTCTAGTGACCATCATATAGTGTATATTGATTATAGTGAAACATCGTACACAATCATTTTCTTCCTCACTCTGTTTATGGGATGTGGAGTGTTGCTCTCATTTGATAGCTTAAGTTCGCAGGAGGTTTCTTAGTGTCCAAGATTCTAAACTTAAGTTGGATGGAGCAATGTCGGATGATTTACTATTTAAACTAATTGTCTACTCTACTTTCATTAGGGCATTATTTTCGTCATTTAATGGAGAAAAGGGAGAATGAAACGCTGATGTACTAGATGTTTTAAGTACTCTAATAGGAAGAGTTTATAAATTAGTATCTCTTTATTTTACAATGCTATTCTGTGTTCATTTTTTAAAGGGGAACCTTTAAAACTGCTAAAACTGCACTCTTGTTGTTTAAAGACCATTAGTACAAATTGTTCCTTATGTTGGACAACTGTAAAATTGATACGAAGTATTCTCTCAATTGGAGGGAGATAGCATCTCTGAAGGTATTAGATGTAGCCCAGGTATTTAACCTGAGTATATAATGCTGTGCAAGTGTTGCCACTTGCCGAAGGGAGTAAGGGGTATAAGATAATTTGTGGAACATCTTCATGAATATATGTAGATGATATATGTAGATGCTCAAAGTTATCTGTTGACCTGTGTATGCTGATATGCTTTTTACAGGGTGCTTACCCGACCACACCCTGCAATTTGGCGTCTCGTTCATGGAATGGCGGTCATTTACCTTGTCGCGTTAACATTTTTGCTCTTCCAGGTTAGTCATTTGGAAGAGATATATGCATATATATGTGTGTGTGCGCATGTGTGTGTGTTTATTTTTCTTTTTTGCGTATTTCAGATTGAATTTAATGCTTATCCATACAGCGTCTTCTCCGGTGATGAGTAGATTTTGATGTGAAGGATTTTATTGGACAGTATATATTCACTATTTCCTGGAGAGAATAAGAATGCTTATTGGACTTCATTTCATAAAAGTTCAGAAATTGATCTATGTGTTTTCTGAGTGTCAAGTAAGAAAGTGATTAAGAAACTTCTGCTAGGTTCTGTTATTTAGGAGTGTGCACGAATGCACTCCACGAATGACTGGAAATGCATTTCCAAGTGTTGGATGTATTAAAATTTTTAACGGGTTGGCAGAATTTTTTGCTTAGTGCACCATCTGATTATTGGAGGGAGCAGACGCATTATTTTATTGTCCATAAGGATATCTATGTACCCTTGACTGATTTGGGATCTCTTCTCCCTTGGTTCTTTTGTGAACCCTAGCTCAATTGCTTTATGCACAAACATACCTAAATTGCTGTTTCATTCTTATATTTTTTATAGATTCCGATGCACTGGTTACTTTTTCTATTTTGCAGAAGCGTGTTGATGCTCGGCAATTTATGAAATTCTTGCATCCTGATCTTGGTGTTGGTATGGATTTGAACCTTTCTGTTGTACAAACTGTTGCTATGATTATCAGTCATCCTTGTTCCGATAGTTACTATATTATTAGCATATTTTGTAATAGGTCTTGGTTATTATGAAACTTCTCTAATGCAGAACTTCCAGAAAGATCCTATGGCGCCGATTGCCGAATTTACATGCCTGAAAATCCAACAAGCAGGTTTAAGAATGTTTATGTATGTTATCTTTATTTTCTCATGATTTCGACTCTTTCTGTTTCTTGACAAGTTATAAATAAACGTTCCCCTGAAGCTAAACCTTTGTTTCTAGGAGACGCTTTTTGATGAGTTTGTCCTGGCTCATATTCTTGGATGGTGGGGGAAAGCTATAATGATACGTAATCAACCTCTTTTATGGGTACTTTCAATTGGGTTTGAGTTAATGGAGGTCCGCTTTTATACTCTTTCTGCTTTTCTATTTCTCTTCATTCGTTTCCAAGCAAGTGCTACAGATAGGTTTCTTTTTGTTCATTGAGGTGGTCTCTGTACTGGTCTTTTCAGCTTACCTTTCGCCACATGTTGCCAAATTTCAATGAATGTTGGTGGGACAGCATTGTTCTCGATATACTAATCTGCAATTGGTTCGGTATGGATTTTGAGCTTCTATGTTTTAGTTTATGATGCATGGATTCGTAATTTTGTCAGTGACTTCTTTTTTAATTTTTGATGGTGTTATTGGCATGGATCATGACTTTGTAACTTTGGTATTGCCAAGGCTGATACATAGTCTTTGGCTGGGTTGATTATCAACTCAAGCCCACTAGATGTGTCCATTTTTTTAAATCTGTGCCTATTGAATTTAGGGTAAATTACATAGACACCCCTGATTGAGACCCTAATTACGAAGAACACCCCAAGATTTGAGAAAATGCCATAACTTTCCCGGTCAGTAAAAGTATATTACAATATCATTTCCTATCGGTAAAATTTTCATTCGAGTTGTCAAGCTTTGACAAGGGTGTCTTGGTAATTTGTAATTATCCCTAATTTGTAACGTAACCCAATTATTTGTGTAAAAAACCGAACATAACATGCTTTTATTTGCTCTGCAGGTATTTGGGCTGGAATGCGTACTGTTCGGTATTTTGATGGTAAAACTTACGAGTGGGTTGGTATAAGCAGGCAGCCAAACATCATGAGCAAAGTATGTCTGTGCCTTACACAATTTATTTTCATATTTATTTTGCTGCTGTATCAGTAATCAAATATACTATGATTCCTTACTGTTACTGTTCAAAGGATTTTATCTTGGAGCCATGATTATAATGCCCAAGGACGAAAATTTATTGCAACTTTTGAATTTTCAGGTTAAAAGGACACTTGGTCAATTTACACCTGCCAGGTGGGATAAAGATGAATGGCACCCTTTTCTTGGCCCGTTCAGATTTATTCAAGTTCTCAGCCTTTGCATTATTTTCTTGACTGTGGAGCTCAATACGTTCTTTCTGAAGTTTTGCCTTTGGATTCCTCCTCGAAACCCATTGATTACGTATAGGTTGGTTTTGTGGTGGCTTATCGCCATACCAACAATTCGTGAGTACAACTCTTACCTACAAGACAGGTATTGTATTTCCCTTTCTCCTACTTTTCTGGTGTATTTATTTTCACATATTGTTTGCTTTTTCTCACTTATTGCTCGATTTCACTTTGTTACTTCTAGAAAACCCATGAAAAAGGTGGGAGCATTTTGCTGGCTTTCTCTTGCTATCTGCATTGTGGAACTCCTCATATGTATCAAGTTTGGACATGGTAAATGTTCTTCTAATCTTGCTTCATCAGTATTGTCATAGCAATTTTAGTTTGAAATTATACTTATTTACCAAAAAAAAAAATAGTTCGAAGTTGTTTTTAATTATTTAAAATCTTGTTTTATATGTGATTTGTTGAATCTGTTCAATGAAACATTCAACAAAATTGATTTTTTTCTTCCTGAGCGATATTTAGGAAGTCCCGTGATCTGTAGTGATGAACCTGTGAACTTCTAGGACCCCGTTTTCTCTCTCGAGTTTTATTTATTTATGTAACTTGTTTTTTTGTGTTCCATTTTCAGGATTGTTTCCTAATGCTATGCCAAAATGGTTGGTTGTATTTTGGAGCTGTGTGGGGTTTGGATTTGTGATATCAATAGGTGCATGGTCATGGCAACTTCACCGATTTATAAGGAGAAAGCAGCATTAGCCTCATTTTTTATTTATTTTTAAATTTCAAGTTTTGGTTTCACTATTACCTTTGAGATCTCAATGTTTTTTATTTTCTTGGGTAATTAACCATAGTGTAAATACCCACCATATTTATAGTTGTAAATGTTTTTATATTTTAGGTTAGATCTCACAATTGTTTATGTAAACCTCAATTCTTTTACATTAGGCATGATCAAAGTTGCAATTCATTAAAAGAAAAAAAGAGGAAAATTTTACTTTTGCAAATTTCCATATGTAAACAGGGGAATAATATTCCATGTTTTCTTTCCAAATTTGGTCATTGTTTGCTTTATTTTTCCCTTGTTTTCATCGAACTCCTTATGCTCGTCTACTTCGATATTGTTCCTTCAATTTTAACTTATAAGCAGCTGTTTAAGAGGGTGTTTGGCTGAGCTTATAACCTCCTAAAAACATCTTATAAGCTGAAATTCGAGAGATTATCTTGTAATAATTCTCTAGGGTGGAAATGGTAGCCTTTTCTTCCAAGTAGTTTTTCCTCTAACTATTTCTTCATTTTTGGGTTTCCCTTTGATTTGTAGCAAGTGTGTGTAGCTAAATGGCCCTTGATTTAAGGACCCTCCCAAAAGTCCATTCCCACTTTTTAGCATCCCATCTTCTTGAGGATCACAAAGGGATTGCACCATATCTGAACTCCCACATTCTCTTCTGTACTCTAATACTATACCTGAGAGTTGGTGCTTCTCCAAGAATTCATCAGGGATTGTCTGAAAATTGAACCATTTCTTTAACATTCAAGACTCATTCATTACATTCGTCTCAGGAATTTCTACAGCAGACCAGGTGCAACGGCTCTCGTATGTCGAGACCACACACAATACGTCTCACCGTGCGACAGAGATAGACGTAAAGATCACTGTTGTTCCTGGTTTTGCATAGAATTTCCCATTTTGGCCTCATGATTATAGCATAGTGTAGTATTTACTTTACCTCGAGCATCCATTTAACGTACTTCACGTTGTTTACGTGATGGTTCATATCCAAGTCCCTTCTCTTTGGCTGCAAAACGGGTCTAAAAAGTTTGAGATATTTCGGTTCAATATTTTTATCTAGAAGTTTGTTAGTGAAGAGTTCACCTTCAAATCCGAGTGCACATAGCGTGCATTGTTATCCAATTTGTCTATTTTCTCCGGGCTTTCCTCTTCTATTGCTTGCTTCTGAATGAACCATGGTGAGAGCTCAGCTCTTACCTCATCAGGCATCTTTGAAAGACGTCTCGTCTGCTGGTTAATCATCACCCATGTACTGTTCAAGAATAAAAAAAAAATTATACCAAAAACTATACTTTTGTTGTAAGAAAAGAGGGTGATTATCAAATTGAACTTACCTAGTTGCACGTGCGAATACGAGGCCCGTGACTTGGCTTCGAAGTAGCCAATCCCGTCTCATTCCATTCTTCCCGGATGATCCTACCCATGTATCTATTTCCATTACCTCTCCCCTGTTTATATATACAGAGCGAGTGCAATGTAATTTTGCAAATAGTATGGGTAGTTTCTGTAATTTAAATATAGTTGAGGGGGGTCTGTGCAATCATACTTTTTTCGATTCGTACGTAAATTTTCAGTTGCTGCTACAGTTTTCCCTAGTGATCATGATTTTTGGTGTAAAGCATTCTTTTTTCCCTTTCGTACTAAGGAGAATGCTGTCCCTTTTTGCTTGAAACTTTTAGTGATACTAAAAGGGGGAAATTACAATCAGACTCTCCCACTTGTGTAATTGCCAAAAAGCCTCCTCATCTTTTTGGAAATTACATAACATATCCCTCATGTTAAGCCAGTTTTGCGATTACACCCCATGCGTATTTTAAAATTTCTTACAATTTTACACTTACAAACCTTAAAAATAGACCCTCGAGAGGAGTTGTTGACAATTTCCAAAAAGTGAGGATTTTTTTGTTATTACACAATAATTGAGTGGCTTGTGTGTAATTTTCCTTAATAAAAATGTATTGGAGAGAGAATTTTTATTACCAGATTGGATAATGATCCACTTGAAGTTGCATTCTTGAAACAACCCAAATAAGATTGTTTCTCATCATCCCATGTGTTGCTCCAAATCCGTCGCTAAGAAGTCCCGACATCCATACATGGTTCAACGCTGTTTCCTGCATCAATATCAATCCAATTACACGCCTTACAAATAGAGTGATTCTTAGAAAATCTCGAAACTCCGAGTCCACAACAATCACAACCGTCTGATGTGGTGAATCCCATGTGTACAACTTTGATTGTCCCTAAATCTGAAGCTTCGGGACCTCCTAAACATAATCTTGCTACATGCAGTCATGCAGACACGAAGGGAAGTGGCCCCCTCCCCAAGCCCCCCTCAACTTTAAAAAAAAAGAAGTTATTTTGGACCTACAAGTTTTGATATTTAAAATTTTCCACCCTCCCAATAGACTAAAAGTATCAAGGTCCGCCCCTTTCTTTTTGTATACGCTCTCCCATACTAAAATTCTCGGCTCCCTCCCTGGCTCATGAAAATACAGTTTCCTTGACATTGCGTAAAATGAAAAAAAAATTATGATCACCTGAAGAAAGTTGAGAAGGCTCTCAATTGTCGCGGTTTTATCAGGGCCGACTTCATAAGACCTTACAACAACTGTCTGTCTATATCCAACTCCCTCTTCGATGATCATCCCTTGTCGATATGGATCGACTAGCTGCTTCTTAGTCGGGATTTGTTGCCGTACCTGCTGCTCAAACACATGTACATTTTCATCAGTATCAACAGAAGTTATTGCAATTCCATGATCTTGGCTCAATAAGTCCACTTTTGATGGTGAAAAACTCTTAGTCCCATTGATTTTCAAACACTGAAGTTTATGTTTGTTTGGTTTTTGACCACTTTGATTGGTTGAGCATTGGGTACAGAAAGGCAATTTGTGAGAGAAAGAGGCCATTTTTGGAAATAGAGAAAAAGTTTGAAATAGTCCTTATGATGATCTGGTGATTATATAGCTGGCCTGGCGGAAAGGACTAAAAATTTCATGCACAACAAATATTAGAATTTTGTTCTAAATTTGGACATTTCAAATGATGTTTCTATGTCAGTTGATTGATGGTTACTTTTTGGATTGTTTGATGTGAGCTATGGAATCTCTTACTTAGCAGTTATCGACAGTTTTAAGGGAGGCTTGTCTCTTGATACTAATTATTCGAGTATAGGTCATTTTTTTTTTAAAAAATTTTTAGGGTAAATCTCCGTCGGTCACCCAACAGAGCAAATTTGCCCATACGCAATAACCAGCAAACTATGTATGGAGATAATCCGCCCTAAATTTTTCATAGGGGACGGACTCGCTAAGCGCAGGGGCCCCCAGAGCAGGACGGAAGAGTAAACTCCCCAAATCAAGTATCACCTGGGTTTCGAACTCGGATGAGTTTTCACGGCGAAAGCCTTGTAAACCACTGGACCACACCCTTTGCTTGGTTTGGGTCATATTTTTACGAGCATCTAATGTTCAAATTGTACATATATTACGGTTGATATATATACGATATATAATAAAGTTGCAAGGTCTTATAATGTATATCTAAGTCGAATCACAAAATTAATCGAAATAATTTAGGGAAATTTACAAGATTCAAGTGTATCAAAAATCTCAGCAATGCCACATGTCAAAACATTAGTGGGCAATCTAGACTTTAAGTGAATGATAGACAAGTTGTGGATATGATCGGCAGTCTAAAGATGTTTTGTTCTAGAAACGATATTTAGACTACGATTCATATGAAATGCACACAGATGACAGATCTTTGATGCCTTTAGTAGGGGCATTTTCGGGTTTTTATCATGTGGTCGTAAATGGCCCATGTCAAATACTCTTTCTTAAATTATAAACAAGAGGTATTGTCAAAAAGAAAAAAACATAAAATCCATTTCCCCCTTTTAGTTTTTCCTAGAACCTAGAGTTCGGATTTTTTTTTTGTTTTCTAAGTATCCATAGATTGAGCGAGTTATTTTTATACGTGATTGTGTGTGATACTGCACAAGGATCCTGGATGTCTTCGAACCGGCGAGACACTCCATACAAGAGAGGGATTCTCAACTTGTATGTGGGTTAGGGAACGCAAACAATGAATCCAAACGGTTAAGAAAGTATTTTTAGATACACAAAAGTCTGAACACAAGATCTCTTATTTATATGAAAAGAGGCGTTTCACTCAGGCCAACGAGCAATAGAGTTATAGGATTTTCTTTTTTTAGTTAGTCCAAGTTCTATACTTTGGTTTGCATGGAACTAATGGCTGCTTCTAGTGTCCAGATTGTTCATTAGTAGTGAAGTTTTGTATGAAAGCTACTTAGACTTTCTGGCACAATAAACTTAGGAATAAACTCCTCAATTATACACCATTTTTAAGTCTAACCAGATTTGGATGGGAAAAATAAGAATAAAACTCATAGGTTGTACCGTCATTTATTGTATTTTTATTGCTACAAGAGTTATGTTTATTAGTTAGTATAATATATAGGGGAAAAGGTAGAATCTAAGTTTTACTTCCACTTTTGATAATTACCACAAAGAGACTTGATGAGAATGAAGAGACAGTGAGAAATCATGATGAAATTCATTAAAGTATTATTTTATATTAATCTTTTCGGATGAATTTTATAAAAATAAAATAAAATGAAGTAATTATCTAATTAATTCATAAGTATTTTGACGAACTTTTTTATCTAAATTAAGGAATTACCTAATTTGCATAGAAGTATATTTATCATCATACTAAGATATTGCTAATTCTCATTTGACATGAGAATACTAACAATTTCAGTAGAGGCCTTCAAGAGGAATGGAGCTGGCTCATGAGTCTAACAAGTCGGCTCTAATGAAGATAATTCGAGCTTGATAAGTTTGAACTTTTTAATTAGCCGAACTTGAGTTTATACATTAGATTTTGAGAATTCGGAGGCCAACTCATAAGCTTTTGTATTCTTTTTCTATTATGTATATATCTTAAATTATAATGTAATTTAGAGAGTAAGAATAGTGGTAATGGTAGTGTTACTATAATTCTTAATAGCCCTAGCAAAAATGATGATGATAACACTATAATAAACATTTTAACAACTTTACGTCTTTCATAAATTTATCATATGTAACATCACAATAAGAAAAATAATAGGGCTTGAGGATAAACTAGGGTTGTAAACGAGCCAAGCTCAACCCAAGCCTTGCAAATTTTACAGGATCGAGCTCAACCTCAAGCTCATCGAGCCCATTTCTTTTGAGCCCAAGCTCGAGCTTGGGTCGTTGGCTCATTTGAGCTCTTGGAGAATGGATAACGATGAGCACTCGGGTTGTCAGAAGGGAAGAGAACTTGGAGAAGAAAATAAAATAAAATTTATTCTTTACAAAAATATATGCATACAATTATCATTCTGAAATGAATATATGACAAAATGAGCAAATATATTTAGTGTAAAAGGCAATTATTAGATTGTATTCGTCTGATTGAAAATTGTAAGAATGAAAATTTTGAATTAAAAAGAACTTTCATAGTATTTTTAAATATATTATTTCATAATTACTTAGTTATTATGATTACAATATTATTCATATAATTTGTTATTATTAATATAAGTTAAACATGGATAATTAACGCATTGTTACTAATATATACATAATACGAAAGTTGGCGCTTAACAGGTGAAATGTTTATTCAATATCAGGTCAAATACGATGTCCAGGAACAAGATTACAATTTTTTTAATACAAAATGAATTAACATAAATATACAAATATATATAAATATAATAATAGTAAAAGATCGTGAGCCGGCTTGGGAGCTTATGAACACTCAAATGCAAACTCGAGCTCGAAACATCTCGAGATTGAGCCAAGCTTTAATCGAGCCTGCTCGCTAGGCTCGCGATCCGGTTCGACTCGCCGGGCTCGCGATCTGGTTCGACTCGCTGGGCTCGCAATCCGGCTCGACTCGCCGGGCTCGCGATCCGGTTCGACTCGCCTTACCCTAGGATAAACAATTAGTGACTTCATTCATATTAATTCAAGTATCATAATTGTTTTCTAGTATATTGAGCTCGACCTCAAGCTGTAATAAGTTCATTTGCAAATGAGCCGAGCTTGAGCTCAATATATTTTTTATATGAGCCACAAGCTCGACGACTCGAGCTCAAATTATTTTAATCGATCTTAAACTTGAGCACAATATATTTTTTAGGAAATTACACACAGATCCCTTACTTATTGTGTAATTACCAAAATCTCCCCTCACTTATTGAAAATTACCAACAGAACCCCTCAAGGGGTCTATTCGTAAGATTTACAAAAGGTGAAAATTGTAAGAATTTGTAAACATACATGGGGTGTAATTGTAAGAAATATCTAACAGGAGAGGGTGTGTTGGTAATTTTCAATAAGTGAGAGGAGATTTTGGTTATTACACAATAAGGAAGGGAGTTTGTGCGTAATTTTTTATATTTTTTATATGACCTACAAGCTCGACAACTCGAGCTCAAATTATTTTAATCGATCTTAAACTTGTCTAATTTTAATTTTTTGAGAGCTCATCTTCGAATCAATTCGTCTAACCTTAGTTTTGGGATATCATTTAAAAAATCTAAAATAACACTAATTTATTGAAAAATAAAAAGAGCCCCTACCATTTTTTCCCATCTTTGGAAAAGAATTATGACAAATCGAGTTCAATAATCCTGCCTAATGTCTATCTCTCTCACCAATCTAGTGTAATGCGTGTGTTCCTCGTCCTTAAAAATTTAAATGAAGAGACGGACGCAAAATACACACTTGGACTATTAAATTGTTGCAAGTTGCAACTTAATAAGGCCACCAACCAAAAAAGCGCCACAGCATTAAAAACCCGCTTTTCCCCACTCAAAATATCGCCTACGAAGCTCTCACGGGGACCAATCATTGCAACTTCTAGCGAGCTTCATTTGTGTTTGCACAATTTCTGCAAAATCAACAAGAATTAGCAGCCATGGCAGCCCTAATTTACAATCCACAACTCAGCAATAACACCCTATGCTTCAAATGCTTAAGCTCAAATACCTTGCCGAGATCCATATTAAACGTTAAGCAAAGGAAATCGAAGCTGCTAGGGTTCTCGAATGAGAAGTATTTGAAGAAATTTAGTAGAATTGTTTGCTCTGCTGTTGATGATGTTACTGGGAAGAAGCGAGAAATTGATAGCCGCAGTCTCAATGGAGCGGGGCCTGCCGTTGAGGATAGACTTGGTAAAGTAGAATTCTCTTTTTGTGATTGGTTATGTTGATGAAATATTTAGGGATTTGGTTTTCGTTATTGATGTTGTTGATTACCTGATTTGGGCGATTTTGATGTTAGGTTGGTGAAAATTGCTTTTGTTGAGTGTGATTTGAACTCTGTGTGTGTTGATGATATTAGGTTTAGGTCTGAAAGAGGACTAAGTTACTCGATACTCGACTCGAAATTGATCAATTAAAGCTCGTCTGAGCTCGATTTGGTTCGTTAACGTATCAAACCAAGCTTGGACGAGTTTTTGTGTTGGATAAGTTTTGAAGTTCGGAGCTCGAGCTCGACTCGATTAGTCAAGATACTTGAGCTCGACTTGTGTTTGGCTCGATTAAAGCTCGTTTGAGCTCGGGTTGATCAACATTCAAACCAAGCGCGAAAATATTTCAAACAAGCTTGAACAATATCTTGTTTGGCTCGACTCGTTTACCGTCCTAATTAGGTTTTAAGATAGATAATGTTGTTGTAACAGGCTTTAGCTTGTTATCTGTTTGCTGTGGTTGAACAGTTTAACTGAAAGGTTGTAACTTTGTTGTGTGCACATGATTTGCTAGGTTGTATTTTCTGAATCGTAAACGATCATATGTGTTGAGTAAAAAGATATTGCTTCAAATTCTGAAATGTGCTTCAATGGCATTACAGATTCTAGTGATGATGCGACCGAAAATCCTTTTCTGAACAATAAGGTAGATGAAGGAGGGAATTCGATATACAATTTTCTTTATCCTGATAAAGAGCTTCTCCCAGATGATAAAGAAATGAGTATATATGACCATTTAGAGGAATTGAGAGATAGAATCTTTATATCAGTTTTGGCTGTTGGAGCTTGTATGGCTGGGTGTTTTGCTTTCTCAAAGGAGCTCATTATGTTTCTCGAAGCCCCAGTTAGCACTCAAGGTGTTCGTTTTTTACAACTAGCACCTGGCGAATTTTTCTTCACATCTCTGAAGGTAAGAGCCTTTCCTCATCTTTGTCTTTATTCCTCCATAATTTAGTATTTTAATGATTGGTCATTTTCTTTTGCACCACTCACAACCATGCATTTGCTGAAGTATTGAGTATATTATCTATAAGGGGAGTCTTGTGAATTTTATAACCTTCGTGTCTATAGCTCCTCGTCGCCCTGCTTATCTGGTGCTTCAAAATGTTGGCTCTTCAAGCTAACCTTACATGTGAGTGGTGCTTTCTGAATCATGCAATAGATCAGTAATGTAATGGTAGACGAAATATATTGTCAAATAATACAAGGAATGTAGGACATTTAAACGGATCTGTGGAATTTTAGAACATAGTTTACATTTTGTCCTTATGTTGCTTTAGTACAGGCAAGTAAAGTAGCAACAATTAATCTATGTCACACTATTTAGTCATTATCTTTGATGCTTTCATGTGACCTTAAGCCGTTGTTGAGTAGTCTTTGTTGTTGAGCAATTGCAATATGGAATTTACTAATTTATCGTTTCATAAGTGTCAAATTCATGCTATTTGCGACATCTGGGTTAGATTTACCCTTCTAACATACAATGTGACTGAACAATATTGAAGTAGGAAAGAAGTATAGATTCTCTTGTGCAGAAGATACGTGCTATATTCTACTTCAACTTACCTCAAACTGATTTCTCAGGTCCAACTTTGAAGTTTAAGCACTAACTATATTTTAAAATGTTTTTATTGTTTCGGTTAATCCACTAAAAGGGAAATTCTTATTCTGAAAAGGTTTAAGAGACGTCCATCATAGTATGAGCAAACTTTGGAACAAAATTTTCACATAATGTTGATGAGGATGGTGCAGAATGATTATGTTAGGCAATTGTGGGCTAAAAGTAATATATATTTCTTAATGCAGGTATCGGGATACCTTGGCCTTCTGTTAGGAAGCCCTGTAATCCTGTATGAGATTATAGCGTTTATTCTTCCAGGTTTAACAAAATCAGAGAGAAGATTTCTCGGGCCAATTGTTTTTGGGTCCTCAATCCTTTTCTACACCGGCATCGCCTTCTCGTACTATGTTCTTACTCCAGCAGCCTTAACATTCTTCGTTAATTATGCTGAAGGGGTTGTCGAGTCGCTCTGGTCTATTGATCAATACTTTGAATTTGTCCTTGTGCTCATGTTGAGCACTGGATTGTCTTTCCAGGTAAATTTTTTATTTGAAAATCAAACTTTCATGTACCCAAATTGGGCATTTATTTATGGGATAGTTACATATACACCCTCTGATTTATTGGGTAATTGCAACGATTCCCCTGAGGTTTTGCAAGTTACTGAAACACCCCTTATCAGATCTGTTAACTCGAAAAACGGAGGGTGAATTGTAATATGCTTTTACTGACATGTTAGTTATGATAATTTCTCAAACATCAGAGTATTTTTTGTAATTAGGGTCTCACGCAGGGCTGTGTATGTAATTTACCCTTTATTTATGAAGTTAAGAGTTTTGTTTAAACGAATTGACATTTTTTGACATCCCTTCCTCAGGTTCCAGTTGTGCAACTGCTTCTTGGACAAGTTGGTTTGGTTTCATCAGAGCAAATGCTGTCAATTTGGAGATATGTGGTGGTCGGGTCAGTCGTTGCAGCTGCTATACTCACGCCATCAACCGATCCTCTAACTCAAATGCTCCTGGCTGGTCCCCTTATGGGCCTGTATTTGGGTGGTGCATCGATGGTTAAGCTTCTTGGCCGATGATTTTGCTTCGTGGTGGTCATATAGCATATACTTGATCAGATCTCGGCATAGAATATAATGTTTAGTATAATGCCTAGTTGCATGTATTGGCAAAACATAAAGAGTGTATTAGATGTGTAACTCCAAAATATTTTGTATCATCTTGCGTGCCATGGCTTTTTGCTTGAATATACATGATTATAATGCCCGAAATGGGAATACGTATTACAAATTCGTGACCATGCCGACCGAATATGAATTACAAAACATAAATACAAGGGTAAATTATATATATACCCCATACCCTAATTATGAAAAACACCTTGGAATTTGAGAACACCTTGGAATTTGGAATTTGAGAAATTATCATTACTTTCTTTGTGAATAAAAATAGATTACAATATAATCCCTCGTATGTAAAAACATGGTACAATTTCATACCCTGTTTTTTGTGTTTTTCAAGTTGTCAGGACTTGCAAAACTTAGAGAGCTCGTAGTAATTACCAATAAATGAAGGGATATGCATGTAATTATCACTAAAGACAAAGCTCTCTTAATGTTTACCATAACATTCGGTTCTACCCAAGTAAGATTGTGGACAATAAAGTCATACATGTTGATTCTAACATCTTACTTTATGACATCATCATACTTTCATGCAGTCACTCTCTCTAATCTAATCAAATGCCTTTCTAATTGCTTACAACAAGATTCTCCATCCCGGAGGCAAGATCACCTGCGCCTACGTAACTCAATTGAGATTCCAATTGTCTCAACGAACCCCTCAAACCCGTGCAAGCTTTTCCAAAATCTCCCGAAAAACCTTTCAAATTTCCCAACTCTACTTCTGTGTCACTAGTGAAGCTCGAAATTTTCTCCAAAGCCACCTTAATTGCAGAAATTTCTTGTGGTGGATAAAGGCATGCTCCAAGCTCGTCAACTTGTACTCCAATCCCTTGGCAAAGCTTCAAAAGTTTCTCAAGAGAATCCACCGAAACAGCAGAGCCATCACAACTTTCCTGCTGAAGCAAGGCAGTAATTGATCGAATTAGTTCCTTAATGACCATTAGTGTATCAGAAACTATGCTTATAGTTAACTGCACGATTTTCATCTCCTCAGGTGACAAGTCATTGCCCAAATCTGCATCACAGGCATCATCACTGTCGGATTTGTCTTCTGCTTGGACTGAAGCTTCATCCGACGGGGATGAAGCGGGCTTGAGTTCCTTCATTTCACGAAGAACATCTTTCATGGAAACTGCAACTTGTGTTATTGCTCGTCCAATAGCTGTTACATTTGTGGAGGGAGTTTTCTTCAGGGCAGAACAAGCTTCCCAGACGGCACCTACTAATTGAGGGATTGAGAGTTTCTGAGCTTTATTTGGTGATCCTGAAAATTCATTAAGTTTGAACTTGGTTACAACTCAATATAAATGCTACTTCTTAATTTTATAAAATAAATATAAAACATGATCCAAGGAGAGAACTTTCTCCTTTCAAGAAATCGAACTTCTTGATTGTACCTTTCAGTTTTAGCATTAAAATGACATCAGTAATCATCATTAATAAGATGGTAAGCAACATCAATAAAGCTTCAGCCAGTAAAATACAAGAAAATTAAAGCACGAGATATCAACATTTCCAAGAAATTCTAAAGGCAAATTCTCCTCTTTCTTAGTGTTTTCCGAAATCCTCTCCCCCTCCCCCTCCCTCTCTATCAGAGCGCACGCGCACGCACGCACACAGAGAGCAGGAGCATGTAAACGAGTACCCAAGCATACATGCACACACAAGCAGAAATAGAAGAAAGGTACCGTATGAGGAGACTGCTTCCTGTAATAACGCGAAACTGCCGTCAGTAACTTGCTTTACTGATTTATGAATGCATGAAGAGAGGGTTGGTCCCGCGCCCATTGAACTTCCATGAGAGAGTAAAAGGAACCCTTGCAGCGTATTGAAGTATGTAGCCATGTTTTCTTCAAGGGCTTTAACTCCAGGGGTTTCTCCAGTGTAAAGCATTCCGACTACATTACAAACAAAAAGATGAATAATTCACAAAATAATATAATAATAATGCTGTAAGCAAGTAGGAAACTAAACTGCCCAAGCTTGAAATTAGCCATCGGAATTTCAAGAATCAATCAACATACATTAGCTCTCAAGAGACCAAAAGTAATATAGGGTACAATCGCAACATACACTATCCAACTTCTGCTAGTTATTAAACCGTAAATTAGCTTTCAAGAGACCAAAAGTAATATTGTACTGCAAAGTGAACCAGAAAAACCAATACTAACCGGAGTAATTCACCCTCCAAATAAACAAACAGCTATATCATCTACCTTAGAGTTAAACATTTCAAGAGTGCCATTTTTCACAAACTAATTAAAATAAACACAGAGACGGAACCGGGGGGTGCCCCCAGCAAACCCCTCAATTTTGAGAAAATTATTTTTTTCCCCTATAAACTTTTGAAATTAGAAACACCCCCCCCCCCGGCCCGCCCCCCAAATCCAAAAATATCAAGTTTTAACCCCCTATTTTTTGTACCCCGAACTCCAAATCTTGGCTCCGCCCGACACACATGAACTGAAAAGTCTTTCACAAGTAAATTAAACAAAGCCCCTCACTCAAAATCAATAAAGATTACATTTTTAACATTTGCACACACACACGGTATAAATCAGAATAAGTAAATTAAACAAAGCCCATCACTCAAAATCAATAAAGATTACATTTTTCACATTTGCGCACACACACACACACACAGAGTAGAAATCAGAATTTCAACTACACAATAAAAAAATAGGGGAAAAGATGGATAGAGAGAGACCAGTAGTGGCTTGTTTGGAGACTTGTTCTCCCATCTGAATCACCTCTTTCCAGCTCACTTTTTCAAGAGATGAGGCTGGGGTTTGATCCAACATCTGAATAATACCTCAATAAACATATATAAAATCACAACCCAATACCCATGAATTTTTTTGCGTTCGAAACTAAAAATATCTGAATAAAAATGTCAACTTTTCACTAAAATAAAAAATGGTAATTGTTGAAAACCTGAAAGGTTTCATGTATGGTGTTAAGGTGCTCGCTTAGAGCTCGGCTCAGTTGCTCTCGAGCTGCTTTTCCCATCTCAGCTACACACACAACACGCTACACTGTGTGTGTTTGGAATTATTCACTGTTTATTTCAGGGTTTTCATAAACTATCTAAATTATAATTTATAAGTACAAGGAAAAAGAAAGAAAAACAAGAATTAAAAGCAATCAATCTACTGTTTGTTGGTTCGATACTAATGGGCTAAATGATTGGGCTTTTGTTAACATTAAAAATCAATTGTTTCGTCCTTGGTCCATAAATTATCCCAAATCCCGAGTAATCTCCACTATTTATTTAAGTATATACGGATGGTTCAACGGCGCGGTATCAGGGATAATATCCCGGGTGCCGTTTCATATCGATCGTGGCATATCAAGATATTATTGGACGATACGATACAAAAACATTATAAAATGCTCCAAAAAATCTAAAATAATTAGTAAAACTAGAGACAAATACAAATGACACAAATTACTACTTTTTAATACATATTAAAAATATTTGTTACATCAATCATCAATGAAGCTAAATATATCATTCTAATCTGTCAAGGAATTAATTTATAGAAATAAGATATGAATGCACTTAGGTTTTTTATAAAATTTTACACATAAATATAAGAAAGCGCATGATGCCAATGATATGATCCTTCCCAATCCTATTCCAAGTGCTCCAAGCTCGTTCTCAAATAGATAAAGTGTACCGATCCAAAAGAAAAACATAATATTATTTGATAAGGATTGTATTGTTCATACATTAATTATTCTACTAATCATATATTAGTTCTTCTACTACTTCGAGTTATTTAAAGTGGTTCTAAAGTTAAAATATTGCGTGCAATACATATTTTAATGATTTATAAAGTATTTTAAATAGCTCAAAATACCTACATAACTTTAGGGTCCAAACTTTATCACATTTAACACCTGGCGACATTAGATCATTCCACCGTTTCCTCTCACATCTCAAACTTCAGACACGCACACGCGAATAGAGAGAAAGGAAAATGAGAGGACAAAAAATACATAGATTTCATCGTAGTTGCTTCTATGGTTTCCTTTTCCATTCTTGGACCTCTGTTTTATGGATGATACATGGCATTATACATATGTCAAATATATAAGAACCAGCATATTCATTTTTTCCAGGTACGTTCTCTTGTCTTCCTCAATTAGTTTATGTTAATCTAATTGAATTAGAAATTGGTACTTAGCCATGGCAGATTGAAAACTCTGATAATATCGGTCGATACTTTGAACCATGTATATACATAGTGACTCGCCTGAATATAAACATCTGGAATATAAACATGGAGAATGGTGAATATCATCAAGGACTTGAGTTCCAGGGGCAAAAATATGGCTGAAAGCTACTTGATACTCCACTCGAGATTGTTTGGTGAAAGTTTTTTTTTTTTTTTTGTTGAAAGTTTATTTGAGTTCAATTTGTTAACATATTAAACGAAAATTTAACAACCTTTTGTGTGTTCGATAAGCTTGAAATTCGACTCAATTAATTAAAAATAATAAAATATGTGCAAAACAATCAAGCTACTCATATTCGACTGGATTAAAACTCGTTTGAGTCTGACTCGACTTGCAATCAAACTAATTTTGAACTTATTCGACTCAACTCGTTTACCGATAATGATTCATAAATCAAAATATTAGCTCAAATTTCGACATTTTCCTATTTTCCATGTCTAAAAGTTTTTGGGCAAACATTTTATTTGTACTTGCATTCGATCTTAATATATATATATATATATATATATTTTTTGAACAATTGGAATAATATATTTTACAGCATACAATCTTGACTTTTGAGGTCTAGTCAACTAACTAGTAAAGAAAGGTATAATTCAAGGAGAAATTGTCTTTGTGGTGTCAGTGATATTATTTATATGCCGGCTCTTATACTTGATAACCATGTCCATATATTCAATTACTATACTACTATATCTATATTTTCTGTAGAAAAAAACAAAGCCAGTCTCCCGGCAGACATTAGAGACCAAAACAAATTCTTGACAAAAGGGCTACTGAAAAATAGAGAAAAAAACAGAAACAATATATATATATATATAAATATATATCAGTATACCAAGTACAAAAAGAAGAGAAAAATGGAGGAGGGTTTGTTGAAAAAGGAAAGATTAGGAGAGAGGAGAGTGAGAAGTGGGGAGATATGGGAGGAGATGAAGAGGTTGGGTTATGTAGCAGGACCTATGGTGGCTGTCACTTTATCACACTATATGCTCCAAGTTATATCACTTATGATGGTTGGTCATTTGGATGAACTCTCTCTTTCCAGCACTGCCTTAGCCATCTCTCTTGCTTCTGTCACTGGTTTCAGCCTTCTTGTATGTATCTCTCTGTCTCTCTAGCAAAATTTCATTTTGTATCTTTTCTGTATGTATAGTCATTAGTCAGTGTGTTGCTGCATTTTTTGGTTTTGGTGAATAATATTTGTAACTTGCAATATGTGTAGATTATATTGGAATGCTTAATTTACAATGGGCTGCTTTTAGTTTGGTGGGTTTGAATTTTAATTGAAGTGTTTTGCATAATATCTAATGGAGGTGATGATATTGCCTGCAAGCCCTTGATTCTATTTGGGGTGTTGTATAGTACAGAAGCTTGAAACCATGTGAAATTGGTCAGGATCTTCTATCACATTTTGGTGTTACGCTAATGAATAACAGACACGTGTATGTAAAAACTGAAAGGAAAATAAGAAATTATAACTTACATATACGTGTCTGTTATTCATTGTTGTGACATCCAAGTATTACACCAAAATGTGATAGAAGATTCAGACCGATGTGAACATCTATGTCAAATAAGGTAATGAAAAGACTAAGGCTTTTTGTAGGTCCAAACTTATTTTGTTTGGTAGTTTTAGCTAGTCAAGTATTTTGAGTAGCATGAAGTGTGAAGGGAATCTTTGTTACATGCTATTGAGATGGGTTCATTGTTATTTCGTTTTTGTCGGGACCATCCAATGCACTTTCAAGCCACGTTTTTGGCTGACAGAGTTCGACAAAGGGTGTCATGTAACTTCATCATCATATAGGGAAGAAATAGCCACACATAAAAACGACGACACGAAAAATGATGACTACTATGTGGAATAATTCTTGCTAAGGGTGAAAAGGGAAAATATCAGCTAATGGTAGGGATGGAGCTAGGATTTTATAGTAGGGGGGAGGGCGAATAAAAAAAATGGGGGAAAACTTGATATTTTGGTTTTGGAAGGGCAAAATTTAAAAAATCAACAATTTGTAGGCTAAAAAAGAAAAAAATTCAGAAGTTGAGCCCCCCACCTCCGCCTCTGGCTATTGGGATCATTATTTCCAATCTATCGACCATCAAAGTTCTTATCTCTTAACTTTGACAATACTGTTTCTAATATGTTATCTGCCTTCATGACTCTCTTAACATTATGGTTTCTTCTTGATAATTTATGCCTTAATTTATTAAGAAGTCGTTTCATTCTAATACAAAGGCATCAAGATAAATTGAAAAGCATAGCTATTATGTGACTATTGTATGACAAATGCTGATATTTGTGAAACAGTTAGGTATGGCGAGCGCTTTGGAGACTCTAAGCGGACAAGCTTATGGAGCTCAACAATATGAAAAACTCGGAACGCAAACTTACACTGCTATCTTCTCTCTGATCGTAGTTTGTATTCCTATCTCCGTCTTGTGGATATATATGGGAAATTTACTCAAATTTATAGGCCAAGATCCTCAAATTTCTCATGAAGCTGGAAAATTCACAATGTGGCTTGTTCCTGCGCTCTTTGCCTACGCAATTCTTCAACCTCTTATTCGGTATTATCAAATGCAAAGCTTGATCGTTCCAATATGCATAAGCTCGTGTATAACTATATGTTTTCATATACCGGTGTGTTGGGTACTTGTTTTCAAGTCCGGATTAGAGAAACTTGGAGGCGCAGTTGCCATAGGTCTTTCAATGTGGTTAAATGTCACTTTTCTTAGTTTATACATGAAGTACTCTTCCAAGTGTGCTAAAACTCGTGCTCCAATTTCAATGAAGATATTTGAAGGAATTAGAGAATTTTTCCGCTTTGCAATTCCTTCTGCTGTGATGATTTGGTAATCACGTTCTCCCTATTACGGGAAATTCTTAAATGCACATGGTGTTCCATAAACCAAATTGTGTACTTCATGTCACGTCAGCATATGGTGTATTCCAGTGTTGGTGTGGCATAATCCACTCTTTGGTGTTCAACACCAAGTGTATAGAAGAATTTTCCTCTCTCCCGCTCAAAACTGTGAACAAAAGCGCACATCCTGAGTTTCTATAGTGATTCTAAATCTCCTAACTTTTCGATTTATTTGTAAATTTGGTGATTGTAGTCTTGAATGGTGGTCGTTTGAGCTACTTGTTTTGTTATCGGGGCTTCTACCGAATCCACAGCTCGAAACCTCGGTGCTGTCTGTGTGGTAGGTTCTTCATGATCATGAATGATTATTAGGAAGTCCCTAGACCCCTGAACACTCACAACCTTCCGTGTTTTGGACCCCACGCGGGTCCAGTTGGACAGTTGTGAATGCCCTAATCACAAAATCTCGGGACCTCCTAAGAATAATCCCGCTTTATGAAACTATATGATATTATATGCTAATTCCAATATGTCTCGTGTTAACAGCTTGAACACCATCGCCACACTTTATTCAATATCATATGGATTGGGTTCTGCTGCAAGGTATACTTATAGCTCAATTATGTGTGTTCTAAATATCTGTTATCCCCTGCTAATTTTAAGTCGTTCGAATTTCAATATTCAGCACTAGAATTTCAAATGAACTAGGAGCTGGAAATCCGGATGGGGCCCGTGTATCCGTTATTGCTCTAATGCTTCTTGCATCCTTAGATGCAATAATTTTAAGCGGGAGCATTTTTGCTACCCGGAATGTTTTTGGATACGTTTTCAGTAATGAGAAGGAAGTAGTAGACTATGTAACAAGAATGGCTCCACTTATTTGTTTATCTATTATAATTGACGGTCTCCAAGGGTCCCTTTCGGGTTAGTTTTTTTTTTTTTTTACGCTTCAGCATTTTTCTCATGAGAAATTATGTAGTAACTCAATTTTTTCTCGTTCGTTATTTTCGCCAGGTGTTGCTAGAGGTTGTGGCTGGCAGCACATCGGGGCTTATGTTAATCTTGGGGCATTTTATCTCTTTGGAATCCCGATTGCTGCTACATTGGGTTTCTGGTTTAATCTTAGAGGAAAAGGTCTCTGGATAGGAATACTCTGTGGCGCTACATTGCAAATGGTTTTGCTCGCGATAATTACAAGTTGCACAAATTGGGAGAAGCAGGTATTTTTCTCATTTTCATTTTTCTTCCTTTTTCACGTCAATGAGAAGACCATAGTTTTGTGAACTTTTTTAGTTTTCGTTCGATTAATTTTGGCCTTTGACAAGCTGTAAATTGTGTTTTTTAACATTTGGTTATTGTCGATCCTAAGAGAACGTATTGATACCGAGAAATTTCATTTTGCAGGCAGCAAAGGCAAGGGAGAGGTTATTTGAGGAGAAGTCTTCACTTGATGAGTAGGCTTACTTGAAGAGATGAGGATATTACTGAAGTTGAATTTTTTACTGTCACAGTAGTAAAACTTATAATTATATGTTAGGACCTAAAATTTTCAAGAAGAAAGATGCTAAAAGAAGTACCTATTTCATTCAATGTTGAAACAAGTACCATTTTTAAAGTGAATGCATTATAGAATGCAATGGTTCAAACTTCAAAACAAGCTTACAAGGTAGAAAAGAAAGTTGAAAGAAACTATCATTAGCCTAAAAGGTTAGAGTGGATTTCTTGTAATAGTTAGAATTTTAGCACAAAAACTTGGAAACAATTGTTGAACTTTGTATAATGTATTTTATGGAGTTATAGTTACTGCATAACAACTAAGTCTATCTGTATTTCGATTGGAAATATTGTTCATACCATAATCATAACATTAAAAATACGACCTTCGATGAACTATTATTTCAGTAGTATCTACAATCACTGTATTTCGACTGGATGTATTGTTCAAATTGTAATCATTACATTAGAGATACGTCTTTTGGTGAACTACTATTACAATAGTTTCGAATAATAACTTCATCGAGAGTTCACTATTAGATTATTATTCTTTTGTAACAAGATGAATATTTCATTTGTTTGGTGCAAATTCAAACCATGATTGAGTAAAATTTGTGTAATATCTAGCTAGAAGAATCGATCAACATCATACAATCACATAAATAATTAATAAGGTGAATTACATGCACACTCCCTCAGTGTTAATTACCAAAACCCCCATTGACTTTTGGTAAATTACAACAAAATCCCCACAAGGGGTCTATTTGTAAGGTTTATATGGGTGAAACTATACATTTTTTTTAAATATACAGAGGGTGTAATTTCGAATATTTTAACATGAGGGATTTTCCAATAATTTTAAAAAAATCAGGGAGTTTTTGATAATTTTGCATTAAAGTGAGAGGGTATACTGTAATTTTCTCTAATTAATATAAGAAAAGAAAGAAGAAAATATATGTGCAAAAATTCAACAAGAGCCAAGTCTTTCATTTCTACCCATCTCCGGTTTGGTCGATGCTACCTATATGGGTTATGCCCCATCCACCCAGAATCAGACAAGTGGCATGTGGCAGCTTTAATTTTTTTATTTTTTTAATCTCCTCCAAAACCCATTTTCTTCCAAAGATTTCAGATTACCGACCCAAAACTCAAAAGTGCCGCCAAGTTTCAAATTTTTTAAAAATTTGAACTTGATTGTATCAATACATGGCCTATATAAACTTGTTTTCATGTCAAAATATCATTTTCTTAATATTTTTCCTAGTTGAAAACCATCACCAATCAGCCGACCCACCCTCAACAACCATCAACCATCAACCATCACCACCATTCGGATGAAGCAGAAAGCACCGCCAACTGAAAATGTCGAAGAAAGTTGTGTTGGGGGCTGGGGAAGGATAAGGTAGATGGGAGGAGAAAAGGGACTTGCAGCAGCAAGATGTAAGGAAGAAGAAATGGGTGCTTGCGTTGTGATGGTTAAGGTGAATGAAGATGAAAGAAATATTTTAATTTGGGCTTAGGCTTGTGGTAGGACTTGGGCTTTTTAGTCTTGAAAATATATTTTTGCATGAGTTGGAGATTATTTAACTTTTTTCACATTCAATTAGATTTATTTAACCTTTTGCACATTAAATTTGATATTCATGGTTATATATTACCTTTCTGTTGAAATGTTGAAGTGTTCAATTCTTTTAACTTTTTATTTTTTATCATTATTTTTTCAGCATTATAAGTTCCAATATGTCACAAAATTTGAGATTCAAGAAGAGCCTCGGTCCTACCAGATCAAGAATACAAGGGAATACAAATTGGAAAGGAGAAAGCTGCTATAACTATTAGTTGTATTCTTAAAGTGAAAAAGATGTCAAAAAAAGATGCAAAAAATTGTTCCACAAATTTATAGTTTATTACTTGTTTGTTTGCATTGTTTGTACTTGTAGCTATAATTTTTATTGTAATTGTAATGAAATAAGTGATTGACATTATGCTTAACTGAACCATTGTGATTCGAAAATTTTAAGCATTTTTTTTATCAATGGTTTTAATCTCATTGTTTATGAATGGTATTTATTATTTAAATGGGTTCGCCTCGTTTTTAAATGACCATAAATGTGACCGTTAAATTTGCAGTTTTGCCACTTTCAATTGAAAGAATTAAAAAATAATAATAATTAACATTACATAAACTAGTTTGACTAGGCTCGGGCTCGATCTCGAATTCAGCTTGACTAGGCTCGAGCTCATTTAGTCAGGCTCGTCGAGCTCGAACCTAGAAATTTGGTCAGGCTCGGCTTGAGCTCGACTACCAATAACATAAAATCTCATAAGAAAGTTTCAAAATTTTATAAGAAATCAACAATTTAAACTTTCAAACCACATTGCATGATCTAAGAACAAATAGCACATGTAAAGAAGTGTCATTAGCAATAACTAGTTTAAATTAAGCATTTGATTCACACCAAAAGTGAAAACTTCTATGAACAATTGCTTTCTGTTAGTTCTTGATCTAATATTTCACCAAGGGGACAAAAATGACAGTAGCACTCTATGAACAAATTGCTTTCCGTTAGTTCTTGATCTAATTTTTCACCAAAGGGACAAAAATGACAGCAGCAAACAAAGACTTTGAGCATTCAACATCACAGGCTGCCAAAAAGTGGAATTCAAGTTCTATGACAAATGAGGACTCCCGAATGGGTACACGTAGGATCTCTGCCCACCCATATTACTCATTATTGGAAATGGCATTGGAAGTGGCCAATAAGGTCGATTAGCATCAACTTGAGGGGGGAAATGGTGCACTTTGACTAGGTCGATTAGCATCAACTTGAGAGGGAAATTGTGCACTTTGACGAGGTCGATTAACATCAACTTGACAAGGATAACCAGACATATATTGCGATGACTGAATATTAGTAGCTCCTTGTGAAATTGGGACACAATTAGGACCTTGGGAGCTTTGTTCTTTCCATTTGGTACCTTTTGAAGTCACCTCTGGAAAAATAAGAGAGCGATAGAAACTGAATTGAATAGTTATTTTAACAAAGAAAATTCTATAACAATGATTATTAAGTCCAATATAGCATGAATTTAAGAACTAACTTAAAATTTGACTTACTTTTGCTCTTATCATCCCAATGGCCACGTATCCGAGCATTTGTGACTCCCCTTGATTTGACAGAAACAGGATTACGTATGACCACTTCATTTATCTTGTCATTAGTAAAAAGCAGTAGCCCATTTGTGTCGCAATTTATACATGCCACTTAACCATTTATGATTGCTAAGATTATACTTATCAATCATAATTTTCCATTTAGCCTCAAACTCTTCTTCAGATTCACAACGACTCATACATTCATGCCATAATTGTTTAAACCTTGAATCACCATTCAAACTCCCGAAGTGTGAAGGAGCATTTTGATTGACATAAACGATGATGTGCACATGGAAATATGGTTCCAACTGCATTCATCATTGCTTGGCACTGATCGGTAAAAATAGTTTCTGGTTGTTTACCATTCATAGAATCAAGAAATGTAGAAAACAACCATTCAAAAGAATTCTCAGTTTCATCCGACATGAATGCCAGTCCAAATATTACATTTTGCTTATGATGATTTATGCCAACAAATGGAGCACATATTAAATTGTACCTATTTGTGCGGTAAGTTGTGTCAACTGAGACCACATCACCAAAATATTCACAATCAATCATACACTGATAGTCCCTGAAGAAAAAATTCATCATCTTATTACTATCATCCATCTGTACATTCCAATAAAAAGAAGTCTCCTTGTTCGACTTATTTACGAAATATTGAAGTAATGTAGAAGCATCTCCATCCTCAACGCTTGTACGTCTCCTTGCATGACTAAGGTAATCATATGCATCTTTCCTTGTAAAACCTAAATTTTGTGGCCCATGTGCTTCCTCTTCCAAAAAAGAAAATGCAGTAGCTGGAGGTATTCCAGCATTGACCATTGCTTCTAAAGTTAATTTATGAGCATGAGAAATATTGCGTGATGATCTCAATAAATGAGTTTGATCACCCGCAACCATCTCATGATTATGCTCCATAAAAAACTTTGTCACTTTCCATTCTCTTCCCTTTTCTCGCCCAACTTTAAGTCTTGCTTTGCATTTAGTTCTAGTTATGGGCTTTTGATACACTGGTTTTCTGTTAACAGATCGCTTCTCATCTTTAGCACCCTCACAAGAACATTGAAAATTTTTAGATTGGATCTCTTTAGTGTGAGGAAAGTAACATTGATCCCCCCTTTTAACACTAAATCCTTTAGCATGTGCATAGCTACAATACAGGAAATATGCATCTTCAACACTTTTTACGGTTTGACCAACTGCTAATCTTTTCTCCAGTTCTTCTATAATAGAATATTGTACCTCAATATGTTCGGCACTTGCTGATTCTCCAAATGTAGATTGATCAGCACACCCATCCGCACCTTCCGTATCATCATGGTTTCCATTCAAATCTGACATAACAACATATATAGCTTTCCTATCAAATTCAAATACTTAATTGTCGCAAATATTACTCAAAAGAAAATAAGACATATCACATACCTGGAAAATTGCATATATTAGCTTCAGATGACAAATGACCTTAATTCATTATGTATAATGACCTACACAATTGAAGATTAAGAACATTAAAGAAACTTAGTGTTAACATAGACTCATTTGATAAGTCTTTTCACTTTCTAATTATTCTTTGGATTTCTATTATAACACCAATAACACACGATTTTTAGATCTTGGGCCCTTCTTATTTTTCAAAGAATATGCATGCAACAACCAACTTATTAAAAAAAATCAAAGCTTTCGACTAGGTCACCAAGCTACATTTTACAATCAACCATTTGTGCAACAACCAACTCTACACACAGACATAACAACAACAATATGATATTTTTGGACTTTAAAGCATGAAAAACAAGAAAAAATTTACCCTTAGCTTCCTCAAAATAAATGATTAATGAGAGTGGCCATACCAGCAAAAATGACAATGCACGTTCTGAAGGTGGTATTTTTGCAGAGGGACTGAATTGCTATCTTTTCCGGCGAACGTCTGAGACTGGACGACGAGAATTTTGGGAGGCAAGTGAATTTTGGGGGGAAATTGAAAAAGGGAAGGTACTTCTTTTTTTTGATAAGATAAAAAGGGGAGGTACTTTAATTTGGGTAGCATTAAAGTTACCTCCCCTTTTTATCTTATCAAAAAAGGGGTTTTGGAGGAGATTAAAAAAATTAAAGTTGCCACATGCCACGTGTCAGATTCTGGGTGGATGGGGCACAACTAAGGGTGGGTATCAGGTGGGATATCGGGTTCGGGTTTTCGGGTATCGGGTATCGAATTTTAGTACCCAATAAGTACCCGAAAATTTTGGGTACCCGTTGGTCGGGTACCCGAAAAAACCGGGTACCCGATAATTCGGGTATCGGGTACCCGGTTCCTGTAGCATATTGCAAGGCAATGTTAGGCATCAAAACAGCTGCCTCTGTTTTGATGCCTAACTTTGGTTTTTTTTTTTGTTTAATTCAAATTTGTTAATTAATCAAATTGTTAATTAATCAAATTCAAATGAATAACATATTAACAATTATAATTAATCAATCAATTTATAATTTATAACAACTATTCAACAATTTACCACATGAAATGAGAATTGAAAATAGATAAGATAACTCATTCGATTAAATTAACGTTGAGCCCAAGTGTCCAAGTCTAACACAAATTAAACACCAATCTTATTACAAACCAAACACCAACACGCAACAGTCAACACCAAATGTTCATTTCGGGGTTACATATTTATTTTATATATATTACTGTTCATTCGGGTACCCAATGGGTATATCGGGTAGGAATTTCCTACCCGATACCCGACCCGAAATCCCAATCGGGTATTGGGTAATACCCAATACCCGATTTTTTGCAAAAAAATCCCACCCAATGGATCCGAACCCGATCGGGTCGGATGGGTACCCGAAAACCCGACCCGTTAGCCCACCCCTAGGCACAACCCATATAGGTAGCATCGACCAAACCCCCATCTCCAATTGTTGAAGATTCATGAAAATTTTAGCCCACTCCCGACACACCAATTGTATTTTACAAAAACGAATACATTACACGTAACCTATGTAGCTGAATTGGGAGCGAATTAGAATTTTAGGAAGTTTTAACTTTTTTGTCCCCCACAAACGGCCCAAGACCAAAACTAACCCCTGACGCCACGGCATATTCCCACAGTAAAAAAGTAACAGTAAAAAAGTGAAAATCACACTCTCCAGTCTCCACTCTCCCACTTTCTCTCTCTACATTATAATCTGCTTTCCTCACGAACCCTAGCACTGCTCATTTCCTCTCTCTCTTTCTCTCTCTAGAAATCAAATCCCCAATCATCAACTCCTCCGCCATGGCTTCCCGGAGGCTCATAGCCTCATTTCTCCGATCATCCGCCGCCCGGCGGTCCAGATCGCCGTTCTCCTCAGCTCCGAAACCTAGTCCTAGACCTTCGCCAGCTGGCCACTTCCTCCACCGCTTCGCCGCGCATTACGCCACCTCGGCTGCCGCCGCATCGCCTCCGGCGCCGAAGGCGAGTCCTAGCAGTGGTACCGGAGGTAAAATCACCGATGAGTTTACCGGTCAAGGCGCGATCGGAAAGGTGTGCCAGGTCATCGGTGCCGTCGTCGATGTTAGATTTGACGAAGGTTTGCCGCCTATTTTGACTGCGTTGGAGGTCTTGGATAATCAGATCAGGCTTGTTTTGGAGGTGGCTCAGCATTTGGGGGAGAATGTGGTGAGGTGTATTGCTATGGACGGAACGGAAGGGTTGGTTAGAGGACAGGGCGTGCTCAATACCGGATCACCGATTACTGTGAGTTTGCCAGACTCTTGACTTTTATTGGTTGAAATTGTTTTAGGTTGATTTTGTTGGTGAGTTTTATGTTTTGATGATACTTTATTGGATTGTTTGAATATGTGTATTGATTTTTTTAGATTGGATCTGAAAATTGAGGTGGATTAAGGTGTCTTATAGATTAGTTTTATGTGGTTGTTTGATGCTTAGATCTGTGGATTTCTTCTGTACATTTCTCATGCAGTTGATTATAGAGGGAATTTTGAAAGATTTAATTTGTTATATCAAGACTTACGATTGTTTGTTTTTCGAATTTTGATCTGGAGTTTTAGCTTTTGCTATGTGTGTCGTGCAGCTTATGGGTTGGTTGATTTCAATTAAGCAGGATCTTTTTTGTCTGTAATTGTGCATTCTCTTCGGTATTAAGATTGAATTTTAGCTGTTAAGCGATGTTATTCGTAATTGTCCACAAAAGATGTTGCTTGAGTTGACTTTGTTGAGCAATGGAATTTTGCTCCTTTGGAATGCCGAAGTTTCGAAGTTGCCTCTCTTGTTTAGTTTCATTGATGGCTTCTTTATATGTTTTTTTCCTCCTTTTTTTTTTGAGGATATGGAGGCTTAATAGTTGATATTAAATGCCTTGCTTTACTCTCTGGTTCTCGCTGCTTCTAATTAATGAGGGTGTTCTTGTAGATTGTGGACTTTGTTAATGGTTTATTTCAAATGAGAGAGTTCATTTGCGTTCGATAATGATTTTGATCATCTTCTTTTGATCATAGGTGCCTGTCGGTAGAGCCACTCTAGGTCGCATCATTAATGTCATTGGAGAGCCTATTGACCATAAAGGCGACCTTAGTAAGTGATGTTGCTTTATTCTTTAAAAGCAGTCTTATAGTGATTGAAGAAGGATTGCAGCTTTACTAACAAACAAATGATGATGCAGAGACTGAACATTATTTACCCATTCACCGTGAAGCTCCGTCCTTTGTAGAGCAAGCTACAGAACAACAAATTCTCGTTACTGGTATCAAGGTACTACTTTCTAGACTTCCTGTTTGATAACTTCTGTTTTACAATGACCTACTCTTTTACCACATTGTTCCTACATTCATTGAGTTTCTAGTCAGATGCTAATTTTTCGTATGTTTTCAATCCCAGGTTGTTGACCTTCTTGCTCCTTACCAAAGAGGAGGAAAAATTGGGCTTTTTGGTGGTGCTGGTGTGGGGAAGACTGTACTTATCATGGAACTGATTAACAATGTTGCCAAAGCTCATGGTTGATTGCTGTTTGGATGCATTATATGTTTCAAAGCTCAAGTGTGCTTAACTCTCTGAAATCTCACAGTCTTTTTTTTCTCCTTGTCAGGTGGTTTCTCTGTGTTTGCTGGTGTAGGAGAACGTACTCGTGAGGGTAATGACTTATACAGAGAAATGATTGAAAGTGGTGTCATTAAGCTAGGTGAAAAGCAGGTTAGCATCTTTATAATTTATTTTTATCTAACTTGATATTACCTGTTGCCTTAGCCTTTTCCGTTTGCTATATCAGGCCGATAGCAAATGCGCTCTAGTCTATGGTCAAATGAATGAGCCCCCTGGTGCTCGTGCTCGTGTTGGACTTACTGGATTGACTGTGGCTGAACACTTCCGTGATGCAGAAGGGCAGGATGTGCTCCTCTTTATTGACAACATTTTCCGTTTTACCCAAGTAGGCTTTGATTGATGTATTCATTTATCAATTTTCAACAAGTATTATAAGTTTATTTCACATGTTACTAATGTGCTACCTTTTGTTTTGAACTTTTTTGCAGGCTAACTCAGAAGTGTCTGCTTTGCTCGGACGTATCCCTTCTGCTGTTGGTTATCAACCTACATTGGCTACAGATCTTGGAGGTCTTCAGGAACGTATCACCACAACCAAGAAAGGTTCCATTACATCCGTCCAAGCCATTTACGTCCCAGCTGATGACTTGACTGATCCTGCCCCTGCAACCACTTTTGCTCACTTGGATGCCACAACTGTGTTATCCCGACAGGTACATAGATTTTTCTTGGAATTAGTAGAAATAGCACTTGTCAAAAACTGTGTTCTTGGAACTAGTAGAAATTTTTGAACCAAAATCAAATAATAAAACATAAGGAAGAGGGAGAACAAAGAAAGAAAGAGAAATGAGGGAAAAAGGAAAAGAACGAGTGATAAGAGATGAGAGAGAATGTGAGAGAAATTAGAAAATATTAGGAGAGAAAAAATTTGAGAAAAGGGGAGTTATTTGGTCACTCATCAAATAACCGTCGGTAGTGATTGTTGCACCAAAATTTTCTTCAATACTATAATAGTATAGATTGGTGATAGAATATATTTTTGCATGCTATGATTTTGATTTTTTGTGGTGTTTATTACAGATTTCTGAGCTTGGTATTTATCCTGCCGTCGACCCTCTTGACTCAACATCTCGCATGCTTTCACCTCACATCTTGGGAGAGGATCACTACAACACAGCACGTGGTGTACAAAAAGTTCTTCAAAACTACAAAAATCTTCAAGATATTATCGCCATTCTGGGAATGGACGAACTCAGTGAAGATGACAAATTGACTGTTGCACGTGCTCGTAAAATTCAACGATTTTTGAGCCAGCCTTTCCATGTTGCAGAAGTTTTCACGGGTGCACCTGGAAAATATGTCGAGTTGAAGGAGAGTATTAACAGTTTCCAGGTAACAATTATATGATCAAAGCTCAAGCAAGATTTTTAGCCTTTTATTTAATTGTCTATTCATTGTTGAAGATGTTTACGCATCATTTTCTTATGGGATTGCCTTTTGAAAAAAAGGGCATATCTGTTGGATATAATATGATTTTTTCTTGAAGAGTTGATATTCTTTTTAACCTACACTTTCTTTCAAGAAGCTTTTTCAAATTTATGCACCCTTCATCAAGCCTTATATTATACACTTAGGCATATCTAGGTCTTGACTTAACATTTCATGTGCCCTTTTGCCCTTCCATGGTTCTTTCGACTCTTACATTTTGTTTTTTGGTTTCTTATAATTTATTAATGAGTTTATGTGAATTTTAAGATTATGAATTTTTATCTGCTGCTTAAGAGAGGCCCCTTGTGATATGTGACCGGCCTCTCACTTATGCATCAACTCCCATGTAGTAATTCCAAAAAAATATAATAAAAAATACTATTGCCATTTCTGTCTTCTAACATGAACATGTTCGTTTCTCCAAATGCTGTCATCAGTTGTCATACCCTTATGCCTTGTTTGAATGTTTTGCAACAGGGAGTGTTGGATGGAAAATACGATGACCTTCCAGAACAGTCATTTTACATGGTTGGAGGAATCGAGGAGGTCCTTGCCAAGGCCGAAAAGATTTCCAAGGAATCTGCTTCTTAGATATAGATCAAAACTTTTAACAAATTTCCAAAAATAATTTAGTCCTTGGCAACGCATTGCCATCATCAAGAGTTTTATTTTTGTGGGACAAAATTTTCCAAATTTAATTTTCATGTTTTATATGTGCTCTAGAAAATGATACAAATGAGCCAAAGAAGCATCCCTGCTGAAATACCCCCATTTGTTGTGTCGCGTGACATGGTAATAAGGGGAGTTTTGAGATGGCGGGACTTGTATATTTTTTTGCTTTTAAGTTTATTTCCGGAATATTGGATCGACCCACTGTGAAGGCTTTTTTAAATTCACTGGTTACTGCTGGTTTAGTTTACTTTTTTAAGTCTTAATATAAATCTAATCATCAGTATATATTGGACATATCGTGATCAGATGGTTGCGATTGTCCTAGGATTTTAACTTCGAGTCTTGGCAGCTCTTAAGAATTACTCATATTATGTATTAGACATTAAAGTGTCTAATTAGATTGTTAAACTTTGGCTTATCACTTGCTAGTAAATCAAGGACTGATTACAAGTTTCATTATTTTGAAATGTTAGGTCTTATAATGAACATTCATTGTTTTGAAATGTTTAAGTCGTAGTGTACTTCTTGTTTACTTTTTTCCTTTAGTTGTAAAACTTTTTGGAAATTAATAAAGAGTCGGGTTCAGTAATACCTCTCCCCTAAAACAATTATTGTAATATCTTTTGGGGATTAATAAAGAGTTGAGGTTCCATTATTCCTCTAGCTTAAATATGAAGGCAGTTTAATTAAAAAAGGTCTTATAAAACGTAATTGGTCTTAGTTTACTGGTTAGCTAACATCGGATGACACTCGCTATAAGAGCTAGTTAGTTGATTTACTGTTGGATACATTGCACGAGCCACTCGCTATAAGGGCTAGTTAGTTGACTTATTGTTGGATACATTGCACGAGCCACTGGTCTTATAACTTTGGATATATAGGACAATCGGACATATAAAATGTTAGGATCGCTTGATGTTTTGTGTTCTAGTCGATGTTGGTTAGTTGGTTATGAAAAGGTAGTATCTTGAACACTTACTTTATAACTTTTTTATTTAATAAAATGATCTTTTCCAAAAAAAAAAAAAAAAGAATATTCTTAGTGTTTAATGAATTATGGTTGGTTTGTAGAGGTTAATAATTTTTTGTTTTAGTATCTCACATGGATTACTTAACTAAATATAAAATCAATAAAAAATGTAAAAGCATCTCCTTAGCTATCTCAGGATCACTGGGCTTTAAGGATGATCTCCGAAATGTGATGGTGGACCCGGCACACATATAGTAATTACACGTGTGGTGAAGATCACCTACCTAGGAGCTCAACTACTGAGGACCGCCAAGTATGACCTGCTATTTCAACATAAAAAAAGAAAAAAAAAATGATTGAACCCCTAGCATAAGTAGAGTGAACCCAACCACACCTCATCCCTCCTCCTCCTTCACCACGACCAACTCAAATTAGAAACTACTACAAAGAAAATGTTCACATACTTGCCAAATTCCCCTCCCCACCTTAAGCTCCCATGTTCCCCACCGCACCCAATCCCTCCCCCACCGATCCATGACCCTCTCCAAACTCAAACCCCTCCGCCGCCTCTCCCACCACCTCCGCCGCCGCAGCCTCGCCGTCTCCGCCTCCGCTGTCCACCAATACACCCCCCTCTGGACTCCCACACAGCTCATAAACGTCTCTCCGGCGGCGGAATCGCTCTTCCACATCACAATCGACGTCTCGGAATCTCCCGATCTCGCCGCCTCGTACACTCACGCCGGTCAGTATTTACAGCTCCGATTAAAGGATCCGAACATCAGACCTACGTTCCTCGCGATCGCATCTCCGCCGTCGATCGCCGCTTCGAGAGGCGTGTTCGAGTTTTTGGTGAAATCGATCGCCGGTTCCACGGCGGAGCTCCTGTGTGGATTGCGGAGAGGCGATACGGTGGAATTGAGTCCGGCTATGGGTAGGGGATTCGAAATTGATCGAATCTCTCCGCCGGAGAATTATCAAACGGTGCTGATTTTCGCCACGGGATCTGGTATCAGGTGAATGAATATCTTTAGCATGTTAGTTTAATTTGCAAAATTGATTTTTTGTTCCTTATTTGTTGGAGATTATTGAGTTCTAGGAAAATTTGCCTTTTCTTTTATTCATTTGACTTCCTCTATAAAATTCTGTCTAATTTACATACTTAGCTTCCATCTTGATATATATCTATATATATGTGTGTATATATATTTTTGCTAGGATCTATTTGATGTGGTACTCTATGTTTATAGTGCTCTATACCTCTTTCTGGTTCCTGGAAATTTATTAGTGCTTCTAATGTGCATTTCAACAATCGAATTGTCTGAGTTAGAGACGCTACAAAATGCGATGAGTTCCATGCTTTAAACCACTGTATAGCTATATTAGAATATAACTATGTAACAACATTACTTCAACATGACAAGAAGAAGATTCACCGAGCTCCGTTAAATACCCAGCCTAGAGGTGGCATGCATGCGAGAGATTGTCATAGGGAAGTCAAGGATGCATTTGGTTTAAGTTTTCAAGATCGATTCAAAAATCTAACATGGCTAGCTCATATTATTAGTCACTGGTTGACTTTGCTAACATTGTTTTTCATTTTTTCAGTAGACCCGATTATTCGCTTCTAATTTTGTATTCTCATTGGAAATTTGGTGGTTGGGGTGGGGGTGGGTGGGTGGTGACCTGGCTATGCTAATTTCCTGGTGATAAATTTATAGGTGTTGTGTGTGTTTATTAGTATGCTGCTATATCTTTGTTACTTGCTCCGCAGTTCCATTTAATCACTTGGTTGTCTCTGATATTTATTGGTAAACAGTTCATATTGCAGTTTTGCTGATTATGTAATCTGGACTTGGTGAGAAGTGAAAACTGAATTTGCATTCTACTTTCTTGTAGTCGTTTCATGGTAGTTCGAATTATTCAAGAATGTCAATCTTGTTATCTTAATAGAATCTTGACTATCTTTGCTTGCAATTTGTTGTATGCTTAGTTGCATGCGTTGTTTATAATATCTCTTACTTTTTTGAACATTTCTGTCTCTATTACGTGTAGCCCAATTCGGTCTTTGATCGAGGCAGGCTTCGGTGCTGATAAGAGATCCGATGTCAGACTCTATTATGGTGCCAGAAACCTTGATAGAATGGCATATCAGGTATCATTGTCTCTCTTATCGTTGGTGATTTCTTCCCAGTAAATTTTTCTAAAGGGTTTAAAATGTGCAATGTTGATCTAAATGTGATTCTTCTGTTCCTGTTATTTATTTGTTTTTCCTAAAATATTTTTAGGAGAGATTTAAAGATTGGGAATCTTCGGGGGTCGACATTGTTCCAGTGCTGTCTCAGCCAGATGATAGTTGGACAGGGGAGCGGGGTTATGTGCAGGTCGTTAACCCACTTGTTTTTTGGGGAATGTACTGGGGTCCCATTCCTTTACATAATTTCACACTATTGCTTTTGCAGGCTGCATTTGCCAGAGCAAAAAGAATCTTAAGCCCTCAATCTACTGGTGCAGTGCTCTGTGGCCATAGACAAATGGCTGAGGTTTGTACTTGTTTTTACCATTACTATTTGGATACATTTCATAGACACCCCTGCATGAAACCTTAATTAAGGAAAAAACCCTAAGATGAGAAATTATCGTAATTTCTCATGTGAGTTACCCCCCGTTTTCGAGTTGTTAGGATCCAACAAGGGGTAATTTGGTAATCTGCAAAACCTCAGGGGGCTCATGGTAATTACACAATAAGTGAAATGGTGTGCATGTTTATTCCTGACTGACTTGGATAAGTCAGTGTTTTGAGAGATTTTCTTCCAAGGTCGCAAGTCTTATTATGCAATCGGATCTGTCACTCGAATAGCATATTGTTGATTCCGGTTCCAGCCACCCATTTTATCTCGTCTTCTTAAATTGCCACTTTGTGGTTGTTGCAGGAGGTCACTTCTGTTCTTGTAGGTGATGGAGTATCAAGTGAGAAGATTTTGAAGAACCTCTGATAACCATAAGTTTGGAGGTTGCCGTGTTGTATCATTAAATTATTCTTACGTCATTTCACCGAGAATCAAGGATCAGGTGAAAATTACGGAATAAAACCAATTTTGTCAGACCGAGTATACATCTCAACTTTCCATTTGAGCTTCCTGTAGTGGAAAAGAACGATGCATGGGAATTGTAGAAATATTTAAAGAAAAATATTAGGCCCAAATTTGAAGAGAGCCAATGCGCTTGTTTTAGTATTTTCATTTATATGATTTGTGTTTCTGAGGTTCGTGACAGAAAGAAGAGATTTTGAACCTTTTCTTTCCGTTCAATTTTTGATGGAACGCCCCTATACGTAGAGACATAGTATCTTGTATTGGCATTGTCTCTTAGTTTCAGCTCTCTCTGCTCGTCATTTGCTATATTTCTTCATAACACTGTACAATTGAAAAGATGTGCCAAGTTTGGATGGCAACTCTTAGACAATACTGGCTGAAGTTTTCCGCAATTCAAGGGGAAAAACTGCTTTTGAAAGTTGCTGCTGAAAGCCATTGAGATATTCTTTTACGTTTGCTTAAATTTTTATTGAGCTTGGGAGATCGCGTAAAATTTGTTTTGATTAATAATAAAAACCACGCTAAAATAAGCTTTAATCTGGTCACCGCAGTTTAGACACTCTTTTTCTAACTAATCATGTCAAGCTCGAATTAAGCTTCAAGACTTGTCAAATAAAAAAATAACTGAGGATCAAGATCAAATGAGAACAATTTGAAATCACACATCGAATCAGCTTTTAGTAAACAATCTCCGAATGCTTTGGCTCATATCCTTTGTGGTTAATTCCATGCTACCTACCAGCAAGCAATATATAAGCCGAGAAAGCTCGTCTCAACCAAGCTTCCAGTGCTTACTGTACATTCTCACATTGTTGAAACTGAATATCAAGGTTTTGTAGGCTTTAAAATTAGAGTCAGGAATAAAGAAACAATTCATCAAATTCTGATGGTAGAATGTTTAGGTTTAGCAGCTTAACAGAACAAGTCAGTGATCTTGGAAAGAAACAGAAATGACAATCAAAGGTGAGATACTACAAGGTATAAAAACCATTCAGTTTCAACATCACTTAAAAGAAATAGATAGCCAAGAATGACTAGATATAAAATCTAAACATCTCGATTATGTGGACTTGCATGGCCATTAAGAGTTGCTTTTTCGGAACCACCTTCAACATGTTTGCCATTAAGATTTGCTAGCTGCGAACCTTCATCAACTTTCTGTCTCGGCTCACACGAATGTCGGTGTCCATTACTATGATCATGGTGGTGGTGGTGGTGACCAAGTCGATTATGAGTTCTTATCTTCTTCTCTACTTCACCATTATCATCAGACGACTTCCCTATAGATCTGCTCCTCCTCCCATCTCTATATCTATCAGAATCTGACACGTCACAACTACGGGACCTACGATGATGTTTACCATGCTTGGGGCGTCTCTTCTTTTTGTCAGCCTCCTCATCACTTGAAGAATCTGAAGAAATCTTCTTCTGATGCTTATAATGCTTTGCATGCCTTCTTTTTCTAATGGCATCATCACTATCATCATCATCACTAGAAGAATCTGAATGGCTAGAACTTGCTCTTCTATAACGCTGGTGATGATGCTTTGTACGGTTCTTTCTTCTGGTATCATCATTTTTATCATCGGACATCTCTGAGGCACTTGAATCTGACACTGAACCACGTTTATGTTTCTTATGGCCATGCTTCTTCCTCTTCTCCTCTTCTAACTCACTGTCATAATCATCACTGCTGTAATCAGAATCAGAGGATGGCCTCTTTGGCTTTTGCTTCGATTTCTTATCCGAATGGTTATGCCTTCTTCTTTTCTTGTGTGACAATTTAGTTCTCTTTCTTCTGTCTTCATGATTATCGTTATCACTATCAGTATCTGATGATACTGATACAGACCTTCTCTTGTGCTTGGCAGCAGCCTTCGCTTTCCTCTCCTTGGCTTCTGCCTCGGCTTTTGCTTTCGCAGCGGCTTCGAGTTTTTGTTCCCATTTCAAGGGTGCTTCTTTCTTCGCCAAAACTCGCCTTTTCTTCTCCTCGACCAACTGCATAAATTTCTTGGCATCCATAAACACAACTCTACCTGCATTTGGTATGATGATGACCAGAAGTACATCTCAAAGAGAGAAGGAAAAAGTGTTAGTTCTTCCGCCACTAGAATCAAACTTTTATAACAATAAAACATAACATGCAAACATGAGTGCATCAAAAAAATGATTGTGATAAACCATTGTTGGTGCCTATAATATTAATGCATACAAAACTTGAAACAATGAAATCATTGATGTAGCAACATTAAAGACTGACGACAATGATGATAAACAAGTAGAAGATCATACTTTTGCACATCTCACTATTCTCACTATAAATTAAATTCAGATGGGAAAACGAAAATGACAGAGACTACAAGATATACGAAACAAATATCAAATACATGGCTCTACCAACCTCTTCATAGTAGACAATTATACATGCATAACTTAAGCTCAATTGCTCATTTGATCATTCTTCACAGAAATGTAAGCATTACACTGAATCACTTAGAATGAAACCAACAAAAAAAAGAAAAAGAAAGATCGTTTGGCAAAGAAATTGATCAACCACTACATCAACATCATGTAGGTTTGGGCATTTGGGCCAAAAGATACAAGAAAACGTAACTAAAAAATAGAAATATCTTAACAAATGCAACATATCAGGTGTGACAGGGGCATCTTCCAAGTAATTCTACAACCACCGTGAATTATTAGTATTCATGGAATTGAAAATTCCAATTGAGCATCGTAAACTTCCTGACCGTTGGAATACAATATCTGACTTCCCTCCCTCATGTGCACCCGCAATAAATAAAGGGGTGAGGCTAGAGAACTGAAAGAATCTAATTATTCGGATCACTCTTAACACTACAGGATACGCAAATTTTCTATAGCTATCAATATGCTAGCAAAAGAAACTCTATATAATACCCAGAAAGATCTTAAAAAATGCAGTGAAAATGGGAATCGGGTTTCCTACCTTATAACAAGAAAGGAGATGCACAACAACTCAAGAAAAAAGCACAGCTCGATTTCGCTTAGCTCTCAAAACTGTTTCAACAAAAAACAACAAACAGAAAGATAATTAGTATAAATACCAAAAAAAGGAAAAAAAGAAAAAAGAAAAAAGAAGAGCATAAGACCTTCAACTACTTAAAGTACTAATTTACATCACAACTCAATAATGGGTAAGAGGGAGTAATAAATTATTAAAAGAAACAGTTAATTATACAAAAGCTTTCTAACCAGGATAATTTCAAACAAAACTAAACCCTAAAAGTTCAATCTTTACAAAATCATCCAAGTAATAATCCCTTAACGAAACCAAAGGTGAACTAATATACAGATCGAAGAAACATGCGAAAAATACACACATAAAAAATACATATATATATACATATATAAATATCCTGGAACAAGATAATCATACAGCAACGAAAAGGCCCGATTAAATCAATTAATTAAGCACAATCATGATCTTAACCTAATGCATTAGATAAATTTACATGAATCATACCTGGGGAACAGATCTAACGGCTTCTTGGGTTGACTGTTATGCGAGCTTGCCCTTGTCTCTAGAGAGTTCGTATTGATTGTGGGAGCTGCCTATATGTAGAGGTTAAGAAATAGTAAACAACGCGTTTTGAGGAGTTTGAATTCAATGTAGATGATAAACCGTGTTTTCACAACGGTTTTTATTCAATATTTGAATAAGGATACGAAAGGCCGACAATTTTTTAATCATGAATTACACTGATCTTGTTAGACTTCAAAAAAGAGAAAAAAGTTATAACAATCTAAAATTAAATTTAGGATCCCCACATGAAATTCAAAGTTGATACCAATATAATAAAAAGCCTTGATTTTTTACAATGGTTGTGGTCTGTCCGGTTTGCATTGCTACTTGGGCCATGATTGGCCCATTATTTGGATTAGCTGTCGGTGCCCACTTGATGCGTGTGCAATGAATAAATGAGACACAATAAATGCATGTATATAAATGTGGTACTGGTGTGAAATTAATTTGTGAGAGCAGGTAAGTCCTGTACAAAATAAATTTTATGTTGTGAAACAAAGTACAAAAGAAATTGAGATATAAACAAAAATAAACATACATGTGAAAAAGAAAAACTATTTACAAACGTTATACAAAGAAAGTGAATATTAAAAACTATTTAAAACTTTATTTACAACCCAAATTAGGTATAACAATTACAAATTTGCACAACAAACTTGTGTCATAGACCTGCATTTGCATATATGAAGATTAAATGAGTGACTAGGAGCCCTACTACCCTTCCACCACAATCTGACAAGTGTAAATTTTCACTATTTCAGCCACTATTGTTGACTTTGCTAAAAGGTCCTTTATTTGTTATGTTTATTTCATTTCAGTCCATTTAAGTTTCTTATAAATTTATTTAAACCTATGAGAAAAATTATACATATTTTAAAGAAAAGGGAATCCCAACCCGTTTTTATAAATTTGCATACAACTTTCAGTTGCACTCATATTTTATTACATGCCTGTACCCGCATATATTTTAAACTCTTTTATTGATTATCTTAATATTTTAGAAAATTTAGATTATAGTAATCAGGAATTAATTTTAGAATTACGAAACCAATTAATAATTAGGAATAATAATTGGATAAATACTTATTTAAACACACCACCTGAATTTCGAGATCACCAAAACTATATTAGTTTCCTTTTAGTTTTAAATATATTAATAGCAACCTTTCATTAAAATAGATCCTTCTAATTATAAAAGATTAGAATATTTAAATCTAGAATATAGTTTAACCGATAGATTCATAATCTCGTTAGATAAGCATAAATTTATTTGTAGATTTGATTCAAGTTTTAAGCACAATTTACATTCGAAAAATAAACACCTAAATAGTTTAACGGATTTACTTATATCTCTAGCGGCAAATATAGAGTTAGAAAATACTAAGTTTTACAAAAATTTAAAATCATTAGAAGAAGCAGTTTTAATAGATACAGAAATAATAAAAAGAGGTGAAACTAATAATTTAGATTATATTAAACAACAATCTGAAGAAATTTTAAAAATTGTTAAAAAAATATAATAAGCTTTTCCCCACTAAAGGCGAGATAATAGAGTTAAAATATAGTTTAGAAAGTAATAAGCTAAAACAAATAGAGATCGAAATTAAGAAAACTCTAAGCCAAGTGATAGAAAAAATAAATAAGGTTGAAGCTCAAAATTTAGAGACTAATAAAACTTTAAAAAATATAGAGCGAATAGTTAGTGGATGAAAAAACTTGACACGCAAAAACCTAGCAAGTGCACTAGATCGTGCAAGTAATATAGTAGATATTTAAGTCCGGATTATCGTACCCAAGGGACAACGTATTTAAGTATTGAAACTAATGTATTACCTAATTCCAAGTTAAATCAAATATTTAAGGTGTGATTGTTCAAATAAAATAAAGAAAATTAATTATGTAAAACACGTAGAGATTGAAAATTCAGAGGAAGAGAGATAACTAAGACACGTGATCCGACCAAACTACTCCTTATCGATTATGAAGTGTGTTATTCAATTATTACTTATCATGCTATGGCGGAAACTCCAAAATTATACACTACCCAATCTCTTGGTATAGTGCACTATGTTAATTAATGATTCTCTATATCCCTATATGAGAATTCAATTAATAAACATGCATTAACAAGATTTATGAGATTCCCCGTTACCGGAAGGCTACACGAATGAATCGAATCTATCTCTAGTCAATTCTAAGATGTGATATTCAATTGCTCAAGCATCCTTAACCTATATCTTCTCGAAATCTAAGCTAAGCAATTTATCAAACAAGTGGTGATCAAACACTCATAAGCATTAAATACAACAAATTGAACACATAGCATGCCAAGCAATAATCAAAAACATAAATTTATAAACGATAATTCATAGTTTGCCTTCACACGGCCTTAGTCAAACGAATTTAGTTCATGATAGAAAAGAAAGAGAAATAACAATCTTCAAAAGACATGTTCAATATGAACTAATCTCAAAAGAAAGTGAAAAACTCCCTATTACAATCTTGATTTTCTCGTTGTTGCTTGAATTCTCCGTTTTCGTAGACAAATTCGGAGTCTTCAAGCTTTTCTCTTGCTTCCCTAGGGTTTTCTCCCAATTCTTGTGTTGTAAAAAGTGTGTTTTTTTTCAAAAACTGACTTAAAACCCTATTTATAGGTTGTTGTACGCGGACGGGATGCTGCGGCATCGAAGTCGGGATGCTGTAGCATCAACATTTCTCTCGCGCAGCCGTTTTACACTGTGATGCTGCGGCATCACAGGTTTGTCGATTTTTCTTGACTTTTTCTTCATCTTTTGGATCCAATGATGCTCTACACCTAATACACATAAATAAAACAAATCAAGGTATAATGTGGGATAAAATTTACTAAAAAAGGAGCCAAATCCAAGAAAAGAGGCGCCCGAAAAGGCGTAAAATACGAGCTTATCAATAATCTAGATAATAGATTAGAATATAAAAGAGCCATTGAACTAGCAAATAAATACCTATATACGGAAGAAGGATTTACAACTTATCAAGGAACTAGTAATTCAGATAAATTATATCCTAAACTTTGGAATATTCAGTTCGCTTTGATTTTACAAATATTCGAAAGACTAGATAAATTAGAAAATAAACTAGATAAATTAAGCACTAAAATAGATACAGTATCTCAAGTAATTAAAGGAGATTTACAAGATAGTATAGAAGAAAGATTAGCAAATCTAGCACTAGACGATTCTGAAAAACCTAAAAAGTATATATATTGGTAAAATATTGAGATCATTTAGTGGTACTAGTAGAACTATAAGTGAATCAAGTAATAAAGAAAAAGAAAAGGGAAAAATAAGTAACACTTTCACTAGAAGAATATTTAGAGGATCAGGAAGCCAAAGCTCAGCCAGAGAAGTAGAATTAGAAGAAATAATAGACGTAGAAGAAAATCTCAATTTATATAACAACAAAGGAATAGATAAATTAAAACAAAAAACACTATATAAAGTAGGAAAAATGGATTTTAACACACATCTAATTAAGAAATTTAGAGAAAAAGAAGTAAAAGTTACTTCAAATGTAGAAAATATAAGTTTAATTAGTCAGTCAAGAATGTATAAAGCAATTAAAGAAACTAAAACAAAAATATATACATTTAGGACTAATTATAGTAGGAATAAAAGGATTAACTAGAAAAGGAACCGGTGGGAAAGTTCTAGTTTTACTATTAGATAAAAGTTGGTCTTATGCTAGAAGAGCAGTATTTGCAAGTATGAAAATAGATATGAATAATAATGTAGGAATATTTTATGTAGCACCAAATATGATGAAAAATATTAAAGACATTAATAAAATCACAATAGGATTACAAATTAGAGGATATGAAACGTATGATGGTAACAATTTAGTAGTTTCTATAGCATTTTTAGGAAGGGTAACCAATAATAGTTTCCCTCAATATAAAATTAATATAGATGGAATAATAGATGGTTTAGCCTCAGTAGGAGTAAAAATGATTAAACCTTTAAATATAGATAATAGCGATTTAAATGGAGAAGAATGAGAATTAACCAAACACTTAGAAGAAAATGAACCGGTTAAAATTCCAAGAGAAAGTGTAATCTATACAAATAGTAGAGGTCAAACTTCTATTAGATTTCTTAATTACCAAAAGCAAGATCCCAAAGAAAATTTAGAAGATTTAGAAGAAGAAACTGATAATGAAACAGAAACAAGCTATATGAATATTATAGAAGAAGAAGGAGTTAGAATAACCAGTAGATTTGCAAATTGGGAAATAGAATCTGATATAGAAAGCGAGGATGATGAAGAAGAAAATATAGAAAAATAGATGAAGAAATAAGACAATTAGAGAGTCAGCTCAAAAATGATTATAGACCAAAAAATATGGAAGAAACGAAATTTTTTTGAGATAAATAATTTAAAAGAATTAGTAGATGAAATGTATTTGGAAGCAATGAATTTAGATATAAATTTAGAATCAGCTGAAGAAAAATTTAAATAATATTATAATATTGATTTAGTAGATGATATATGCTCAGAAAAGATAGAATTTAAAAAATTCTTTAAAAATAAAGAAAAGAATAGTAATAAAATAACTTTTATGGCAGATAGCCAAGCAAGTACTAGTAGTAATATAGGAAAAAAGACTAGAGTAGAACCAGATTATAGTGAAGTTCCAACCAGAAATGTAGAAATGAGTGGTAGACCAGAATGGAAAAGCCCAACATATGAATATGGATCAAACCAACCTAATAAATATGTAGGAACAAGACAACCCATAGGAAAAATCATGAGTAGAACCATGTTAGTAATAGAATTAGGAAGCCCACAAATGTGGCTAGAAAAAGTAAATATGTGGGAACAATGTGTAGTAAGACATTGGGAAATAAATAAGAAAGTAAATATGGATATGTTTAATTTCTTAGAAACATGCTTAGGACCTACAACACTATCTATATGGCAAAATAAAAAGAAAAAAGATCCTAATAGAATTAATGAAATAAAAGCCCTTGGAAACAATCCTTATAATTTTACTAGTTTTATTAGAACTTTAATAATAGGAATAGATTCAGGAAGAGAAAATACATTCATACAAGATACGACACTTAGAAACCTAGAACAACTTACTATAACCGATATGAAATATATTGTACCTTTTAGTTGGAATTTTACAAGATTAATAAGAGAAGCTAATAAAGCATTTGATGAAAAATTATGTAATAGATATTTTACGAAATTACCACAAGATTTAGGAAAAAGAATACATGAAGAATGGATAAACACCAATGGTAATCTTACAGGATTAGCTATAGGACCCAGAATATAATATACTTTTTTTAAACTTCAAGAATGGTGTAAAGAAGAATTCATTAGAGAACAAATTAGAAAACAATCTTATGAGTTTTGTAGAAAGACTATATATACTCCACAACAATATGTACAAAGAAATTACTTTAAACCTAAACGAAAAATATTAAGAAAATCCAATAAACCAAAATCTAGTTTTAGGCAATATAAACAAGGGAGAAAACCCTCAAATTATGTTAGAAAGCCATCAACCAGAAAATGCACCTGTTTTATTTGTGGGGATCCTAAACATTTAGCTAATAGATGCCCAAAAAGACAATTTAATATGGAAAGAGCAGCCATAGCAGAACAATTAGATGAAGATGTAGTAAGTATAGACGGTAATGAAAGTGATAATGAAAGTATATTTAGTATAGTAAGTGAAGAAGGACAAAAAATTCCAAATATAATAGTGATATAGTAAAATGACACACTATGCCACAAGGCCCAAGTCCAATTGAATGAAGAGTTAGGCCTACCGGAGGCCCAAACACCGAAATCACTAGACTAGGTCCGCGCTAAGTAACAGTATCGGGTCGGGTCGTTTCTTGACCCGACCCCACTAGAACGAGTTATCCACCGTCTATTGTAGCCACCTGTCAACATCCTATGAATACCCAACAACCGTTGGTACAAAGTGTTCTCTATAAATACCCCCCTCATAACATTTATTGAGTGGTTTGAAAGAGAAAGAGTATTTGCTCAAGAATTAGCCTCGTATATGCTCAACGAGTCTATAGACTGAGGAGTACGATCCTATAAACATATAAATTGGAGTTTAGATTCGTTCAGGAGTACGATTCCGAACATCACACCTAAGATAGAACTACGTAGGCTTGATCCTTATTAGGTACGTAGGTAGCTTAATAACTATTGAGTGCAGCCGTAACACTTTATCATCATACTCAAGGGGCGATTCTAATCATTCCAGACTGTGAGTCCTAGTCATCGGATTAGGGAGATCAGTTGGCGCCGTCTGTGGGAATCTTACTTTGAGGTTGCTGAGATTCGTGAGTATAAAGATCGAGGTTAAGATGAAGAATAAACAAGTTAGGGAGGAGGAAGAGTTGATTGCTGATGTGCCTGCTGACGGAGGAACGAGTGCAGTCATCACAATGACAAAAGAAGAGCTGGACAGGAGGATGAAAGAGTATGCTCAAGAAGAAATGCAGAAGTATCTTACCCGCACTCCGACAACTCCTAATGTGGGAGAGCCTCGTACGGATCTATCTGCAAAAAGAAGTTTGTTTCGAGAAGAGGAGAATTGTGAGAGGGAGGGAGAGTCATTGAGCGATGACGATGTTATTAGTGTTCGACAAGAGGAGGGAGAACGAAGAGGAAAAGCTAAGGCGATGGAGTCGCCGGGTATACGACGACGAATGGTGCACTACGAAGAGGACAGATGTGCGAGGATGGAAAAAGTTGCGGGCCCTGTACAGACGAGGCCAGCCCCTATGTTGATGGCCCACAATAGTCCTTTTGTCACTGAAATCATGAAGGAAGTTCCGAATGGACTATTTCGAATGCCAGATTTCCTAAAGTTTGATGGAACGGGGGATCCGAGACCCCATATTACGTCTTACGAGCTGTTGATGTCTTTACAAGGACAATCGGATGCCATTAATGCCAGAATTTTCACTACGACTCTGGTGGGTCGGGCTCAAGACTGGTTCATGAGTCTCGCTCCCGCTTCCGTAGAGTCGTATGCCCGATTGAAACATAAGTTTGAAAGTCACTTTGCTAGTAACAAAATGACTAAAAAGTCTATATCTGTGATTATAGGACTGAAGCAGGGCTCAACCGAGTCCCTGCGTGAATTTATACTGTTAGGAATTTCATGTTAGAAGTTTTGATGATGACAATTAAGTTTTTGTTAGACCCCAAAAAGTTGTAAGTTTATTTTTTGTAGAAAACTTGTATAGGCTTTGAAGCGTTAGACTTGTAATAGATTTATTAGGCTTTGTTATCTTACTTTAGAGTGTTAGGCAAAATAGTCTTAGGCTGAGCGTCTGATGATTTCTGAGTGAGTTTATCAGTGGTAAAGTTCGAAGACTCAAGCGCCTGATCTCAGAAGATAGATACAGTCTCCAAGCGTCCACTTTGGCCAGCTATATCAAGCGTTACCTTATGGGACAGAAGTGATTTCAACGGAATTTACTTCTAAGTCCAGAAGGAGTTTAATGCAAATATTCTCAAAGCATTAAATACCAACGGGTATTAATTTCAAATGCATTAAATGTTGATAAGAGCATTTAATATGATAAGCAATGTTAGACGTACGGAGAAGCCACCCTATTTGACTGTCAACTATCTCAGACTGCAGCACCAACTTTCGTGCAGCAGATTTTCAGGAAAAAGGACAAAAGCTGTTCACTCGCGAAAGTGAGAGACACGCGCCAGTGCATGTGTCAAACGGACACTTTCTCCAAGAATACCTATAAATAGGACTTCAACAACAAACAAAAACAGAAGCAACAATTTTATCAAAGCCAAATTGCTGTTGCATTAAAATCTCATCCCTTAAACTCTCAGAAAAGCCAGAAACTTCAAGAAACATCCAAATTGCTTTTCTTATATTCCTGAGACAGTCAACAAATATCTCAAACATTTTTTTTGCAGAAACCAGATTCCTACTGAGATATTACCAAGTTGTTTGAACTTCATCAAAATCAAACAAACCTTTTAGAAAATCCCATCCAAGCCTCGCGATCTGTGTGAAGTCGAAGTTGGATACTTGCATCATTTCTGGGTGAAAGAAGCAAGAGGGTTGAAGTGATTTGAAGCAGAAATCTGTGTGATCAAGGAGCTCAAGTCATCGACATCCATCTCTCCCTAATTTGTAGAAGATTCTGTGTGATTCTTTGAGAATCATTTTAGTGGATTGCCTCCAAGTGCAAAGGAGAAGAAGGACGTAGTTGGGATTACACCACCCAACGAACCTTACAAATATTGTGTTATTTACTTTTCAGTCATTTCATTCATCTATCATATCACTGCATAAGTAAAACACAATCAAAAGCTAAGCACCTAAGAAACATCTTGTGACGCTAAAACTTTCAAAGAGAAGACTCCAAAATCATTCCGCTGTGCTAACCCTGATTAAAAGAACTGAACGCTTAACCTACAAGGTCAAAGTATTCAATTCCTGAAGTCTAAGTTAACTTTATAAAACAGTCTTCATTAGACGCTTCACAAAGTCTCAAATATCTTATGTGAACGCTAAGGTGAAGCGTCACACTCTTCAAGCGCCTATCATTTCAAGCGTCCAAATACGTTTAATACGAAATCTTTTTTAAGTCGAAAAAAGACTTAAAGGGTCTATTCAACCCCCCCCTTCTAGACCCTTTCGTATGCCACTTGGGACCAACAAGTGGTATCAGAGCGGTTAATTTTGAAATTTTAAAATTTCCAAGCATAACTGCTTGTTTAGATCTTTTTCTTTCAAAATCTAGTTTTTTTTTAAAGCTTAGATATGGCATTTGCTAAAGTTCCCAAATTGACAGAATCAAATTTTGACACATGGAAAGTCAAAGCATTTACGTATTTATGTTCATGCGATGATGACATGTGCGATATTATCTCAGATGGGCCAATCAAAATATACAAAGTTATCACAAGAGCGCCTGGAGCCACAGAAGAAACCCCTGATGGTTACGTTGAAAAACCAAAACAAGAATGGTCTCCAGATGAGCGTCGAAGAGCTAACTTGGACAATGTTGGTCGCAACGCTCTGTATACGGCTATTGGTGATAATGATAACTTATTCAATAAAATCAAATCTTGCAAAACGACTAAAGAAATATGGGATAAGCTGGCTACAATCTGTGGTGGTTCAGCTCAAATCAAAGAAAACAAACTTTCCATTGCTAAGGAAAAGTTTAACGGATTTAAGATGCTACCCAATGAAACACTAGAGCAATTGGATATAAGATTCACAGCTCTTGTTACAGAACTTACGTCATTGGGAATGGACCTACAGAATCGAGAAATGGTGGTTAAGATCTTTAGAAGTCTACCAAGTAAATTCTTGATGAAGACAACAACTATGAGAGAATCAAACATGCTGGATCTCCTAACTCCAGAAGACGCCTTTTCAGAGATAAAAGCTTTTGAGTTCGAGTTGAACTCTGCTAGTGACATTGTGAGTAATCCAGTGATTGAATCTGGAGCTCTCATTGCATCAATCAAAGGCAAATCGGGTAACAAAGGAAAGAATTCGGACATTAATGAGGAAGAAGAGTTGGCTTTGCTGAATAGATTCAGGAAGTTCTTGAGATATGAAAAGAAAGGAAAAGGTCCTAATAATCAAGGACAAAGTTCATATCAAGCGCCTTCTCCCATACAACAACAGTTTCAAGCGCCTCAATATTCTGTTCCTTTACCTCAAGCGCCTACTCAATATCAAGCGTCTACTCAAAATCTTCCAGCTCCAGTGGTTTCTAAACCACACACTGCAAGGCTAACAAGTGAACAAAAAATGAAAACCAATCTTTGTTATAATTGCAGGAAACCGGGGCACTACCAGGTAAATTGTCCCTATCCAAATGTATCCAAGCCCTCAAGGCAGGATTACTTGGATAGAAACCAATTCAGGAGCAACCTTCGACAACAAGGTTTGCTTGCGGAATCAGAACCAGCATCAGCACCTGAAGATTTAGAATCATCAGACGAAAGTAGTGATGATGATGAGCCGATAGATGACTCAGCGCTCATATGTCTCATGGCCAGAGATGATGAAGCGTCCCCTGAGGTAATCAATGAATTATCAATTCCTCTTTCTTATGATGAATTACTTGACAAAGTCAAAGAATATTACAATGAATGTCAAGAAGCTGCCAAAATATATCAAAATGATCTCGCTATTATTTCATCACTCAAAAACGATAAAGTAACGCTCAGAGCAGAGTTGCAAATTCAGCAACAGTGCATTGAGAAAAACCAATCGCTTGAGAGTGAAGTTATTCAATTGAGAGGTGATATTGATATAATAGTCAAGAGAGAAGCTGATCTGATGGCTAGACTTGCCAAGTCAGAACAGCTCATCTCATCGTTGTCCAAAGCATCCAGAAAGCTCGACAATGTGACTGAAATAACAAGGTTGTTTGGAGAAAAGACCGGTTTAGGATGCAATGAATTCGGTAAACAACCAAACAAACCTAATGTTACGGCAAACAACAAAGGAAAGGGTGTTTTCTTTGTTAAGAAAGGTTCACAAGGTCAAACTCAAAATGAACCAAGGGACAATGGTAAGAGGCCAAATGAGAAAGTCAAAACTAACTCAGACAAGGGTAAGGCTAAAGCAAATGATCCACAAAGACAGATTCATCCAAACGCTCAAAAAGCTAAGGATAAATCTAGTCACTGTGAATCAAGCGCTAAGCGTCTAGCACCAAACGTGCAACTCAAGCCAGAGCCAAGGAAATACCAGCGTCGATATCCAAAACAGTCAAGATCATATTATTGATACTATGATAATTATGATTATGACTATTATTATAATCGTGGATATTATTATACATCCAAAAATTACACACAGCACAAGGTGAAACCCAAAAAGGCCAATATTCCTACTATGAAGACAAGGCAAATTTGGGTTCCTAAAGTTCTAATTAACACTAACAAGGATACTAATGTTGAAGGACCCAAGCAACAATGGGTACCTAAACAGAAATAGAACTTCCCTTTTGATTGCAGGTACCTAGAGCTAAAGTCAATACATCTGTTTGGTATTTTGATAGTGGATCGTCAAGGCACATGACAGGTTCCAAAGATCTTTTGATCAACTATCAAGCTGCCAATGGTCCTCAGGTTGTATTTGGTGATAACTCCAAAGGTAAAACCAAAGGTATAGGTACTGTGCATAGGGGGAACATCATGATAAGTGATGTTTATTTTGTTGAGGGTCTAAAGCACAATTTATTAAGCATAAGTCAATTCTGCGATAAAGGCTTTGAAGTCATATTCTCAAGTGACTATTGCTATATAAACGACGCTAAGACTAAATCTACTAAACTAAAAGGAAAAAGGAATAACAATGTATATTTGGTAGATTGGGGTTCAACACTTGATAACAACCCAACATGCTTTGTTGCTAAAAATGAATCTAAAGTGGGTTGGCTATGGCATAGAAAAATGAATCACCTCAACTTTAAGACAATCTCTCAGCTTATAAGTCAAAATCTTGTAGAGGGATTGCCAAATGGACCATTTCATAAGGATCGCCTCTGTGACGCTTGTCAAATGGGTAAACAAGTTAAATCATCTTTCAAGAGAAAACCTCATCTATCTACTTCTAGAATACTTGAACTACTTCACATGGATTTGTTTGGACCTGTTCAAACAATCAGTGTAAGCGGTAAAAAGTATACTTTAGTGGTAGTAGACGATTTCTCTAGATTTACTTGGGTGGAATTTCTTTCATCCAAAGATGAAACATGTGACAAGTTAACAGCGCTTATTCGGCAACTTCAAACATTGAAAAATCTTAAGGTTGCAAGAATAAGAAGCGATCACGGTACTGAGTTTACTAACAAGGTTGTTGAGAAGTTTTGTGCAGAAAATGGAATACATCATGAGTATTCAGCTCCCAGAACTCCCCAACAAAATGGTGTTGCTGAGCGCCGGAACCGAACGCTTAAGGAAGCCGCTAGGACTATGTTAGCTGAATCTAAGCTTGCTCCTAGATTTTGGGCCGAAGCGATCAACACTGCTTGTTACACTCAAAATCGATGCATGATCAACAAACAGCATGGAAAAACTCCATATGAACTGTGGAAGGGACGTAAGCCAAATATTTCATACTTTCACGTCTTTGGTTCTAAATGTTTTATTCATAATAATGGATCCCAAAGCCTAAAGACTTTTGATCCTAAAGCGGATGAAGGAATCTTTCTAGGCTACGCCAAAAATGGAAAGAATTTTCGCATTCTCAATAAGATCAAATCGAAGGTTGAGGAATCTATTCATGTTGTGTTTGATGATGCTACCAAGAGCCGAGTAAGGTAAGTGTAAATGATGTAGGAGTTGAAGATCTATGTCATCAAGCGTCCAAAATTACTATTGATGAAGATACTGACGATGATGATGAGATCTCAGTGCCTCCTCCTAAGAATACTCGTGAAATCAATCTAAATTATCATGTAAGAAACACGGATGATCATGAAAAGAATGATCATCAAGTGCAAAGAAGGAATCGTGAACTTGAAGCGCCAACGCAGGAGAATGGTCAAGCGAATGATTCTCAAGCGCCTGTTCATTCTCAAAACCCCTTCCAAACAGATAGACTATGGTTACGTGACCATCCACCTGAGCAAATCATTGGAGATATTGAAGCACCAGTTAGAACTAGAGCCGCTACATTTAATGAGGCTATGTTCGCAAGCTTTCTATCTCAAATGGAACCTAAGAAAGTGGATGAAGCGTTAAGTGATCCAAGTTGGATTGAAGCTATGCAAGAAGAGCTCAATCAGTTTGAGCGAAATAAAGTTTGGATGCTAGTACCAAGAACAACTCATCAAGGAGTTATTGGAACTAGATGGGTATATAGAAACAAGATGGATGAGGACGGCATTGTTGTAAGAAACAAGGCCAGACTCGTAGCTCAAGGATACTGCCAAGAGGAGGGCATTGACTTTGATGAGACTTACGCTCCTGTTGCTCGTCTTGAAGCAATCCGCATGTTTCTAGCGTACGCAGCGTTTAACAAGTTTACAGTATTTCAAATGGACGTAAAGAGTGCCTTCCTGAATGGTAAACTCCAAGAAGAAGTGTATGTGGAGCAACCTACAGGATTCATCAACAATCATGGTAAGGGTATGGTTTACAAGCTCGAAAAAGCACTTTATGGGCTTAAGCAAGCACCTCGAGCATGGTATGACACTCTCTCTATCTTTCTGATTGGTAAAGGTTTTTCAAAAGGCAGCGTTGACACAACGTTATTTAAAATTACCAATGATGAAGATATTCTCTTAGTTCAAATTTACGTTGATGACATTATATTTGGTTCTACTAATAAGCGTCTGTGTGAGAAATTTTCGAAAATGATGCAAGAACAATTTGAAATGAGCATGATGGGTGAATTAACCTTCTTCTTAGGACTACAAGTTAAACAACTCCCTAATGGCATATTTATTAACCAAGCTAAATATACACGAGATATGATTAAGAAATTTGGTATGGAAAATGCATCATATTCAAAAATTCCAATGAGCCAAACGCTTAAGTTAGATAAAGATGAAAGTGGAAAGAAAGTTGATATCACTAATTATAGAGGTATCATAGGATCACTTCTTTATCTCACTGCCAGTAGACCTGATATTATGTTTTCGGTATGTATGTGTGCACGATTCCAAGCTGATCCTAAAGAGTCACACTTGACTGCTGCCAAGAAAATCCTTAAATACCTAAAAGGCACACAACATGTGGGCTTATGGTATCCCAGGGATTCTCCTTTTGAACTAATCGGTTACTCAGATGCAGATTTTGCAGGTTGCAAAATAGATCGTAAAAGCACTAGTGGTACTTGTCAATTCTTAGGTGATAGGTTAGTTTCATGGCATAGCAAGAAACAACAATCCATAGCTACCTCCACAGCCGAAGCTGAGTATGTAGCTGCAGGAAGTTGTTGTGCACAAGTTCTATGGATGAGGCAACAACTTAGAGATTACGGAACAATCTTAGGACCAACTCCCATTCATTGTGATAACCAAAGCGCTTTAGCCATGACTCAAAACCCTGTTCTTCATTCAAGAACCAAACACATTGACATTAGATACCATTTCCTTCGTGACCACGTTCAAAAGAAAGATATCTCCATGCACTTCATTGGAACTGACAAACAACTGGCAGATATTTTCACCAAAGCACTCAATGAACAACGTTTTCTCACTTTAAGAAGTGAACTAGGTATGATTGATTTAAACGCTTGATCATGAAGCATCATATTTTATTAGGCATATAATTTAGGGGGAATCCACTTAAGTTATATCTCACAATATTCTTAAACAAATTTTTTACTTGATCATAACTGTAAGCGTCAATGATAAAATTTTTTTTTGATGCATAATCATCAACGCTCAGCTCTATGTTTGCATAAAATATTGAATGCTTAAAATATTGAAAAGTCTTTTGACTTCAAGCGTCCATCTTATCAGCTAAGCGCTGAATAGTTTATCAAAAATTTATAAAATATTTTCGTTACAAGCCATGCATAAAATTTTTCAAACTTCTTTCAAGGTCGTGGGTAGACTCAAAGGTCTATTTTGTAATCTACTCACACGCCTCTATCACATCAAACTGGCGGGTACTCAAATTTTTTAAAAATGACGGTTCAGAGATAGCACGTGTTTGTGTACGTGTCAGTGTACAAACATGCGCGTGTGTTACACTCTGAAAATACCAAACGTTAATTTTTCTTTAACTCGGATGTCAAATCTTTATATATGAGAATTACCAAATGTAACTTCTCTCTTTTACACAAAACTCGCGTCCGCAGTTAATAAATTTATGGCTAAGATTCAACAGTTATTACACGTGTTTAAATCCTACTAAGACTACATAACACAAGTTTCAAAAAAAAAAAAAAAAACTCTTTACTATGTCATTTAAAACACAAACTCTGCAGAAAAAGTAACTTACTTTCTATTCACGCATATCTGCAAATCTCTCTTTATCTCTCTCAATACAACAGAAAATCTCAGTTCATCTTCTTCGTTTTAAACAAAAAAATGGCACCAAAGAAATCATCATCTACTTCTGCTGAAATTGCCATCAAGGTAACTGAAGGTCTTGTTGTCGACTGGAAATTCCTATATGAACAAACTCAGATCAACCTGACGGACGTAATGGACATGGTCGTCCAAGCTGGGCTCAAACCCTTCTTAACCCAATACTCTTATATGTTTCCTACTGAAGTTGAAACTTTCTGGAAGACTGCTACCCTTTCAGAGGACAAGAAGTCCATCTCTTGTAAAATTCCCTTCTCCAAGAAGGAGTCTCCAAAGGAATTCATCCTATCTGCTTCCACCATTGCCAAGAACTTCAACTTGCCTAATGAGGGTGAGGCACTGGATTCTGTTACGTTAAAACAAATTAAGGAAGCATGGGCAATCATGAGTGCGTACGACGACGTTCCTTACACTCAATACTTCGAGAAGAAAGATCTGGTGTCCAAATATCGGTTATTGGCTGATTTCTGCAGCAAGATCATAGAATGCCGCGTGGGAACCTTTGATAAGGTAAATCCTGTCCAATTTCAGATGATGGTTGCTATACTCTTCAACATCAAAATCAACTGGAGTGAGTACATCTTCGGACGGTTTCGGGACAGTCTAAGCGCTTCAAATAAGCCTTATGGACTCATCCTGAGTGACATCTTGTTTAAATCGAATTGTGTGTACTCGTCTGGACTTCCGTTGAATAAGTCCAAGTTGTTGGGAAAAAGGATTCTGACCAATATGTTCAATCCTCCAAAAGTTAGTGGTGCGGCTAGACCCCTATCTGAGCGACTGGAAGAACGCCAACTGCTTGCTCAAAAGGCTGAGAGACCAGTGCCAGAGGAAGCTGTGAAGCGTCCAGCAGCAACGAAGAAGAGAGCCCCCAGAAAACCCAAAGTTAAAATTGCCGTCCCCTCTCAAAAGATTGATGAGGAAACTGATGAAGATGCCGAGGACAAGTTGCCTCTCAAAAGACGAAAGCTGGAAGGGATCATTAAGCAAATAGACTTTGAAGAACCAGCTGTTGATCTCCCGCTCCTCCGGCTAAACTAGTTGAAGGAGTCAACATTAAGAAAATCTTTAAGCGTTCCAGGACTAGCAAGCGTCAAGCTACTCCTGAAGAGCCTGAGACAGTTGAGCCAAGCGCTCAAGTTGCAGTTGAGCCAAGCGCTCAAGTTGTAGTTGAGCCAAGCGCTCAAGATGCTGCTGTTGAGCCAAGCGCTCAAGAAACTGCTGTTGAGCTTAGTTCTCAGGGTAAGTTTATTTCTTCCCACATCATTTCTATTCCTACATCTGTAGAAGATCCTGCTCTTATAGAGGATGGCTCTTGTTTTTCAGCTATAGTTCCAGCTGCTGCTGAAGTGTCCACAGATGTTCTGTTGGATGTGGACCTGACTGAAGTTGTAGCTATCGCTCAAGATGTTGCCGCTCAAGTAGCTGCAATTGAACCTGAGGAACCTGCTACTTTAACAGAGGCACGTTCAGCAGATCAGAACGCTGCTGAAGACGTTAGAGCTCCTCGTCACTTCTTTCAACTCGATCCGCTGAAGACAATTGATCATTCAATTAACTATATGCCCCAGCGCTCGACGAAGATTTCATTCCTGCAGGATATAATATAGAAAGATATATTGCTGCAGAAGCTGACGCTGCAAGAGATTGACTTTGACAGCGCAATCAAAGCAACCGTTCTAGACAGACCAGGAGACAGACCTCCTAGATGTGCCGTGGATGTGGCTTACTATCTTGACAATGGCCACAGCAGACCAACTGGGTTCGCGTTAAGGGATTACACTGTTCGTGTGTATGATCCTCTCCGTCCTAGCTTTCTCAATCCCTCCGAGTCAGTCTTGAACAGAGAAGGTTACACACATTTCCCACAGACGGCTCACAGCCCTGAGAATCTTGCATCGGTCCATCCTTTCTGTCTATGGAAAAATAAAGGGATTCATGCTGGTGAACGCCTTGAATCGTTGACCGATCTGCTCCAGACTGAAGCTGATGCTTACTTTGACAGCGTCTGGAATGCCAACTATCAGCCTGATAAGCACCGCTTTGAAGCCATAAGAGATATTCATCTTGAAGGTATTCGTGCTATGGTGAATGCTGGCACAGACTTCTGTATAATGAAGTAAATTGGGTTGAAGCGTACATGGGCATAAATACACCTTCCCAGAGTTAGTCCAAGCTCCCCATCTTTCGGCATAGGCATGGCATGCATGAAAAGAAGTCAATTCGCCAAGTATTGCCTCCTGAAGCGTCAACAAAGACTCGGACCTGTTCTCAAGCTCCCAATTATTAGACATCAAATAGAACAATGTCTACGTCAAGAACTTCAGAGATTATCCATCACCCTCTTCGGTTTAATGCTCAAGCGTCTTCCAGTGGTACAGTTGGGTGAACGGTGCTAAAATCTTGCTCCAAGCCACTGTGAAGAAAACTTCAATCTGATGGTAAAGATTCTATCTCCCGTATCTCTCTTTGATAAAATCTTCACTGCCAATCTCAGATCTTGGAATGGCTCAGTGATCAATCATTCAAAGGATATCCGGCTCCCTTCCATTCGCAGTGAGGTACTCAATCACTATGAGTATGTTCTTCTCTGCTTGAAAGGAATCAAGAGCTCGCTCAAGCCATTTATCCGTATCTTGAAGAGTACTATGCGGACTGTGTGCCTACACATCGACGTCTGCATCTCTTCCCTCAGATTGCTTGATTGGATTTTCCAGAACTCACTGCACAGATTCACTATTCTCCATCGCTCAACGCCGTCCCAAAGTTTTTCCAGATCATGTGCTGGATATCATTGGTCCAATGTACATCAGGGCCATTGATAGTCCTCTTCGCACATTATCTCCGGTACTTGTATGTGCAGGACCAGACTCCTTGAACTCTTGGGATTCTACATCCACCTCTTAGGCCGACTCAGCAAGCTGGAACTTTCAATTCACTGACTTTCGCCAGCCTGAGTCAATGCTTGAGGAAGCGCCTGCTGAGACATCTGAAGCGTCCAAATCCTGTCAACATCCTATGAATACCAACACCGTGGTACAAGGTGTTCTCTATAATACCCCCTCATAACATGATTGAGGGGTTTGAAAAGAGAAAGAGTATGCGCAAGAAGTAGCCTGTATATTGCTCAACGAGTCTATAGACGAGGAGTCGCTCCTATAAACATATAAATTGGAGTTTAGATTCGTTCAGGAGTACGATTCCGAACATCACACCTAAGATAGAACTACGTAGGCTTGATCCTTATTAGGTACGTAGGTAGCTTAATAACTATTGAGTGCAGCCGTAACACTTTATCATCATACTCAAGGGGCGATTCTAATCATTCCAGACTGTGAGTCCTAGTCATCGGATTAGGGAGATCAAATAGAATATACTTATATGAATAATTCATGTGAACATAAATATATAAATGGAAAAGGAACTATGAGTGTAGCCTCTAGTATTTGTAAATTATATCCCGATATGCACTTAAGATATCAGTGCAATATATGTTTTGACGAAATTTGTTTTATTTGTGCTAAAGATACATATAGTATAGAAACGGACACATCACATAAACCTAGTAAAAAACTAGAAACGATAGAAGTTTTAAGTTATAAAATAGAAAATTTAGACTTAAGGATACAAATATTAGAGTTAAAATTAAAAGATAATGAGAATACAAACAATAATCAAACTAAAGGAAAAGGAGTAGTTATAGAAGAAATTGATGAACTTAACCAACAATTAGGAGAAACACATTTACAAAATACAGCGGATGAACCTCAAATACAAGAACCTTATACTAGTAGTTTAATACTTTTAGACTGTTGTATATGGTGTAATCAAGAAAAATATATTGAAACTAAAGCGATTCTAGATAAAGGAAGTACAAAAAACATGCTTAGCTCTAGTCTTGTACCAAAGGAATTTGAAACACAATTAAGTTATACTGTTACTAGTAGAATTGCAGAAAATAGATTAATGAGAATAACGAAAGAATTAGTTAACGTAGGAATACAATTCAAAGATTTTTCAGGAAATTACAGTAGCAAATACACCTTAGGACAAGTGCTTATAGCACCCGTTAACATAAAAAGCCAAGAATTTCTTTTAGGGTTAAATTTTATTTGTGCCTTGAATGGAAGTATATTAGTGGGAAAAAACTATATTACTATTAGCAAACATAATTATACTTTCCCAACAAATAGATATATTAAACAATCAGAGTTGACTGCGAAGCGTGGTGGACTAGGTAATAATGATTTAGATTTTTTCAAAGAATTAGAACAAAATAATATAGAATCTGAAACTATAGATATCCTATTAGATGAACAAATTCGAGATATAGGAAAAGGATTAGAAGTTTTAAACCTAGAAAAGGAAAAAATTCTGCATAAATTAGAAATGTTAGGATTTATAGGAGATGATTTAGCCAAAAACAAAGTAAATTATACTTTTAAACTAAACATTTTAAACCCCGATATAATAATAAGAACAACAGCTATAGAATATACTCCTGAAAATATAAAAGAATTCAAAATACAAATAAGAAAATGATAGAAATAGGTATTATAAGAAGAAGCGATAGTCCACATAGATCAGCAACATTTATAGTAAGAAATAATGCAGAAATAAAAAGAGGAAAATCTAGAATAGTATATAATTATAAGAGACTTAATGATAATACAGATGATGATGCTTATAGAATACCTAATAAAGATGAGTTAATTAAGATATCTTCAAAATTTGATTTAAAAAGCGGATATAATCAGATAAAAATGATAGAAGAAGACAAAAAATGTACAGCTTTCAGCTGTAGTGAAGGACATTTCGAGTGGAATGTTCTTTCTTTTGGTTTAAAAAATGCTCCAGCAATATTTCAAAAATTTATGGATAATATTTTTAAACATTTAGATTTCTGTTTAGTATATATAGATGATATTTTAATAGCCTCTGAAAACTTTAAACAACATCAAGATCATTTAAAATAAGTATTTAATTTAATAGAGAAAAACGGAATAGTAGTGTCTAAAAAGAAAATGAAACTTTTTAAGAGAAAAATAAGCTTCTTAGGTTTGGAAATAGGAAATGGACAGATTAAATTACAACCGCATATAGCTCAAAAGATTTTAGATTTCCCTGATAAACTAGAAAACTTAAAACAAATACAAGCTTTTCTAGGAATATTAAATTATTCTAGAAAATTTATTCCTAAATTAAGTAAATTAGTTGGACCATTATATAAGAAAACAGGAAAGTTTGGCCAGAGACATTTTAATCAAGAAGATATTAACCTAGTTAAGAAAATTAAAGAAATCGTTAAAGATCTAAAGCCTTTAGAATTACCTTTAAGTACTGATTATGTTATAATAGAAGTAGATAGCTCTATAGAAGGATGGAGAGCAATATTAAAATGTAAACCTCATAAATTTTCTCCAAAAAGCGAAGAAAAGATAGCAGCTTATTCCAGTGGTAACTTTAATAAAACAGGAAGTAATTAGACCAGTCTAGATTATGAAATAGCAGGAATAGTTAAAACAATAGATCATTTTAGACTTTATTTAAATAAACCTTTTACCATCAGAACAGATTGTGAAGCTGTAGTTAGATTTATAAAAAATGAAAATTCCAGAAAACAAAATAATAAAAGATGGTTAAATTTTAGAAATGCTATAGAAGGTAACGAATATAAAGTAAGTTTGAACATAAAGGATCAAACAATAGTATAGCAGATTTAGTAAGCAGACAATTAACTTTAATTTTGGGTCACGGATAATGGCCTCCAACAATCAGGACAACCAACAAACACGACCTCCCTCTGCAGCTTACAACCAAATAGTTCGAAAACCAGCTTTCAGGCCTAATTTTCAACAAATTAGCCAAAATAGACCAGCATTCACAATTGAAACTCAGTCTTTCAATCTAGCTACTCAAAACTTTTATCCTATACCAGTTTTAAAAACCTTTGGCAAAATAGCACTTCCAGTTAGACATAATTTCAAGCAGGGCTGGGCAACAATTTTTTGAAACCGCCCAAACCGCCCGCACCGAACCGCATCAAACCGTTTTCGTCAAATTGTTGCGCAAACCGTGGTTTCGATTTTAAACGAAAACCGCACCGCAAAATTGGTTTGGTGATGGTTTTGGACCAAACCGCACCAAATCGAACCGCAAAACCGCCATTATTTTTTTATATATATATATTTATATTTATATTTATACATATGTATATTTATATACATATTTATTTTTATTTTCTATACATTTATTTATTATGAATTTGTTATTTAATCATATTGAAATTGATATTGAGAATTAAATTTCATTTGCTATTATTCATTTTGAATTAGGATTAAAGTAATACTAGATTAGATATATCAAATAACATGAACCGAACTGATAAACACCTCTATAGATTGATACCTTAAGCCCTAAACCCTAAACCCTAAGCTCTAACCCCTAAACCATGAACTCTAAACCCTAAATCCTAAATGCATGATAGATTAAATAAATAGAATGAGTTTTTATCTAATATGGACCAATAAAAAGTATATAACAATTATTGAAGTGTTCACCCAAGATGCGTGTCCATATTTTCTTGAAGCATGGACTTGGGAAATAAATGAAATCTTAGATATACCAATTTATATACTACAAATATAATATCCTTTTGAACTCTAGACAAATTAAAATAGGTACTTCAAAATGTTATTCAATTAATTTTTGAATCTTGTGTTATGGATGATATATTCTAATTGAATTATAATTTGATAGAGATAATTTCTCGATAACTGATAATGCACGTATAACACATATCTCGTCTCAATCTTATAAATTTGAGGTGAGTTTAGAGACGGAAATATAAATTTAAATTTCATCTTCAATCGGAGACAATAGATAAAATTAAATTTTTATATTAATTTAAAATAAAAATTATAGGTAAAAATTAAATTATATTAAAAAAACTGAATTCGTATTCATATTAATCATGAAACTAAAAATGATTAATATTGAAACTAAAAATGATTAATATTAAAACAAGGAAACAAGTTTCATTCTAAAAGATTGAGTCTGTGACTTCTAAGGCTTTCAGCTCGCGAGCTTTTTCATTTTTTTTATATATATTTATTTTTATATTAGTCCAATATTTTAAGTTTTTGCGAAGCTTTGATTATGTTATGTAGTTTTTGGATAAATAATTTTGTTAAGCATAACTTTTATCTATGTGAAATATTTTTATTAGGTTTAGTTAGGCAATGTTTAAAAAATGACACTTTTATGCAAATATCCTGAAATATTTCTTTTTAGTTAGATAAAAAGCGTAAACCACACCGACCTGCACCAAACCGCCCATTGGTTTTATTTTGCAAAATGGCAATTTGAGATTTCTCTACCAAAAAACCGCACTTGGCAATTCAGTTTCAAATTAGTAAAAAAAAACCGAAACCGCACCACGAACACCCCTAATTTCAAGCTTCCAAAAGACACCCCTCATATAACTGAAGACCAGAGTATTTTACTCAATGCTCTATGGGAAGCTCATCCTTCAGCTGGCAAATTACTAGCATTAAACGCACTTTGTTATTATTTTGAAAAAGAAAACAAATTTTTTCCAATAAACGAAGCAGCAGTTTATCTTAGGGGTGGGCATTCGGTTCGGGTAATTCGGATCCCGAACCGACCCGATCGGGTTCGGGTAATTCGGTTAAAAATCGGGTTTGATTTATACCAGAACCTGAATACCACTGTTTGGGTTCGGTATCGGGTAGCGGTTTTAATTTTGGATCGGGTAATTCGGATACCCGAATTACCCGATTTAATTTTTAAAAAATTAAATAATAAAAAAATATTAAATCAAAATTCTATTGGAACTTGGAAGTCAATAGTCAAGAGTAAGACTTAAGAGTCAAATGTGGGTTATGAGTCATGACTCCACTCAACACTAATACAAATTAATATTATACAATAAAAATATATATATATATATATATATATATATTATATTTTGTAAAGTGTAAAACAAAAACTCCATCCCAAACCTTTGTTTCCCACAAGTTTACACAGGCTGCCTCTGCCTCACCCAGTCACCCTCACAGCCTCACCTCACCCACGCCTCCAACTCCAAGTTCCATTGTCGCTCATTGCCGCCGGTCGCCGCCATTGTTACCCACTTCCGGTCGCCACCATCATCATCGGCTGTTGGCTCTATAGTTTATACATATCTCTTTGAAGGTAAAAAATAAAATTACCCATTTTGATTTTAGAGAAAACTGTGTCTAATTTTTTTTAATTATGAGGAAACCCGAATCCGAACCCGATCGGGTAACCGAACCCGAAATACCCGAATTGTCAGGTACCCGAGTATATCGGTTCGGTTTCGGGTGGTAAGATTATATAACTGAAACCCGAAAAATCCGAACCCGAACCCGACAACCCGAATCGAATGCCCACCCCTAGTTTATCTTGTTATTAGAGAAGATTCAGTGAGAATCTTTGAAGATTATCAACGAGCAATACAAAGCATTCAGAAGGTAGCAAAGGGATACTTGGAGGCCTTTAAACATTTTCACGAAGCAGTAACAGCAGGAAAAAGAATTTTAGGCCCAAATTTTTACATTCAGCCCAATGCCGAAAATGCAAAGCCCAAAATACTTTCAAAGGGAAAGAGACCCATAAACCCAGATGTAGAAACACTCGAAGATGACTTAGAGACCACAACCAAACAGTTTACCAATCTTAACAAATTTTATCAAGACCTTTTAACCCAGCATCAAATGTTATCAGTTAATAAACCCTAGACAAAATGACGTTCCCAAAGAAATCAAAGATAAATCTTACCAATTCTTGTCCGTTCGAACCTTTTATAACCCTTGCCAAACAGTTCTAGCTTTACTTGAAAAAATTCAGAGTATGATTTGGCAAAAAGCAGAAGATAGTTTTTACAAAAGGATGTTAAAAGTAACCCAAATTGTTATCAATCAACAGATAGAAGGAATAATTTCAAAGACCCGCCTACTACAATGGAAAGGAGAACCTATTTGCCACGAATGATCACTAAAATTCTACACCCTAAAATACTTTTCATGGCCTAATGTTCAAATAGACGCATCAGTTTTTAGAGAAGGATGGATAGATGAAGAATTTATCAGCGTTCAACGGTTATTAAACTATGGTTTCATATCAAATTTGCGCAAAGTGACATATTTTAGATACGGTCAATATCTTATTTGCGCAAAGAGCAGAAAGTCTTAAGCTTGATATAGTTTCTTTACCTCCAGTATGGAATACTACAGGGGTAGAAATAGGACATTCATTTATTTCAATATCCGAGAATTATTAAAAATGAGAACCAATGTCAACATTGTGGAATGTCCCTGAAGCCATTAATCCTTTAGCAGACATAGAAGAGCTCAAATTAGCCTTGGAGATACGGAGGAAAACACAACGACATTACATGATGCCTAATTCAGATTCGGACCTCAAGCTTATTTTCCAGGCACCTCATTATAGCATATTTATTCCGGCAAGAACCAAATGCAAGCATCGCATCACAACATTAGGAAAAAGAGCATTGACAAGTTTAGATTATCAACCAATTTATGATCCATATTTCAGTCTAGATATAGAAGGAACTAGCCGAGATGCATATTAGAAGACAAAAGCATTGGATTCCAAACAAAGGCCATAACATCAGCAAGGACAATAATTTGAAGCAGTATTAAAGGCAGCAAATTTTTCAACTCGGAGCAACAGTAAAAAGCAGCAATAATTCAGCTACAAGACAGAAGCAATAATTTCAAGAGACAGCTCATGAAAACAACATTCAAAGATTCAACAACCTTTTTACTGTTTACTTTAATTTATTTTGGCCGCATGTGGCATTATTAGTAGTTACTGTTCATATAATAAAGGCAGCACTGTAGTTTTATCTACTACCTGCTGCGGATGTCAAAATTTTATTTTAGTTTAATGTTTTTCAATTCCGAGGCCTATAAAAGGACCTCATCACTCAGTTGTAAAAAATTGCCTCTCTTACATTCTCCAACCCACACTTCTTGGTTGCTAGAGAATCTCTCTTCCTTTCTTATAATAAAATATCTACTTTTTGTGCAAAAAATCTCTTGTAAGTTTTTATGCTTTATTAATATGCATAGCGAGTAGTTTACCCCTAGGGACGGGATTCCCCTACTATTTAAAAATGTTATAGTTTTCTCATGGTCAAAAAATACAAAAACATTAAAAATCCAAAAATCCAAAAACATTAAATATGCTCAAAAACCAAATAAAAAATAAAAAATTTTCAAAAAATGATGATGAACAATACAGTAACCATCTACTCTTGCATCGTCCGAAAAATATGTTTTCGCTGTACAAATTATTGTTTTCAATAATATCTGATACTGCTTTGGGAAGATTTTGTTTACCGTCTCGGTGTTACTGGTCGGGAAACAAAATGCGCGGGATAATTCCCCCAGTGTGCAAGCAAAAATGGTATCAGAGCTTGAGTATTCTGAGTATGCTCTGTGGTCGTAGTTTAATTTGATCTTCCACATCAGAAAAGTTTTCTCGAGTTATTTTATCATAACGGTGTTTCTGAGTCCAAATTATTAAATAAGTGAAGACTATATTTTAAAATTCAAAAGGGTAAGATAGGTACTTTACTCCAGATCCAACATAAGTCTTCGTTTATGAAACAACCGGATTTATAAAGCAACCCTCTTACATGAGAATTTTAAAATAGAATGCTTAACTCGTTAAATAATAAAAATTTGGTAACACTATTCTTTTCATGTAATTATGCCACTTTTTTAAAATGTTAAAAACTATGAGGACCAATTTGTAATATCTTTAGAAAAGGCTGGATCAATGGGGCAATTAAAGAAAAGTAACCTGGAGCTATACTCCAGGTGCCACCAAGAATGACTCAGATTAAATGACAATATAAATTTTACTATTTTAATCTATTAAGATGGCAAATACAAATTTAAAAGACTACCTCATAGCTGACTTGCAATCGTACTTGTATTCTTTAACTTCCACGCGCCACTTTTCGTATTGTTGCTTGAAATACTAAAATGAATTTATAAATTACAAAATTACTCAAAACCCCCTAAAATACTTTTTCATATCCAAAAGACCCATGAAAATATTTTTCAATTTAAAAAACCCATTCTACAAACTTTTCATTCCAAAAACCCCAAAAGTGAGGATTAACAACTTTTTTGACTAAACTACCCCTTCATTTATTAAGTTAATAATTGATCAATTATTTTTTCTTAATGTATCATTTTGTTTTGATTCTTTCAAATTGATGAATCATAAAATACGGATTTTCTTTTGTAATATTAATTTTTTAAAATATTTGTATATAATTTATTTTTGATTTTAATATGGTAATTATATATAAATATATGTTTTAAATTTTTTAAAAAGATTAAAAAATTTAAAAAATTAAAATTAAAGTCATAATTAATATCAATTATCAATACAAATTTTTTATATAAATAAATTTTATTGCATAACAACAATAGATTAATTTTTAATCTAGAAGGCTAAGGGCAATTAAGTCCATAAAATTGTTAACCCTAAATATTGGGTTTTTTGGAATGAAAAGTTGATAGAATGGGTTTTTTGGATTGACAAATATTATCATGGGTTTTTTGGATATAAAAGTTTATTTTAAGGGTTTAATAATTTTTCCTAAATTTTAACACGGATTAAATTGTAATAAATATTTTTGTAAATAAAATTACATATTCTCTTCTATAAGTATTTTGTTTACCACTTCCATATCAACATCATCAGAATCTCGAATTTTTTTTCTAATAATACGAAAAAATGAGAAATATGCACCAAAACATACATTTTTTAAAGAATTATGCATAATTTAAAAAATAAAATATCATACCTAAAGGAAGTCTTCTCATCAATATTTCATCTTTTTGTTGTGCTATTCTGTCGAAAAAATAAGGTAATAAATTCGTCACAATATAGGTTTTTGAAAATTATCGACAAATCTAGATTCTTATACCTTTGTGAGGTCCCCTTCTTCTATCATAGTGATATGTTCTTCCCTATAAAAATAAACGTCATAGTTGAAATAAATATCATAGTTGAAATTGTGAATAGTACTTTAACATTAAAACTATAAACTAAACAACATAAACTTGCCTTTGTTTCCTTAATACTCGTAAGATCCATCTTCCTAAATCCTTTCTATTTATCCCCACAATAGTTTTCCAACTTGGACTCAATATTTGCATCTTGGAAGGCTACATTGTTTCAATTTTGTTTAAAAGAACAATAAAAAAAAAATCTTTAATTTAGAACAATTCTACTTAACCAATAATATGTAATTCTCGAGAGATTGTATTGCATACTCTTTTAGGTGGATTTTGTTGTCGAAATTCCTTCCACATATGTCATGCTACCATTTGTTCGTCCAATTCTTGAATACATGTGGCAGAAGCAGGAACACCAATTAATTTTTGCAGTTGACAAATATCCATCTGCAACAACCAAGTGGTAACATAAACCAGTCTTCAATTTTCTAATAATCCTTTAAATTTCAACATTTACAAAGTAAAGAAATAACCACATAAAGTTTAACCAATTTTGATAGCTTACGTTTCCTTTTCGCTCAACGGTTTGATGGTAGAAAAACATCTTTATACACCATATTCCTTGTATATACACTAGTTCGACGCTCTTGATTTCCATTTTTAATCAAAAAAATTGTGGAATATTGTGAAACTCCTCTGGAGAGTGTTACATACAGTTGTCCATGACTAAAAACATGATTACGCAGAAAGATTCCAACATTTGAAATCGTCTGACCTTGGGATTTATTTATTGTAAGAGCAAAACTTAATCTTATTGGAAATTGTGCACGCATCATGTTTGGAAATATAGAGTCAATCAAATACTAAAGTGAAAAAATCATGACTCACAATTAAGAATAAATATTAGACTAAATTAAAATTGTATTTCGTTTCAAAATTTTCAATTATACCTGAAAAAGAAAATTTAAACCACATATTACTTGAATTTTAAAAATAATTTATTTTACAAAAAGATTAGCCTCATCCAAACAAACCAAATCATGAATTGCACTTCACCTGCAAAAATAACTTTGCACACCACATCTAAATGACACCAGCAACCGCAAATGTTAAATGGAGTGTGAATGTGGATGATATTAATAGTAATTATGGATTGTGTCACAGGGTCATTTTTCGAGCATAAATTTCTCACCTCAAAGGACACCGTGCGGCTTGATTTTGCCCACCAAAATCAGTCAGCCTTCCCAACACGCACAACTCTCGTGTTTCCCGATTGATTGGTGTTTTCCCACGAGCAAACTCAGCACCCCGCAAGTCTAAGCATTCATACTCATAAACCTTCGCACTCACGCACGCATGCTGAATTTAAAGGGCACAATCCCATTTCAAAATTTTATTTTCAGGAATCCCTAATTATACCTGATCTGATTTTAAAATCAAATTTAAACCATCACTAAGTTCCAACTTGAATTTTACAAAATAATTTAGTTGGTCTTGTTCAAGGCTTCGCCCAACTGCCAACAAACGTCGGGTCACTCGGCTTAGCCTGGTCCCCTGCCGAGTTTTCTCGGCCAGTCTGCCTAGATCCCAACCCACTGTGCACCCGCTGTCTAACTTTCTCGGCCACATGCCTTGAACTCGCCCAGCCGTGTGCACTCGGCTTAGTTTTTCACCTGCGAAAATGCCCAACTAACCCGTCTTTGCACACCACATCTAAATGACACCAGCAACCGCAAATGTTAAATGGAGTGTGAATGTGGATGATATTAATAGTAATTATGGATTGTTAAGTGCTTCTCAGATCTCTATAAACAAAGCAAAAACACCAAAAGAAAAAGAGAAAAGATTAGTTGAATGTTAGTCATCTGTTTCCCTCAACTTCCCCACCCCACCCCACCCGTTGGATAGAACTTTTTAAAGTCAAAATTAAAAATCCATTTACTTAGTTTGAACATAAATATCCTTTTCTTTTCTTTCTTTTTTTTTTTGTTGATAAAAAGTTTAGGTAAGGTCGGCTCCGGTCACTTACCAGGGTCAGGGCATGTCTCCGGCACCATATATCGCCCGCCAACACGTCTCTCATGTCGGCATGTAGAGGGAATCAAACATACGACATTCTGAGGGGAAGTGGTCTGTCTTTACCCATTGAGCCAACATGTGTTGGTATAAATATCCATATATACAAGCATGCAGACTCTTAAATTTCGCCTAAAACCTCAAAATTTTGGTCGAATTTTAGGTTTTCAGGGGTCCCGAAACGAAATCGAACTTTCAATCCAATTTTGCAGAATATCTTCCGAAACCCAAAATTTCCTGAATTCTTTTTCGAAACCTGAAATTTCTCAAAATTTAAAATAATGTTTGCCAAATATCCATGAAAGTTTGACCAAAACCCGAAATTTTCCGAAATTTTGACCGAAGGGTCAAATGATCATTCATATTAAAAGACAAGATAATAAATGACCAAATATGTAAACCAATAAGCAATAAATTTAAATACGAATCTGAAAGTGATATTAGGCAATAAGTTAATAAAAATCCGAGTCTGAACACAAAAATCATTTAAATAAGATCTCTTACAAATCCTCTTAGAAGCTTGATGTGGTTTTGAATAATGATTTTTACTAAATGGTGGTACACTTTATTTTAATGAAATTCTTATGATATTTAATTATTATTTTACTACCATTATTTCATATTTTTCATAACAGGTTTTAGTCATTCTACTTAACAAGATTCATTATGCATATATTATATATGGAATGTTATTAATATAAAAAATGCATAATTATAAAATTTAAAGTTACACAAAGTTTTATTGTAAATTTTTAAATATTTCTATAACTTTCCATGATTTCTTTAAAATCGAACCCAAAATTTTGAATATCCCCAAAATTTTCATCAAAATTTTCCTAAATTTACTACCCCGATATCGACACGAATACCTAGATTTAATAGTATACATGTAACCAATGGTAAACCCTAAAATTTTAGCTATGTACAAAAACGAACCAAATAAAATGTATAGGAAACTTTTTAAGTAAATCAGTGCACCGTACGCTAAAAGGTTTGGTACAAATAAATATCACATTAGTAAATGTTAGAGTAGTGTTATTATTAGAGTTGTATTATTATTAGAATATGTCTCTTTTATTATTACTTTCCTTTATTACCTTATTCTTGTACTCTATATATACGTTGGTTTATTTCATTAATAATCAAGGGGAATTATACCTTAATATGGTATCAGCCTAAAAACAAAAATCCTTAGTTTTCTTCTTCTCTAATAGCCTCCGCCGCCACTGCCTATGTTCGGCAGCCACCGCCGCCGACTCTTTCAATATTAGTTTTTTATTTTATTTATTTTTTGCTTCCGTCTAAGTTGTTGTCATTCCCCTCAATGCACAATTTACTCATTAAAAAGCCTCCTACAACACCGTTTTCCTCCCACATCTAGGATCTCGGTGCCTTCATCACCCTCGACTATTTCAATATTAGTTGCAATCGTACAGTAATTTTTCTTACTTTATTATCTTGTATCTCGTTAATTTCGTGTTTTTTATTTCTTTTTGTGTTTCGATATGGCCGGTCCCGAAATCCCACCCGAAAAAGCCCCTGAACTGTCCAAACCTTCCCTTATTCATCCCGTTCTTGCAGTCGGTAATATTTATTCTTCGTTTGGTTTTAAGTTAAATGATAATGATTCCAACTATAAACTTTGGCGCAACATGTCCATGGACCTCTGCCGCAGTTATTCTGTTTTTGATCACCTCTTGGGTAAATCCAAACCTACGGGTGAACCCGATGATAATTGGTTTGCATTAGATTCTACTATTAAACGATGGTTTTATTCTACAGAGTATTCCACCTCTCACGATCTTTGGTTTGCCATCGAAGAAAATTTTATGAATAACAAAGCTTCTCATTCCTTAGAAATTAGTGAACGTTTTAATAATTTTCATAAAGGTAATTTATCGATCTCTCAGCACTGTCAAGAGATGAAGTTTTTAGCCGACTCTCTTTTTGACTTGGATAGCCCTATCCCCGATCAATCTTTTGTTTTACACTTATTAAAAGGGTTACCTCGAGTCGTATCTTCCTCTAGTCACTATTATCACTACCACCAAACCTTTACCCTCTTACTCCGAAATCCGAAATCTCCTTCTTCAACATGAAACTCGTAAAAAACGCTTTCAATCCACGCCTCCAACTCATGATTCCTTTACCGTCCTTTTTTCCCAAAATACCCCTCCAACCCAATATCGAAACATGAATCGAAATAATTCTCGAAATTGAGGTCGCGGGAATGGCATGTTTAATTCTCGTCAACGCCACAACTACAACAATAGTCAGCAACCCAGCCCACATCCACAATATCCCACTGCCCCACCAGGCTACCGATACCAACTGGTCCCTATTGCTACTACTGGGCTACGTCCAACCGGCCCATCTATTCATTTATCAATAGCCCGACATCACACACATCTTGGATTTAGCTCCAACAACGCGTATTGGGCCATCTCTGCCTAGCCCAACAAACCTGTTTGGACCAACTCTACAGCGCGGCCCACTGCCCCACCCAGCGGCCCGTCTCTCTACTACCAGGCCTTGCCCAACGGCCCACCATTCTCAATGCATGCTCCATCACTCAACCCACACTTCAATTCACCCACTGTTCATCCGGCTGGCCTCAGTCCAGCCCACTCGGCTCCACCAACACCTACTGATTTGTCACATCTCTATCAAACCATGACCCTACGGCAGCCTGATGAACAATGCTACATGGATACTGGTGCAAGCTCGCACATGACTCCTCACCAAGGTAAATTATGTTCGCTTGTACCGTGTAATTCTTCTAATTCAATTATAGTTGGTAATGGTGTTGTCCTCTCTGTTCAATTTGTCGGTCATTCTTCTTTTCAATTTAATTCTCATCCTTTTCATCTGGAAAACGTTCTCAATTCCCTACCTTTAGTTAAAACTCTTATTTCATTTCGTCAATTCACTAAGGATAATCATTGTTCAATTGAATTTGACCCTTTTGGTTTCTCTATCAAGGATCTTAGGACCGACAATCTAATTAGTTGCAGTGACAGTGATTGCGATCTTTACCCTCTGCATGCATTCTCTGCCGCTTGTGTCTCTTCTCATTCTCTTCTAGTTCAGTCCCCGTTTGTCTGGCATCATCGCCTTGGTCACCTTGGAAGCTCAATTTTTGATTTTCTTCGTAGTAGAAATTTTATCTCTTGTAATAAAACTAGTTCTCAATCGTTATGTTTCGTTTGCAGTTAGGTAAACAAAAGCGGTTTCATTCCAATCTTTGGACATCTCCTATTCTAACTTTAAATGGTTTTCTTTATTATGTTTTGTTTTTAGATGATTTTCGCACTTTTTGTGGGTTTTTTTCCTTACATAATAAATCTGATGTTTTGAAATTTTTTATTAATTTTCACTCTTACATTCAAGCTCAATTTAACTCACAAATTAAAAGCTTCCAGTGTGATCATGGTGCTGAATTTGACAATAATTTTTTCCTTGAATTTTTTGCCAAACACGGTATTCAATTTCGTTTCTATTGCCTCCATACCTCTCAGCAAAACGGAAAGGCTGAACACACTATCCAAACTATTAACAATATGATCCACACACTTCTTTTCCAAGCATCTCTCCCGCCCTCCTTCTGGGCCGAAGCCCTTCACATGGCTTCCCATCATTTTAATATTTTACCCACCACCACTCTATCTTATCAAACTCCCTTCGAGTTCCTCTATCACACGACTCCTACCTACACTCATCTCCGTACCTTCGGTTGCCTTTGTTATCCTAGGATTTCTGCCACTTTTCCTAACAAATTGTCTCCACGCTCCTCTCAGTGTTTATTTCTAGGCTATCCCTCCAATCATGGTGGTTACCGTTGTCTAGACCTCTCTTTCAACAAAATCATCATCTCTCGTCATGTCGTGTTCGATGAATTCATCTTCCCTTATTCGTCTTTTTCCAATCCCTGACCCTCCCTCTTATGACTTTCTCGACATTGATGATAACCCGTCTTCACTCCCCTACCCCTCCTATGCCAAATCCGCCTTCCCCAACCTCGAATCCTCCCTTTTCCTCCCCGTCTCCTTCTCCTGAAACCTCCCATTTCCATCCTTCCGCCCCCCGCTCTGTCTTCCCATCCTATGGTCACTTATTCCAAAGCCGACATCACCAAATCCCGTTCCATTTTCAACCTGTCGGCCTTCCTTTGGATTACTCTTCCATTCCTCATTCTTATGCTCAAGCCTTACCCGATCCAAATATGAAATCTACAATGGATGATCGCTCTCTCCTCCAATCATACTTGGGATCTTGTTCCTTGTCCTTCGAATGTCAACATTGTCAGGTCCAAATGGATATTTTATCATAAGTTCTATTCTGATGGTACTCTTGAGCGCTATAAAGCTTGTCTTGTAGCTTAGGGGTTTACTCAGCAACTCGGTATTCACTACGACGACACTTTCAGTTCTGTTGTCAAACCTTCCACAATCCATACTGTTCTTAGTATTGCTCTCTCCCGAAAGTGGCCCCTTTACCAACTTGATGTCAAAAATGTTTTTCTCAATGGTAATCTCTCAGAATCTATTTTCATGAAACAACCGTTTGGTTTTTCTCATCCTACTCTTCCTGATCATGTCTGTCACCTCAAGAAAGCCTTCTATGGTCTCAAACAAGCACCTCGGACTTAGCATCAACGTTTTGCTACCTTCCCCACCTCTATCGGTTTCATTAGTAGTCGCGCCGACTCTTCTCTCTTTATCTATCGCCATGGTACCTCTACTTTTTACTTCTCTACGTTGACGACATCGTTCTTACCACTTTCTCTTCACCTCTTCTCGCTACCTTAACCAGGCTCCTCTATCGGGAATTTGCCATGACTGATCTCGGTCCTCTTCACTATTTTCTCAGGATTTCTGTCACACACTCTCCTTCATGTCTCATTCCTTCTCAAGAAAAATTTGCTCGTGAATTTCTCAATCAGGTCAATATGTCTTCTTGTAATCCTGTTAGTACTCCCGCTAATACTCACACTAAACTCTCTTCCTCATCTAGTCTTGCAGGCGCTTTCCAGGATCTCACTTTTACTAGTCCTGATATTGCCTTCTCTGTTCAGAAACTCTATCTCTTCATGTACGACCCATGCGAGCATCATATGGTTGCTCTGAAATGAGTTCTTCGTTACATTAAAGACGCTCTTTCTCAGGGTCTTTTCTTTGCCCTCGTCCTTGTCTCAACTTATTGCTTATTCAGATGCTGACTAGGCCGGTTGCCCGGATACACGTCGCTTGACCTCGGGTTACTATGTTTTCCTTGGCGATAATCTTCTTTCTTGGTCATCCAAACGCCGACATGTTGTTTCTCGTTCTAGTGCTAAAGCCGAATATCGTGGTGTGGCTAACGCCGTTGCAGAGACTTCCTGGCTTCGTAACCTTCTTCTAGAACTTCACTGTCCTCTCACAAAAGCAACTCTTGTTTACTGTGATAACATCAGTTCAGTCTATATGTCCTCAAACCCAGTTCAGCACCAGCTAACCAAACATGTTGAATTAGATTTACATTTTGTACGAGAACGTGTAGCTCTTGGTGATGTTCGTGTGCTGCATGTACCTGCATCTCGTCAATTTGCTGATATTTTTACCAAAGGGTTGCCTCCGTCTATTTTTTTGGAGTTTCGTTCCAGTCTAAGCGTTCAAGACCCTCACGTTTCGACTGCGGGGAAGTGTTAGAGTAGTATTATTATTAGAGTAGTATTATTATTAGAATATCTCTCTTTTATTATTGCTTTCCTGATTTTCCTTATTCTTGTGCTCTATATATACGTTGTTTTATTTCATTAATAATTAAGGGGAATTTTACTGGTTTATTTCATTAATAATTAAGGGAATTATACCTTAACAGTAAATGATAAATAATATTATCCCAAGTCTTTTGATCCATGTGTATTTGAATAATTTCCCCAAAATATGCTATATATCCATGAGAAATAAAATACAGAAGATATATTCCATCTCCAACAACCATATTTGCCTGCAGAAGGTCGAAGATGAACCAATTACAATGGAAATTAAGGTTTTATTTATTGTCCTAAAATAATGAAAAGGAAACAATATATATATGCTGGGAATATTGGAAACCATGTAATAATTCATTATGAAATATATTTATATATATATATAAGTATATATATGCAGTAGCTTAATTAATGTCGACGGGCGTTGCGCTTGAGAACAGCAAGAATGACGATGGTTTTATCGTTGTCGGGGTTCAAGAAAACTGGTGAATCTGCAAGCTTCTTCATATATCGATCGAACAGTTCATCAATAATTTCAATTCCAAAGTGATCTGCGAGCAATCTTTCATGGACAGCTCTTTTTGAAGCAGCTCGGGCTTTAATGGTTCCATCAGTATTCTTCCCAGCTGCGTTGTTTAGTGTCTCCATTCTTTCTATGGTGAAACTATCATTACTCCTCTCCAATATCTCCCGTAGTTGTTGTGGTGTTGTGAAATAATGTGGGATGTTGAATGTGTCTATCTTTGTTTCACTGATTTTTCCCTGTAAATTATAAGGGGAAACACAATATATTCTTGTCATACATTTTATGTTGGATTATGACATGTGGCATCCACGGATTGGATGACACATACAAAGCCACTACAAGAAAATTGAATCTTGTCAATGAAAATATATGCTATGGCCTGAAGTCGTGGTCTATAGCAGTCTAAACTCATGGCTACCACGTTTAGAAATCCACGTTGATGTCAGCTATGATGAAAAAGAATACTAGCTATTTTAAGTTTTAACTAACCGTGGTGGAAAAAACGCTAATTTGATATTTTTTTACAATGGCTAAAAGCTAGTCATAGTCTTTGTAATATACAAAACATTGAGCATGACTTATAAGCCATGAACAATGTTTTGGCCATGCTTGAAAATATCATAGTTGAAGCCGAGGCAAAACCGTGGTCAAATGAATTTGATCATGACAAACGGACTATTCACCATGACTTATTGATATGGGCAAAAATTAAATTTGTAACTTTGAGCGTAACTACAAATGTCATGTCATTTATTACAATTTTCCAGTTCCCAAGAATTAATCTTTCTATAAATGAAGAGATTAATCTCTTTTGTTAATGAAACATCTTTTTGACAAGTTCGGATCCTCCATTTCATCCATCTTCACTAATTCATTTATATATATATATCCCAAGTGTATAATATTTTTTGATATAAATTTTAGAAAATTGCTATATACCACCGTTTCTATACTACTGATTTTTCACCGTCCCTTAATTTAGAAAGTATGAATGTATTAAATCAATTAAAATCAATTAATTGCAAGTGATTTCTTACCAAAAAATAGTAAGCCATCGTTATTATACAATTATCAGTTTATCACCGCAACCAATTTTGAAATTTTTTTATTGATTGCACTTTTGAAAAGGAGGTGAAAAATAGATAGTATATAGCATTATCCTAAATTTGATACACTTAGCCTGCACAAAATAAATAAATAAATAGAATAGGAGATGAAATATTTTAGAATAGAGGATCCGACGTGCTTTTTCACGAGGCGCATGCAACTTAAATTTGAAGAGCTCGCTTACCTCCTTGGCCATGTCCATGAGGCAAGATCCCAAATTAAGATTAACATCACAAAGGATAGTGTATTCTGTTTTAGGGTTCCAAACTGCAGGAACTGCAGGGACAAGAAGCGCCATAAGCCCCCCATCCACCATTTCCACAGCCCTAGCTTCCATGAACGACTCAATATCCTTACCATACTGACTCAAATAAGCTGCATAAATTTCCTTTTCATCTTGTGTATACAGAATTTGCCCTTTGTTCCATGCCGGAGAATCTCTATCGGCCACCGCCTTCGGCACCTCGGTCAGCCAATGAAGCGACCAAGAAGAGTAAGCAAAGTGAAGGGAATATTCCGGCAAGAGTCTGCCGTGAAAGTCGCCGGGAACTGCAATTGCATGGTAGTCATGATCATTAGGTGGGAGTGAACTGAAAAGGGTGTTGAAATCGTTCGAGACGACGTCGTTGAAGAACACGTAGAATTCTGGTGTTTTTGGAAGTGAGGTTTGATGATGTTTATGTTTTTTGTTGAGGGCTTGAATGATGGTTTGCATGGCTGGAAATGAGTTGTGTCCGGTTGAGCACCCAAAATCAGCAATTCCATAGTAGCCATTTGGGGTTTTGATGTCTAACTTTGTGGCTATTTCTTCTTCTATGATTGGTTTTGCAACATCTAATACTCCTCTCTATAGAAAAAACACACAAATTTTCATTCATTATATATATATACACACACATATTGATGTAGGTAAAATATATATAATTTATTGGACTGAGTTGAACATTTGGATTAGTAACATCAGTATTATTATATTAGATGATTGAGATATGGCCCGAATCCAAGAAGATTATGACAATTAGGGCTCTTTAATTCCTGCTAAAATTTCGAACCACGTTGAAATTCCTATTGTCATCTTTTATGCTTCTTTAATTCTTGCTTGATTTTCACCAGTTTTCAATTCCTTTCGTGATGCATGTTCCTAACAAATTCACAGTATAAACTATGAATTTTTTTCATATATGGTCCTATAGGAGTTTGCACATTTCAATTTTAATCACATATTCACATTGGATTTTAAGTTGCAACTTTAGTCCCATAGGACTGAATAAATACTCTTATTCCCCACCGTCTATTTTTTAACTAAAAAAAGAGACTGAGATGCACGCGTAGCTAGAATCAAATGTGTAAAACGCACGGAAAAAGTTGCAGTTTTGGTCCCATTGGACTTTTTTCCATAAAAAAATAGACGGCTGGTCTATACCAAAAGTGCAACTTTTAGTCATGTGTGACTTAATTTGCTACTTGAAGTCCAATGAGACTAAAATTGAAACACGCGAGGGTCCTGAAACCATCAATACAATTTTGGATATAAACTATTTATTGAAGTATGCATGTATACAGTACATTCAAAATTAATCACTCTCTCTCTCTCTCTCTCTCTCTCTCTATATATATATAAATGGAGTTGTTAAAGACACTCCAATTTTTGTTTTATTTTGCTAAAAAGACAAAAAAGCCCTTCATTGAAGATAATTTATTTCTTTTTGTTTTTTTTTTAATTCAAGACGAAAGGAGATACCCTAAATATCTAGCTCGACAAACCCAGATTGATATTCATAATCTTGAGCCATAAATTTTTATCTAGATCCATAAAGGAGGGAAAAACCACAACTTGTGGTGGCCTGAATTCGAACTCGGGACCTTTCACATTAAGTGGGAGGTAGATATCAGTAGACCAACATGTCTTGAGTTGTTTTATTCTTGTTAAATATGCTTAGTGTAAACATGTTAGAGTCAATTCAACTTGCAATATCTAGAAACACGATTAGAGAAAATATAAAAAATGTTATTGACATTTATGTGACCTCACAAATAAAAAATAAATTTCATCCTACAATACAAAAATAAAAAATGATTGAAATAAAATAAAAACCTATTTTTTCAAATTTATCTTTTTCCCTAATAAATCTGAAATGATTTTATTCATTATCATCCATTTTAATTAAAAACTTTACGAATCACATATGATCACACAAATATAATATTGCAAATAGTAAAAACAAAATGTAAAAATCAACTCATTTTTCACAAAAACTAATATCTTAAACTATTCTATATAAAAAAAAATTCATCAAGCAAAATATATTGAATAAAAGCCCCAACTTTTGTTTTCAAAAGTAAATAATGTTTAAGGTGCAAATAAAAAGGACTAAATAGCTATGAAGAACTAAAATTATCAATTGTATTATTACTTAATGGATTGATTAATATTCGATAATATTCTAAGATTTTCTCGAAACTTTTAGTATTTACAAGCTCTGATATTTCATCCAACTCCCAAATCATTTTCATTACTTCAGTTATTGTCTATTACTAACGAATTAATTTTAATTTTTTACAACTACAATTTTAATTGATTTGATTTCAAAGGCAACCAAGAACCAAAATATATGCAGCAACTAGTGGATGCATATTTTATCTTAGAAAATTGTGAAAAAAGAAGAATTATTTCTTTACAAAAAGTTTGAAGGGCTTTGTGTTTTTCCCTACCTATTTATTTTGGAGAAGAAAGTTTCTCAAGGTTTACTATATTTTATTTTGGATCCATGTGTATTTATTAAAGTATAAGGTGCAAATGTATTTTGCACTAATTTATATTCTTCTGACATTAAGGATAATTTTGTCCTTTTGAAAAAATGAAATAGAATATGAAGTGCCAATAACAAAAATTGGAGTATTTTTAACAACTCCCTATATATATCTATAATTCTATACACACCTGGTAGGTGGAGTTTTGGACGTAGCTATGGGTTCCTTCTCCAGCATTCATGGCGTATAGGGCTACTGCATTGTCACTTTGGATATTTTCCACGTGCTTGTTCATGTTTCGAAACTATTAGAAGAGAGTTAGCTCAATAAGTGCATGAAACTGCTGCAATTAATTACGTATATCTACGTAACTTCAGATTCATAATTAAATTATATAATTACTAATAAACGTGTGTTTAAGAAAGTATCAAAATTTTACATAATATATATATAAACATAATTAATTCCATACCTACAGAGATTTGCAATCCGAAACTGGAGTGGAAAAGTCTCCGGCGTGCAGCGTGCTAGCTCCTCCTCTCTTCTTATTCCTTTCTCTCTCTCTCTTTTAAATTAGTATATATATTGTTTTCAATATCTGTCTATATATAGACTAACACTTCTCTGCAGTCCACTGATCTCCTCATTCCTTGATTATACAATAAATCACATGTCTGAAAAAGAAATTAAACCAAAAACACCAATCAATATAACTCCTCCCGACAACCAAATGTGAAGACAAAACTACTTACCCATTAAAACCCATAAATCTTCCCAGCCACCAAATGTGACTACTCCAAGGAAAATCGTTCACTAGATCTGCAAGTGCTATATATATATATATATATATGTATATTGTTGGAAAAGTCCATACTTCTAAAAATCACAATCATGGAGCCATTTCCTTAAATATCTAGAAACCAAAGGATCAAGGTTGTCCACGTCAACAACTTGGGACCTAATTAATTATGTTCTTGCAATTGATTTCAAAAATGCTAAGGATGCCATTAATTAATACTATTGAGAGAGGTCCATGGTAGTTGACACGTCATTCCGTGGCAATCAATGTGGTGCTTAACATTAAGATCGAAAATTGCATTTTTAGTTTCATAACTAATTTGTTTAAGTTCACTTTTGATCCGAATTTATCATATTTAATCTCATAATTTTTAATATTTCACATTTAGTCTCAATCGAAGTTTCCATCCAAAAGTTTACACGGACGTTCCAATTACATATATTTTACCCTGGATCTTAAAAAAAAAAAAAAAGGTTTTAAGTGTTATTTTTTATCATCTTAACATATGTTTGATCAGAATTTGGCTCAATATTGATTGATATAACATTTTCTAATAATTATAACTCTCGAGAATTAGTTTACTGAAATAAAAAGGTACAATTTAATTACATCAGCTAATAAAATAATTTAACTTAACCATGCATGTTTATATACAATAGAAGCAATAATTATGAGCTTAAATCATGAAACTGAATTATTGAGAAACTAAGGCACATATACATTTTAAATAATCACTATTATTAATGTCATAAGTAAAAATGGAAAATAGTTTACATTACAATGAAGCAATAACTTATCCACCCATGTCGACATAAAAAAGAGATGGAACCACAAGTTTGAAGGTGAAAATAAAAAGGAGTAAAGAACTATGAAGAAATAAAATTATCTATTGTATTATTACGTACTTAATGGACTGATTAATATTCGATAATATTCTAAGATTTTCTCGAAACTTTTAGTATTTACAAGTTCTGATATTTCATCCAACTCCCAAATCATTTTCATTACTTCAGTTGTCCATTACTTAAGAATTTATTTTAATTTTTTACAACTATAATTTTAATTGATTTGATTTCAAAGGCAACCAAAAACCAAAATATATGGAACAGCTAGTGGATGCATATTTTATCTTAGAAAGTTGTGAAAAAAGAAGAATTATTTCTTTACAAAAAGTTTGAAGGGCTTTGTGTTTTTCCCTACCTATTTATTTTGGAGAAAGTTTCTCAAGGTTTACTATTTTTTATTTTGGATTCCATGTGTATTTATTAAAGTATAAGGTGCAAATGTATTTTGCACTAATTTATGTTCTTCTGACATTAAGGATAATTTTGTCCTTTTGAAAAAATGAAATAGAATGTGGAGTGCCAATAACAAAGGTTGGAGTGCCTTTAATAACTCCTTATATATATCTATACACACCTGGTAGACTCCTTCATTACTTCTTTGGATTGGTCTTTGTTTCTTCTTTTGCACCTTCACTACCTTCTCCTTTGGCCTTTTCGATGGCTGGAAAAGATGAAGCCCCCTTGTCCTTCATTTCGAGGTCTTCGACTCGATACCTAGCATTCACAATTTGTGTATCAACAAAATATGAATTATTTTCGGCTTTGACTATTTCGAATTTAACACCATTCCAACATATCAAAAACTGATGCAAAGTCGAAGGCAAACAATAATTTTAATGAATCCAATCTCTACCAAGAAATGCATTAAATGATGAATTTACTTTCACCACGAGGAATGCAGAGTAAGAACTCATGAATCCTACTTTAATTCGACAAGGCAAAACTCCCAACACTTTTGTTGCTTGTCCCCAAAAACTATAGACTGCCACGTCAGCGGCCACCAAGTCTTTCGAAGACTTGCCCAATATGGCTAAAGCGCTTTCGGGTAACACATTGACAGTCGTCCCATTGTCTACTAATACTTTATTAATTTTAATGCCCTCGATTTCGGCTTGAACATATAATGGTTTCATATGGTTATTATTTATTGTTTTCTTCAAAAATAATAACTCTAAAAAATGTACGTTTTCATTTTCTTTCTTATCAGTTTTATAGTTGACAAATTCAAAACAAGGTGAGTTACCTCTTCTTGGGGCAGTCAATGCCTCCAAAGTATTTTCTTCCTCATCCAATTCGCCCTCTTTCACAGTGAATTCTGGTAAGATTGTCACCATGTTACAGTCTTTTCCTTCTTCAAAATTCAGAGCCCTTTGAATGGAGGCTTCCTTTTCTTTAACTTAGACTTTGTTTGTCGACCCCTCACCCAGCATATTGTCCAGATATGTTCAAATCGTCATCTGATTCGAAATCTCCCAAGTTATCTTCATCATCTGCAGTGGCATTCTTCTCTTGAAGGTTCGCATCCTTCATCTGGTCGCTTAACCGGCTGAACTCCGTTTCGAAGTCATCCTGGCTCGACTTCCCAACTATCTTCGACTTCAGAATTCCCTTAGCCAAAGCTTCTTCCTCAATTGTTATGTTGGCAATAACTGCCTTTTGCTGCATTTCCATTGCAACCGCAGCCCTCGAATAGGCTACTTGTTGGGTTATCGATTTTGCCCTATCGTTTCTACTTTGTTCAAAATTCTCGCGATAATCATTCCCTCTTGGGTGATTATATGGCAAACCTCTTTCCCCACGCCTTCGAAAATGCCTCTGAGAAGGGCATTGAGCCTGGGCTTCTGTTGCTAAGGTCTTGCCTTGGCCTCTTGTTCCAGTTCTCCACCATTTGATAGGCAAAATTTCTACCGCGAGTGTCGGTAATGGTTCATAATCTTTCCTCACCACTCATGGGTGATTATATTTGGCACGTTTTTTCTTCAACCGGTTCGATTTTTCCCCACGCAAAATTGTTAGGAATTTCATGTTAGAAGTTTTGATGATGACAATTAAGTTTTTTTGTTAGACCCCAAAAAAGTTGTAAGTTTATTTTCGTAGAAAATGCTTTGAAGCTAGACTGTAATAGAAGGGTTATCTTACTTTAGAGTGTTAGGCAAAATGTCTTAGGCTGAGCGTCTGGATTTCTTCAGTGGTAAAGTTCGAAGTCAAGCGCCTGCTCAGAAGAAGATACAGTCTTGCCTTGGCCAGCTATATCAAGCGTTATCTTATGAGACAGAAGTGATTTTGAATTTACTTCTAAGTCCAGAAGGAGTTTAAGTTCAAAGCATTAAATACCAACGGGTATTAATTTCACATTAAATGTTGATAAGAGCATTTGATAGGCAGGACCCTATGGACTGTCAATTCAGATCATTTGGGATTCAGGAAAAAGGACAAAAGCTGTTCCTGCAATGAGAGACACGCGCCTCACCAACTTTCTCGAATACCTATAAATGACTTCAACAACAAACAAAAGATAAGTGAACAATTTTATCTAAATTGGTGCACTAAAATCTCATTCCAATGGTTGCATAATGCTCAAACATTCTTTTTGAAGAAGTTAAGATATTCAGTTGTTTGAACTTCATCAAAATCAAACAAACCTTTTGAAAATCCCATCCAAGCCTCACCGAAGTTGGATACTTTCATTTCTGGGTGAAAGAAGCAAGAGGAGTTGAAGCAGAAATCGTACAAGGATGTCATCGACATCCATTTCTAATTTGTAGAAGACGGGATTCTTTGGCATTTTAGTGGATTCCAAGTCAAAGGAGAAGAAGGAAGTTGGGTACACCACCCAACGACCTTACAAATATTGTTTATACTTTTCGTCATTTCATTCATCTATCATATTTTTCTTCATTCTTTTGCTAAAACTTTCAAAGAGAAGACTCCAAAATATTCCGCTGTGCTAACCCATTGAACTGGCTTAACCTACGTCAAAGTATTCAATTCCTTCTAAGAGTCTTTTAGACGCTTCACAAAGTCTCAAATATCTTATGTGAACGCTAAAGTCTTTTGGTATTCCGTTTTGATCTAAATCCAAAATCCTTTTCTCGGTCGAGGATAAGTTAATCAGATTTCGTTCGAGCTGCTTCGCCACAAATGCCTAAAGATCTGGCATTGATCAGTGGTATGAAGGGTGTTCATGTACCACCTGCACATCCCTTCGAGCCCTTCGTCCTTGACCTTGGGGAAAGTCAGAATTCCCTCATCAATCAGATGGTTGAAAGTCCTTATTGCCACCTTGGTTTCGATAGTGACCTGAGATATAAAACATTCGAGAGTGTTAATCTCGAGATTCATAATAGAAAATAGATCTTCGTCTATGTTAGTTTTTTGAATATCAGGAAAAATAAGATCTTTCGAGTCTATTCTTGAATCAGATTTGGAAATAAAATGCAATCATTCGTGTCATGTGAAAATGCATTATGCCATTTACAATATGGTTTTTCTTTTATTTCAGATTTTGAAGGAATTTTGTGTTTTCTTTTAAATTTTAATTTCTTATTCGCGAGTAACCAATCAAAGATTTGCTCAATTTTGGTTACATCAAAAGTATATTTCTTTTCCTTTTTCGTTTGTAATGACCCAGTAGCCATACAGTATTTCTTTTCGAGAGCTCCACATTGATATGGGGGCTTTTTCACAAATTCTGCTAAGTCAACTTCATAGGCTTTTTCGAATACCCATGGAGTTCCTATTTCGAAGGCATTAAAGCCTTGGTGTTTTCTATTGCTTTCTTCTTTAAGCATATTTTCATATCTTATAGCACTTTCAGCCAAACTTCTAAAATCAGCGAAAGACATACCATCAAACCTTATCCTATATTCGAAAGACATGTTTTGTTGGGCTAATTGGAGAAATTCAGTTTCGGATAAATTGAGGTGACATTTAACTCTAGCTTTCTTAAAACGTGCTAGGAACTCTTCGACCGATTCCCCAATATTTTACCTGATTTTGGCAAGATCACTCATCGAGATCCTCGGATCTATTCTAGCGAAATGGTTTTGAAACTGAAATTGCATCTTGTCCCAACTATGTATTGAATTTGGGGACAAACTTACATACCAATTAAAGGTCGATCCTGTCAATGAACTAGGAAAAAGCCTTAATTTAAGAAATTTTTGGTCAGAGGCCTCTCGACATTGGCAAGTAAACCTTGACAAATGTTCTAAAGCAAAAATATGGTCATCTCCCGAAAATAGTGAAGTCAGGAATTTTATAATTTCGAGGGAAAGGAAAATTTCGGTCTATCCAATCTAGATACGATTTTCTAGGAATCAATCTATGATTTCTTCAAAATTCGGGTCCATACATCCTTTCAACAATCATTTCGATTTGATCTTGAAAAGGATCTCGGAACTGGCCTCCCATATTTCCTCCCATATATGCATTGGGCACAGTTTGCCCCCCTGCATATGGCATTTGGAAGTTATTTGGGACAAGAGGAACTCCTTGATTGGTTTGTGTGCCAAGGAAGTTATGGTTTTCCATAGCTAAAAGAGTATTCGAAACTCCTGGGTGTGCTGGTCCTTGTGTTTGGTTTTGCACCCCGTGATATTGCCCTTGGGCAAGACCTGGAGTTGTTTCAAAATTACCAAAACCAATGTTACCAATAGGATACCCTGCAAGCACCTGTCCATAACCAAACGGTGGCGTAGCAAAAGGTGGCCTTAATGGTTGGGGTTGGAATTGACTCGCATTAGTAGTTTGGGGATTGTTCGAATGTGGACGAGGAATTTAACTAAAACCTTGTTGTCCTATTCTGGCCTGCCCCCTAAGTCCTTGTTGGTTCACGAAATTCGATTCACTTATAGGAGAAGAGTTCGATGTTTGGCCAATTTCAAAACGGCTACTTCTATTCCTAGTTTCCCTAGGATAACCTGGTGGAGCTTTCCCTAAGTTGAATTGCCTTGCTCGACTTCTAGGCTCCACTGATATTAACTGAGATACTTTTTCTAATAAAGTGTTATGTTTCTCAATTACAGGTTCGAGAGCAATTACTACTTGGGCAGTTATCATCATTGAGAATGCATCACAAGTCTGATTAAATATTTTCCCCAACTCGGTTATAACTCGAGTAACTTCTCTAGCAAGACCTTCTTGGGTACTTATAGCAATATCATGCATCTGAGCAGACTCTTGAGCTAATGCCCGATCTTGGTCATTAAATTCTCTCCGTTGATCCTCTCAAGCACCTATTAAAGTCTATTTCATGACTTTAACAAACTGTTCATACATTTTATCTGCTCTAATTCTGTGTCTCGACACTTGCTGTGTCTCGAGATCATCATAGAGTTCTTCTCTAGAAAAATCTTATGTCATCTTATAATGATTTGTTGGAAGTCGAAATCGACGACTCCCACTGTGGTCGCCAAATTTTTTTTTTGAAATTAAAACAAACTGGACTAGGTAAGGATTTCGAGTTGTCGGTCCAAGCTCCTTGATAATTCACAACTTAGAATTATCTCCTAACCCCTGCTTATATTTGCTAATGGTGGTTTATGACTTTACTATTATTAATTCGTACTTAAACCTTTGAGAAGTGTAGAAATATATCAAAATCAAAATCACAAGCAATTAATAAGTAATAAAAGCTTGAACATAAATTATCTCCGTGGAGAATTCTTCATCTAAATTACTTCTATTGCAATCAGTGTTTTAAAAGGCGAAGACGCGGGGCGTGGCATTTTATGTCCCACAAGGTGGGGCGTAAGCCCCTAGGCACGAGCCGTATGCCCCGCAAATTTTGCTTTTTTAGTATTAAAAAAATATAATATAATGTAAAGAATTAATTTAAATTAGCGAAAAATTATAAAATTGAAGAATAAAATTAAGTAAAAAAAATAAGATTGAGAAAGTTAAAAATAATAATATATTCAACCATGCAAACTAAAAGTCCAAGCTCAACTCTTGCAAAAAACAATCAAGGTAGACATATAATTATTTCAAATTCTAGCGTTACGTAAAATAAGAATTTAAAATAATAGTTAACGAGCACTAATTTACTCAATCACTATCAAAAGTCTCATCATTAAGATCATTGTCTTCATCTTTTGCTCTCAATACTCGAGCATTAAGTTGTGTTGCTCTTGCAGCTTATTTTTTCTTAATGTTTGATTTAATTGAATAATTGGGTCATGAGTTTTTACTAAAAGAATAGAACATGTAAAAATTTTAAGTGGGTTTTAGATTGGAAACTGAAAAAAAAAAATCAATTTAGGCCTAAAATCATACCGAATGGGCATGAAATCCATTGGGCGTACGCCCAAGGACTGGGCTCGTTTTTGCCTGGGGCATATGCCCCAATTGATTGGGCGTACGCCCATGAGGGGTTACGCCCCCCTCTTGTTGCCCCGGGCGTTTCAGCAATGCCCCGCCCCGGGCGTACGCCCCGGGCGCGCCCCGAAATTGCCTTTTAAAACACTGATTGCAATGCTTGAATATATGCAGGATTACAAACCTTCGAGTGCTACTAAAACTATTGCTAACTAAGAAAGTACAAGAAATTATAACTAGTTACTCCTAAAACGCTATGATTACTCTATTTTTACTCCTAATGAAATGAAGAAAATGCAGAGTTTTGTCTGAGTGTTTTTTCCTGATTCTTTCTCCTCCTTTTCATATATATATATATATATATATCCTCCACCTTCTTTTCGGTTTCTTGCAACCTCCACATTCTCACCCTCTTCAGAAACTGCTACCAACTCCTCCTTTGAATTTTTTTCTTGATTTGGCGCTTATTTTCTAGTGTTGAGTTGATTCCTGATCTTGGGTCTCCTTTTTCTTTTGCTTTTCTTTCTTCATGACCTTTGGGCTTTCATAAAATCTAGCCCATGTTCTTCATCGAATGTCTAAGTGCTCATATTTTTGGGCTTCATTATCCGCAAGCCCATCGGATTTTATTCAAGTTATCCCTTTTTTGGGCTTTATTCAAACATAGGCTCCATTTGATTTTAATTTATGTGTAAACATGTACATAGCTAAAAAAAAAAAAAAAAGGTAGGGTTTACCCTTGGTTTCGTGGATATATATTTGTGTGTGTGTGTTTCATTATGAATATTGTATGGTTTCCAATATTCCCAGCATATATTGTTTCCTTTTCATTATTATGTTATAAGGACAATAAATAAAGCATTAATTTGCATTTAGTCTAAGTCTGATCAAACTCAAGTAGAATTAAAATTTCTCCTGGTAAAATTATATTTCTCATATGATTTAATATAAAATAAATCAATTACATTTGAAGTCGATCACCCCAAATTCAAGCTAGAATTTATTATCCTCATTCAATCAAAGCACTTTTGCTATGACATTAGGAGAATTGCTCTGGTATTATCACCAACCATATGCTATTGATGAGATAATTATAATTGAATAACTAATATTTTATCTCTTTGTGGGCATGCAACTCCCAATAAATACTTCAAAATATCATTATTATAACATTAAGTTTCAAATACGAATTTAAAATTTAAAATTGTCCTGGAAAAATGCTTATATACACTAAGTGGTGGACCTGATTGCATGCACCAAGACACAATAAAAACAATAAAAAATGTATATTCAATATAAAAATAAATCAAATATTTTTATTGTTTTTTGTTGTGTCTTGGTGCATGCAACTAGATCCCATACTGGATGTATATCAAAATTTTCTGTTGTCATCCGGATAACATAATAGTATCAATTTTTAACTTCTTTTATTTACCGTAAAAACAGCTAAGTCGGGTGAAAGCCGTAATGGGTAATCCAACAAAGGGCACACAACTCGCCGAAATTTTTTCGCCCAAACTCATTAAGACATATATTGATCACCATAGTCCCACCAAACACATTAGAGAAAAAAGTAATTCACACTGGATCAAGCATCATCAACGGGCCATTCAACCCATAATACACCAGCATAAGATTCACACTCTATTGGCATTTACATCTTAAGATTCAACAGTTGTTCTTTTGGACAAAGATTAACACGGAATTACACACAGTTCCCACAATTTAACACTTCAAGGAATTTTTCTTCTGTTGTATTCTGTAATCTTTCAATCAATATCAAATTGCATATACCTAAACAAGAATCAACTGCAAGCTCTTCTTACGTCTTGTTTTGAGCATAGATTGATGTTTGGACAGCATGCTGACGCGACAAAGTTTTCCCATTCACGAGGACTTGTTCTAAGAACTCAACAGGGACCGATCTGAACTGATACAGCTGATGATGGCCAAAACAGATTATTATGTGGTTATAATTCTCCACAGAACTGAAATTGCAATAAAAATATATGTATACACAACTTAAGAATACAGACGGTGTATAATAATGTATATATGTATCATAATTTGTTGCTTTTATATGCACATCAAACTTGAAAAAATTTAACATCTAAGGAAGGGTTGGAAACTAATTACTATTAGCTAGCAAAAGAGTGGTTTTTAGGGAATCCCGGGATTCTAGAATCTTGAGTCCTGGTATAATCACATACCGCTCGTGTGTAGTGGACCCCACCTTTGGGTCCCTCTCAAAGTCCAGAGACATTCTAAGAATAATCCTAGTGATTTGGGTCTAAAATGAACTCGACCCTCCTCAGTGAAGCTCGGCTCGAACACGATCGCGAAGCTCCTGAACTGGAACTACCTGAAATCAAAGGACCCTCGTTAAGGTCGAGCTGGGGTTGACCCCAGCGTAGACCCTCCGACGATCAAGTCAGTATAGACTAAAGGATCGAGGTCGCTATAGTAAATGTGGAGTAATGAAAGGCTTACCCCTTGAGTGAGAAATGGAGGGGGTATTTATAGGAGAGATCACCCTGTCCGGATAGGGATAGGACACGCGTCACGATCTCTAAGATCCACGTCTTACCAATCTACGGCTGAGGTTCCGGGTCTTTCGGATCGGACGGGTCGGGTCATACCGAACCCGAACTAAAACGCGCGGATCCTGGCCTGTTTGGGGAATAAAGCTAGCTTTGGGGGGTAATTTTGTCAAAGTGGGTTTTTACCCATATCATTAATCCCCCACGTCATTAGTTAATGTGGAGCACAATCACGAGGTGCAATCATGACTGATGAAGTAGATAGAAAAGTTTTTTGATCGAAGCTGTTCCTTTGTGCTTTTTAGAAAGCATCTTGGCTGTTGAATTTAGACAATTGAACCCTTGCACTATTGCCGAGCCAATCCAAGGTGATGAAGAAAAAGGGAATGCAAGGATGCCAGTGAAGATGGCGAGGCTTGATTGCGTAGTGAAGGTCGTCCTTTTAGTTGATCACTTTTACAGATTTAGGATCGACTTAGCATGTCGTCCTATTGAAATTACTCTCTTACAGGTCTAGGATCGACGTCATTCGTCGTCCTTTTGGTTGATTTCAGATATAGGATCGACTTTGCGTGTCGTCCTTTTAGATATAGGATCAATTTCGCATGTGAACCATCTGTATTAACAATTATACCATCCTTTTCAGGAATAGGTTCAACTTTTTGTGAACCTTATGACTTAACAATTTTACCATCTTTTTCAGAGATGGGGTCGAGTTCATTGTGAAGCTTCGGACTTAACAATTTTCCTTTTCAGAGGAAGAGTCGAGTTCATTATAAACGTTCGGACTTAATAATTTTTCATCTTTTTCAGAGGAAGAGTTGAGTTCATTGTGAACCTTCCGACTTAACAATTTTTCATCTTTTTCAGAGGAAGAGTCGAGTTCATTGTGAACCTTCCGACTTAACAATTTTTCATCTTTTTCAGAGGAAGAGTCGAGTTCATTGTGAACCTTCCGACTTAACAATTTTCCATCTTTTTCAGAGGAAGTGTCGAGTTCATTGTGAATCTTCTGACTTAACAATTTTACCATCTTTTTCAGAGATGGTGTCGAGTTCATTGTGAACCTTCCGACTTAACAATTTTCCATCTTTTTCAGAGGAAGAGTCGAGTTCATTGTGAACCTTCCGACTTAACAATTTTTCATCTTTTTCAGAGGAAGTGTCGAGTTCATTGTGAACCTTCTGACTTAACAATTTTACCATCTTTTTTAGAGGAGGGGTCGAGTTCATTGTGAACCTTCCGACTTAACAATTTTCCATCTTTTTCAGAGGAGGGGTCGAGTTCATTGTGAACCTTCCGACTTAACAATTTTCCATCTTTTTCAGAGGAAGTGTCGAGTTCATTGTGAACCTTCCGACTTAACAATGTTCCATCTTTTTCAAAGGAAGGATCGACATCATGTGTCAATTTTTTAAATTTGGACTTGTACCATCTTTTTCAGAGGTAGGGTCGAGTTCACTAAGAACGTTCCGACTTATGTATTGATTTTTCCCCTTTTTCAGAGGTAAGGGTCATGTTCATTATGACCCTTCGGATTCGTTGGTTTTTCCCCTTTTTCAGAGGTAAGGTCGACTTCGCTATCTTTTTCAAATTTAGGATCGACTTTGTATGTCGTCCTTTTTGGTTGACTTCACTATCTTTTTCAGATTTAGGATCGTGATTCATGGTTCATGGTCCATTAGAAACCATTTCTATTTCTTTATTAAGAAAAATGTTCTTTTTCAGAATTTGGGTCTTAGTTCATAGTTCATGGTCCATGAGCAACCATTTCTATTTCTTTATTAAGAAAAATGTTTGCCAAGTTCTTTTTCAGAATTTGGGTCTTAGTTCATGGTTCATGGTCCATGAGCAACCATTTCTATTTCTTTATTAAGAAATATTTAAATGTTTGCCGTCTTGTTCAGAACTTGGGTCATGGTTCATGAGCAACCATTTCTGTTTATTAAGAAAAATGTTTGCCAAGTTCTTTTTCAGAATTTAGGTCATAGTTCATGGTTCATGGTCCATGAGCAACCATTTCTATTTCTTTATTAAGAAATATTTAAATGTTTGCCATGTCTTTTTCAGAACTTAGGTCATGGTTCACGGGCAACCATTTCTGTTTATTAAGAAAAATGTTTGCCAAGTTCTTTTTGAGAATTTGGGTCATAGTTCATGGTTCATGGTCCATGAGCAACCATTTCTATTTCTTTATTAAGAAATATTTAAATGTTTGCCATGTCTTTTTCAGAACTTAGGTCATGGTTCACGGGAAACCATTTCTGTTTATTAAGAAAAATGTTTGCCAAGTTCTTTTTCAGAATTTGCGTCTTAGTTCATGGTCCATGAGCAACCATTTCGAGTTCTTTTTTTTTTATATATAAAGTGTAAACAACAATTATATTGATAGTTATGGAGACAAAAAATGTACCTTGTCATAAGCATGTAGCTTGAGTATCCTATGCTATTGATTAACATCGGATTCATAAGTGCTGATCTTGAGTTGAATCCTTATTTCGCAGGGTCTCGCTTTTGCTTCATGGATCGAGATTTTGGTTGGAGTTCTTCATCAAAATTTTGTTGCCTTTCTTTTAGAAGCGTATTTCTTTGCTTCTTGGGTCGAACTTAGAGGATGAAGCTCATTATCAACCTCATTGGTCGAGCTCTTATTTTTTTTGGAAAAAGGTTTTGCAGGTAAATGACCTTGATCATTTCCACAAGTGTAGTCGGTTGATGGGTTAGGTTCGTTTGTACCTTTTATAGAGTTCGCTCTCCATAATGGTGAAGAGTTGCTTGATGTATGATCCTTTTTGCTATGACAATCCTCGGGTAGAGTTCCATCCAAATGTTTCTTTAAATCATCCATCCAGCTTGGTTCAACCTCTATTATTATCACTTCAGGTTGATCCTTTTCAGATCTGATTTCCGTGTTTAGAGACCATCACTGTAACTTGCTTGCTTTCACTACCTATGAATTTAACTAATTTTTTGCTTCTTCCAATTGAGAAATGAGATGTTGTACCTTGTTCAGGTATATCGTCATGCTTCTCTCCTTCAGTTCACAAAAACCATCAACCTAGTTTGCAATGAGCTGAGGGTCGGTATATATGTCGACACTCTTTCCACTTAGCTGCTCATCGTAATGTAATTAGTGCTTCATATTTTGCCTCATTATTGGCCATTCCAAACTCGAGCTTGATTGCATACTTCAAAATGACCCTTATGGATCCTAGAGCCAAATTTCTATCCCTCCTCTTTGGGTCGTTGATGAACCATTTACATGAGGCATCCATGCTTGTCAGTTTTTGCTCTTCTTGGATCGATGTGACCTTGATCATGAAGTTAACAATGACTTGATTTTGATGAACCACGACTGTGATAGTCGACATGAAACACTTGTAGCTCGACTACCCACCTTACCAATTTATCCAAAACTCATGGTTTGGCTAGAACTTGATGTAGTGGTTGCGTCACGAGCATTATGATTCGACATGATTGGAAGTAAGGTTGGAGTTCTCGTAGAACTGTAACCATAGCTAACGCCCATTTGTCCATTTTAGAATAACTATTCTCTTGTTTTTGTAGAACTTGCTTGTACAATAGATCGGCCTATGGCCGGTCCCCATCTTTCAAGTTAGTATAGTATTGATAGCACCCTAAAATATGGCTAAGTGCAGAATTAAAGGTTCATTGAGGATCGACCTCTTGAGCTATGGTAGCGAAGTAAGATAACCTTTCAGCTCTTGGACAATTATTTTAAAGAAATGCAAACCTTCAAGGTTGGCCTTCCCGCTAGTGAGTCTTTGCACATCTTTTACAGATCGCGGTGGCTTCGCATCAAGCATTGCTTGAATCTTTTCTAGATTCTCTAGGGGCTCTGACAGCTTCATCCTTACCTTTTCTTTGTTTTGATGGGAGCTTCGAGCTCATTAAGAGCATTATTTTGCTCTGCTGATCCTCCTTGTGATCTGGATCAAGTTCATGTGTTATCTTCTCTCTTTTTCAGGGAAGAGGTATAACACTCTCACCATCTTTTGGTCACATCAGACCTCTCTTAAACCCTTCAATGGGGTACTGGCCCTTTGAACAGAGAAGTTGGCTACATTCATAGTGATCATCACGGGATCATCCTGAGATCCCACCAAAACACCCAAATCGCCATCACAGAAATTGATCCTCCTGTGGCATTAACTGTTAGGATCGACCCTTTCTATTAACTATTAGGTTTAGGATCATCTTGACCCTCAGGTAACCTTGCTTTATTAGCCTTTCTATTTCGTCCTTCAATTGTAAACCTTCTTCGGTATCATGATCCTTATCCTCGCTAAAATTGCAGTACTTGGAATTCATTGTATTTGACGTTACTCTCATTTTTCTAGACCATTATAGCATATCTCGATGCTCGATAGCCATCAATGCATGACTGACTTAAATTTAAAGTGGTATACTTCTCGTACCTTTGGAGCCTTTGATGGGTCGTTCATGATCTTTTTCAGATCTCGATCCTCGTTCTCGATCATGGTGATCCTTGTCTTTTGACCTCTAGCTCTGTTGCTCTATCTTTCAGGGATTCATCTCTTCCTCTTGGATGTATTGCTCTACCATTATCATCAACTTGGGTAACTAATGTTGATGCCAATGGTCCCTTTTTTAGGCCATGTAGAAGTAACTGGATCAACATATCCATCGAGATGTTTGGCATCTCTAGAGCTTCGGTGTTGAACCTATCGATAAAGGTTCTCAATGAACCTTATTAAATTTTTTTATTTTTTTTATTTACAGATTAGAGTTGCTGATCGCTCGGCTTTTTTCTTGCCCACGAAATGGTAGTTGAACTCGACTCTTCGGAAAGTGAAGAATATTCTGCCTTTACCGCCTTCGAAAATTCATAGATATTCGTAATACCTTTTATTGAGACCAAACGCTCTCAGAAGGTCGAAGATGAACCAATTACAATGCAAATTTAAGGCTTTATTGAATATCCTTATAACATAATAATGAAAAGGAAACCATATATGCTAGGAATATTGGAAACAATGCAATATTTCATTATGCAGTCCTCATAATGAAACATTTATATTATATATATTATATATATATGTATGTATGTATGCAGTAGCTTAATTAATGTCGACGGGCTTTGCGCTTGAGAACAGCAAGAATGACAATGGTTTTATCGTTGTCGGGGTTCAAGAAAACAGGTGAAGCTGCAAGTTTGTTCATATATCGATCGAACAGTTCATCAATAATCTCACTTCCAAAGTGATCTGCGAGCAATCTTTCATGGACAGCTCTGAAGAAAGCAGCTCGGGCGTTAATGGTTCCAACAGTGTGCTTCCCAGCTGTGTTGTTTAGTATCTCCATTCTTTCTATGGTGAAACTATCATTACTCCTCTCCAATATCTCCTTCAGTTGTGGTGGTGTTGGGACATAATATGGGATGTTGAACGTGTCTATCTTTGTTTCACTCATTCTTCCCTGTAAATTATAATTATATTCATGTCACATATTTTATGTTGGATTATGAAAGGTGATATATAACATTACTCTAAATTTTATACACTTAACTTGCACATAATAAATAAATAAATGGAATAAGAGCTGAAAAATAATTTTAGAATAGAGGATCCCGATGTGCTTTTTCACTCGGCGCACGCGACGTAAATTTGAAGAGCTAGCTTACCTCCTTCGCCATGTCCATGAGGCAAGATCCCAAATTAAGATTAACATCACAAGGGACAGTGTATTCTGTTTTAGGGTTCCAAACTGCAGGAACTGCAGGGACAAGAAGGGCCATAAGCCCCCCATCCACCATTTCCACAGCCCTAGCTTCCATGAACGACTCAATATCCTTACCATACTGACTCAAATAAGCTTCATAAACTTCCTTTTCATCTTGTGTATACAGAATTTGCCCTTTGTTCCATGCCGGAGAATTTCTATCGGCCACCGCCTTCGGCACCTCGGTCAGCCATTGAAGTGACCAAGAAGAGTAAGCAAAGTGAAGGGAAGATTCCGGCAAGAGTCTGCCGTGAAAGTCCCCGGGAACTACAATTGCATGGTAGTCATGATCATTAGGTGGGAGTGAACTGAAAAGGGTGTTGAAATCGTTCGAGACGACGTCGTTGAAGAACACGTAGAATTCTGGTGTTTTTGGAAGTGAGGTTTGATGATGTTTATGTTTTTTGTTGAGGGCTTGAATGATGATTTGCATGGCTGGAAATGAGTTGTGTCCGGTTGAGCACCCAAAATCAGCAATACCATAATAGCCATTTGGGGTTTTGATGTCTAGTTTTGTGGCAATTTCTTCTTCCAAGATTGCCTTTGCAACATCTAATGCTCCTTTCTATAGAAAAAACACACAAATTTTCGTTCATTATTTTATATATACACACATATTGATGTAGATTCTACCAAAAAAAAAAAAAACATATTGATTTATTGGACTGAATTTAACAATTGGATAAGTAATATCAGTATTATTATATTAGATAATTAAGCTATGACCCAGGTCCAAGAAAATTATGACAATTAGGGCTCTTTAAATTCCAACTAAAATTTCGAACCACATTGAAATTCCTATTGTCATCTTTTATGCTTATTTAATTCTTGTTTGATTTTTGCCAATTTGCAATTCCTCTCGTGATGCATGTTCCTAACAAATTCATAGTATAAACTATGAAATTTTTTCATATATGGTCCTATAAGAGTTTGCACATTTCAATTTTAGCCACATTGGACTTTAATTGCAACTTTAGTCCCATAGGACCGAATAAATACTTTTATTCCCCACCATCTATTTTTTAACTAAAAAAAGCGAATGAGATACACACGTCGCTAGAGTCAAATGTGTAGAACGCACGAAAAAAGTTGCAGTTTTGGTCCCATTGGACGTTTTTCCATAAAAAAATAGACGTCTCGTCTATACCAAAAGTCCAACCTTTTTAGTCACGTGTGACTAAATTTGCAACTTGAAGTCCAATAAAACTAAAATTGAAACACGCGAGGGTCCTAAGACCATCAATACAATTTTGGATATAAACTATTTCATGAAGTATGCATGTATAAATAATACGTTCAAAATTAATCACTCACTCTCTCTGACTCTCTCTCTCTATATATAAATAGAGTTATTAAAGGTACTTCAATTTTTGTTTTATTTTGCTAAACAGACAAAAAAAGCCCTTCATTGAAGATAATTTGTTTTATTCTTTTTTTTTTAATTCAAGACGAAAGGAGATACCCTAAATATCTAGCTCGACAAATTCGAATTGATAGTCATAATCCTGAGTCATAAAGACTTTATTGAACTCCATAATGGAGGAAAAGTCACAACTTGTGGCAGCTTAGATTCGAACCCAAAATCTCTCACATTAAGTGGGAGGTGGATACCACTAGAACAACATGTCTTGGTTTGTTTTATCTTTGTTAAATATACTTAATGTAAACATGTTAGAGTCAATTCAACCTACAGTATCTAGTAGAGAAAATATAAAGAATGTTATTGACATTTATGTGACCTCACAAATAAAAAATAAATTTCATCCTAAAATACAAAAATAGAAAATGATAGAAATAAAATAAAAACCTATTTTTCAAATTTATTTTTTTCCTAATAAATCTGAAATGATTTTATTCATTATCATCCATTTTAATTAAAAACTTTACGAATCACGTATGACCACACAAATATAATATTGCAAATAGTAAAAACAAAATGTAAAAATCAACTCATTTTTGACAAAAACTAATATCTTAAACTATTCTATAAAAAAATAATTCATTAAGCAAAATATATTGAATAAAAGCCCGAACTTTTGTTTTCAAAAGTAAAACATGGTTTAAGGTGCAAATAAAAAGGACTAAAGAACTATAAAGAAATAAAATTATCAATTGTATTATTACTTAATGGACTGATTAATATTCGATAATATTCTAAGATTTTCTCGATACTTTTAGTATTTACAAGCTCTGATATTTCATCCAACTCCCAAATAATTTTCATTACTTCAGTTGTCCTTTACTAAAGAATTAATTTTAATTTTTTACAACTATAATTTTAATTGATTTGATATATATGCAACAACTAGTGGATGCATATTTTGTCTTAGAAAGTTGTGAAAAAAGAAGAATTATTTCTTTACAAAAACTTTGAAGGGCTTTGTGTTTTTCTCTACATATTTATTTTGGAGAAAGTTTCTCAGGGTTTACTATTTTTTATTTTGGAGAAAGTTTCTCAGGGTTTACTATTTTTTATTTTGGATTCCATGCATATTTATTAACGCATAATTAAGGTGCAAATGTATTTTGCACTTATATATATACATTAATGATAATTTTGTCCTTTTGAAAAAATGAAATAGAAGGTGGAGTGCTCATAACAAAGTTAGGTTGGAATGCCTTTAACAACTCCCTATATATATATATATATACACACACACACACACACACCAATGGGGGTTGGTTCGAGTGGTAAGCAGCTCGGTTCCGCTTAAGCAAGGTCTCGGGTTCGATTCCTTGTGTACGCAGTTACCCCCGTTGGGAGACTCACCCACCAGGCCAAGTGTGCGACCCGGGTCGACCAACAGATTAGTCCGACAATACCCACTAGGCCAAGTGTGCGACCCGGGTCGATCAACAGATTAGTCCGACAATGTCCGGGATACTGTGGTAGATAATAAAATATAAATATATATATATATATATATATTTATATATACACACACCTGGTAGGTGGAGTTTTGGACGTAGCTATGGGGTCCTTCTCCAGCATTCATGGCGTATAGGGCTACTGCATTGTCACTTTGGATATTTTCCACGTGCTTGTTCATGTTTGGAAACTATTAGAAGAGAGTTAGCTCAATAAGTGCATGAAACTGCATGCAATTAATTATGTATATCTACATAACTTCAGATTCATAATTAAATTATATAATTACTAATAAACGTGTGTTTAAGAAAGTATCAAATTTTCACATAATATATATATATATATATATATATATATATAAACATAACTAATTCCATACCTACAGAGATTTGCAATCCAAAACTGGAGTGGAAAAGTCTCCGGCGTGCTAGCTCCTCCTCTCTTCTGATTCTTTTCTCTCTTTTAATTAATCCTTCTTATTGGTGTATATATTGTTTTCAATATCTGTCTATATATAGGACTAACTCTTCTCTTCAGTCCACTGATCTCCTCTTTCCATGATTATATAATAAATCACATGTCTGAAAAAAGAAATTAAACTACAAACACCAATCAATATAACTCCTCCCAACAACCAAATGCGAAGCCAAAACTATTTACCTATTAAAACCCATAATCTTCCCAACCACCAAATGTGGCTACTCCAAAGGATCAAGGTGGTCCACGTCAACAACTTGGGACGTAATTACTTATGTTCTTGCAATTGATTTCGAAAATGCTAAGGATGCTTTTAGATCTCATATTTTACATATTTTCATCATGTTTTACTTCACATTTATATTATTGATAGAGGTCCATGGTAGTTGAGACGTCATTCCGTGGCAATCAATGTAGTGCTTAAAATTAACAACGGAAATTGCATTTTTAGTCTCATAAGGTCTGAATTTATCATATTTAATCTCATAACTTTTAATATCTCACATTTAGTCTCAATCGAAGTTTCCATCCAAAATTTTACATGGACATCCAATTACATATACTTTCCCTTGGATCTTAAACAAAAAAAAAAAAAAAAAGAAGGTTTAAGTGTTATTTTTTATCATTTTAACATAAATGTTTGATCAGAATATGGCTCAATATTGATTGATATAACATTTCCAGTAATTATAACTCTCGAGAATTAGTTTACTGAAATGAAAAGAGCCAATTTAATTACATTACCTAATACAATAATTTAACCTAACCATGCATATATATACAATAGAAGCAATATTATCAAAATCATAAATTAATTAATTATTGAGAGAGAGAATAATATCTGTATGCTACATTGCTACTATATGTTTGTAAGATTTGGGGAGCATATAATATCACTCGGTATAAACGCAAATATTTCAATGACGAAAACTGCACATTAAACACTATTAATTAGTTTGCAAAATATGTTATTTTATTTGAAAGAGAGAAATATTTAGGATGATCGAATCTACAGAAATTTGAAATACATACATTAAAAAAGAATGGAAAATGTACTATGCTAATACATTTAATAGATACTGTTAACTTTAAGGAAAATAACTATTTTTTATAGTGGCATATATATGTAGATACATATATACCGTATTGTCTAATACTTATAAATATATACATAGAAGATAGTTTATCATGTAGAAGAATGAATTGTTGAAGATAAAATTACATATTTTTTTGAAGAATAAAATGTGTACTGCCAATAAGAACAAATTGTATTAATTCTAAAGAAGTTGGTAAAATAAAATGGACTAATATAATAGGAGAAATCTATAGAAAAATGGGAACATTTTATGTAAACCATAATTCTAGTGGTCACTAATACAAATTTATAAGTTACAATTTTAGGCTTAAATCATTAACTGAAATTAGGGACTAACTAAAATAGTAATTATATATTTTTGATAATCACTATAATTAAGAAAGTAATAATAAAAAATGGAAAATAAACAGCATAATGGAGCAATAATAACTTAGACACCTCATTGTCTAAAACGGAAAAAGATGGAGTCATTACGACTCTGACTGATTATGATCAGTATAATCATGAAAAACCCTGACATATGCACTTGATTTTTCCAATTTTTTCTTCTTTATTTAGTATTATTTGAGATTGTGTTGTATAACCTTGTCAATTACATTCGTATAGCTATCCGAATTCAAAACAAAATATATAATGCACAGTATGATTGATTAACTATTGATTTCAAATTAAGATTTGATCGATAAGTATTGGTCAATTCATCATATAACTTCAACAAATTTGTCAGCAAAACTCATCTAATTGGAAATAATGGAAATGAATTTTCATTGCAATTAATTCTTACCACTAATATTAAGAATAATAAAAATCATACTGTACCTCAAGTTGGACTATGGAGTGGCAAAAAGCACTTGACAATTGAGATAGGCTCAACATTTTTTGACACATGAAAAATATTAACTTTTAGAATCATGGTGTTAATTTACTAAGAAGTAGGAGCCAGAATCAGTGTTTGCTTATAATTTACTGTAATTACAAATTAACCATAACAATTAGATGAAAGAATTAGAAACATATGAAAATACATAAAATTTAGGTACAGAAAAAAATCTTATTTGTTACCAGAAGTAGAAGTATATCTTAATAGAGGTAAAGAAAACTCATTCATCTTTATTATTTTACTTATTGAAAATGTAAGCTGGGAATTATTTTAATTAGTAATTAAGACCCTTTAATTTTAATCAAAGGCATTTCACAACTAGCTGCCATTAGCAAGTAAATGAATAGAGAAACTGATGTATTAATTAGGACATACGTACGGATGCATTTTATTCTATACACACATTTGAACTAATTCCAATAATGAGAAACATATGCACTCTGTAGAGATTTCAAATATAAAAGTAAGTGCTAATAAAGTCTATCTAATAAAATAAAACCAGGGATAAATATATAATCGTTTTTATATATTTTATTAATTCGAAAAAATGAATTTATTCATCTAATTAATATTGTAGAATGAAATAGATGGAGAATATATAAGAAAAACTAGGACTCATGATACTCCACCCCCCTTATAGAAATTTCGTCCCCAAATTCTAACCGGAGTTATTGAAAAGCTCTGGATAAAGCTTTCGCATTCCTTCCATCGTTCCCAAGTTGCTTCTTCCACAGTTGATTCCTCAACAAGACTTTTACAATGGAATCCACTTCTTGCATAGTTCTTGTATCTTTTGGTCTAGTACTTGAACTACTAATTCTTAATATTTCAAAACCCCAGAAGTGATGAATCCTAGTTTGGTAAAAATAATTTTGCCACATAAATGATTTTCTATATATACATATATAGTTTGGATAAATATATCAATCCTCATCCAAATGTAATTCAAAATTTAAAATTCAAGAAAAAGTAGTTACTAATATAATTTGAATTAAATACAAACACTAACTTTCCTATAACTATTTCTAAGATAATTATCAATCCTTACTTAGGATACCATAAGCAAATTAATAAAGAACATAAGATTTAATACTCTTATAAAACACTTTTTCAATGGTAATTAACAAATTTGAATCAATTTTCTTAGTTAGGATACCATAAGCAATAATTATAAAATGATATATATATATATATATATATTTGTGCATATATATATACACACACACACAAATATATATATATATATGTATATATTATATAGTGGTTGAAAGGTTATGAATAATAGGATTTCACCATATATATAGATTATTAGAATAATATTCATACAATTATAGTTATAGTTCTAATTTGAAGTCTCGAGTATTTCTATAAATCACTCAAAATGACCACAAAGAAAACGCCTAAAATAAACCATAATTGAACAAACTATAACATAAACCATAATTAAAGTTATTTTTTAATTCTAGACGAAGGGATACTCTGATCCGACAAACTCGGGTTGATAGTTTTAATCATGGGCCACACAGACTCCACAAGACTCCAAATAAGGAGAGAAAAGTCACAACTTGTGACAGTTTGAAATTGAACTTAGGACCTTCCACATGAAAGTGGAAGCTGATAACACTAGGCTAAAAATCCTTGGGTTAAACGATAATTAATTTTACGAGATTCAATTCAATTCTTCTTGTAATCTTATTAAAGATTGAAGAGATTTTGGCCCAAGTCCATATAGGAATGGTTTTCATTTTTGGGTTAGATTCAGTATAGATTCTTTGATCAGGACGCGGAGCCCGTAAATTATTTATAAGATGGCCCATAAATGTTCACGATTAGAGTCAAATGGTTTGCAATAATAGTTCATAAATCAATCCGCAGAGACAGAGCCATTATTCAGAGTTGGGGGAATACAAAAAAATGGTAAATTTCGATATGTTTAGACCGGTGGTTGGGTGACAAAGGAAATAAAAGTTGAGGGGGTGGGTACTGGGTACCCTCACAGGTCCAGCTGCAAAGATTTTTTTGACTATGTGAGGTAGGCTTTTCCTTCTATTGGATCAGGCACTAACGACCCGGCTGGATATTTCATAACTTGGACTACCAACCCCTCTCCCTCTTTTTATCGGTTAGATCTTTTAGAACCAACCTTTAGTCTGTCCCTAACCACAAGTAAGAAGCTACTTACAATTAAAGGTGTAAACGAGCCGAGTTGAACCGAACGAGATGTTGTTCAAGCTTGTTTGAAATACAATCGAGCTTCAAAGTTTCTGTTTGAACTTGTTTGATTAGTAATCGAGCCGAGCTCAAACGAGCTTTAATCGAGCCGAACACGAGTCTAGCTCGAGTAGTTTGATTTTTTTGTACATATTTTTATTATTTTTTACTAATCGAGCCAAGTTCGAGTCGAGCTTCAAAACATATCAAACACAAAAAGTTGTTCAAACTTGGTTTGATAAGTTAACGAATCGAGCTCAAACGAGCATTTAGCGATCGAGCTCGAGCCGAGTATCGAGTAGTTTGGTTCGTCATTCACCCTTACTTACAATATTAGTTTGTGAATCCACCACTTCTATTATGGATCTACTCACGTTTTGTTGAGATTGTTTTGACAAGCTAAGCTCATCTTAAGTTATAAGTAAAGCTCTATTTAGACAACGGCATATCTAAAAAATAATAGTAAGAAATTAAATAATTGAATTTATATATCACTCCCATAAAGGATAGATTGATTACTCACTATTTCCTATTTTCTTACTTCCCTAAAATTATATTTTTTCTTTTCCATTATAAGAATGTCTAAAATTAAGGAAATGTTTTGAAAACTATACATATTTCTCGGTCGGTCTGAAGAAATTCTGAGCAATTCTAGTGATTGAACGTTTAGCTATTATGAGAGTACACCATATATAGATATGATTACAATTACATACACACGGTTATAGTTATAGCTCAATTTAAAATCTTGAGTATCTCTAAGAATCACTCAAAAAAGGAAGAAAATGGCCAAAAAAAAAAATAATAATCAAACTAACTATTAAAAAAAAAAATAATCAAACTAACTAATTTTGTAACGGGGAGAAGAAGAAGAAGAAGAAATGGAGTAACCATGGAAAACTCCGATAGACTTAGCAGCTTGCCAGACGATGTACTCTGTCACATTCTTTCGTTTCTCCCCACGAAACTCTCCGTCGCAACCAGCACTCTAGCTACACGATATAGGTTTCTGTGGGCTGATGTTGCCAATTTAGATTTTGACTGTCACATACATTACGGTGAAAGCAGCTTTGTAGACACCATCAGCAGAGTAATGTCGCACCATAATGCGCTGAATATAAATACTTTTCGCCTTAGATTATTTGGTCATTTCATGACCGAACGAAAAATTGATACATGGATTACAACTACCATTGCACGCAACGTCCAGTCCCTTGATATGGATCTTGATTACCAAGTCGGGTTGCCTCGCTGCCTATTCACTTGTAAAATACTTGTTAATTTGAGCCTCCATTATTGTGAAGGTATACCTGATGCTATATTTTTACCTAATCTCAAGAGGCTTCATCTTGACCGTTGTCAATATAGGCGTGACAAAAAACTTCAGGGTTTAATTTCTGGATGTCCGGTGCTCGAGGAGATGGACATTGAACTAATCAGCATATATGATTTGGAGTGTTGTGTTATATCGTCACCCACAATCAAATGGCTCAAACTGAACTTGGACACGTATCAGAACAAGTGTGATTCTGAATTCTGGGATTATAAGTTCTCCTGCACTTAGATATCTCAATGTAAGAGATGTTATCTCCCAGCATATTTCAACTGGAACACTTAACTCCTTGGTTGAAGCAGATATATGTCTTTACAATGATTTGGTGAACGATGATGTTCTCTATTCTAGCTGTGTGTTGGAATTGGTTGAAAAGGTCTGTCAAGTTAAGTGCCTTACGTTATCAATTCGTGATAGGCAGGTATGTGGCCGATCTTTCATCATCACATTATCGTGTTTGTTCGTTATTAAAAGCCCCCCGTGAAATTTGTCCTCTGACTAAGCTACCTTTTTTCTTACTCTCTCTGTACAACAATCTATGATATTAATCTAATGTTTGCAGTTTTTGGACTCTTCATTTGCTGCTGCCACTTCGAAGTTCATTAATCTAACCAAGCTCGAGTTGGATGCTGATTGGCTTTTTATGTTAAATTTTCTCGAAAATGCTGATAATCTTCAAGTCCTTATTATCAGAGAGGTTTGTTGACTCCAATAAAAGGAGTTCAGTTTTTTCTTTTTTTTTTCATTAATCATTATCCTTTTTATTTGTTATCATCAAGTTCGTGACAACTTAAAGTGCTGGAGGGATCCCCAGCAAGTACCTACATGTCTATCGTCTCATCTCAGACAAGTAACAATCAATACATTTGGATATTCAGAGGATGAGTTTAAAATGGTGAGCTATATTCTGAAGAATGGTGAAGTCTTAAAGATGATGGAAATATATTGTAGGTATGATTTTTCTTACTTGTATAAAGATAATGAGTATCAAAAGAAGATATTTAATACGCTTCAAAGAATTTCAGCGTTTGAGCGACGATCTCAGACTTGTGAGGTTGAGCTCTCTTATATGGTTTAGAAGCTGCATCCCCCATCAATCTGACTTTTGGCAATATGGCTAGCAAAAAGATGAACGTCGTAGTTGTTTTGATTATTTTCTGTGAAATATTTTGACAAATCATCGTATTATTACTATGACTCACCCACTAGGCTAGCGCAAATATGCATGTAATTGTTGTTTTGATTGTCACCTACATTTTCTGTAAAATTTTGTGATGAATGATCTATTATTACTATGACTCGCTCCATTAATTGTATTGGTGTTTGGCGTAGCTTATAAGCTCTTTAAACTATTGTTTGACAGCTTACAAATTCTTCACCCTTTGGTCATTTATTAAGCGAAAAGAGCTTATAAGCTCTCGAAATATCTTCTAAGATGTCTTAAATAACTTACATTATGACTTTTGTGTATTCTGAAACTGATGAGTTATTGATAACTACAGCTAAACAATATATCTTGCTTTGAGGTCTTGAGTTCTCTAACTAATTTTGATGTACAAGATCTTGCCAGTGAGTGATTGATCATTATTTCACTTTGGGGATTGTAGTATATGTGTTAGATATGTGTCTTGAAGATGATGTGTTATTATTAGGAAGACCGGGGATTCCAGGTTGTTCAAGCATCAAAGTTGCCCATTTGTCTCTGCTCAGAGATTAGACTCCCGAGACTTCTTAAGAATTATTGTTCCTCGATATTTTGTTTCCTAGATTTCGAGTGTATCCAATGTTAAAGATCTTATCAAGCAGTTACTGTTTCTGTAGTGTAGTAGTGTTAACTGATATTGTCTTGAGTGAAATGAAAATTGGTGTTTAAGAATCCAAACTGCGAGGAATACCAAAACACAGTAAGTTTTTGAGATCTTAAATCTAAATCACAAGTTCACAACATTAGAATCAGTTGTATGCATGTTTCAATATCTATACTATTTATTAAGTGGGAGACCCTTAGAGTAACTATCTTGGGAAACCAAATGTGGACTTCCTAATATACCCCTTATTCTTATTTGTTTAATAGCAATTAAAATGATAAAGTGGTAAATTGCTTCATGAGAAACCGTCTCCAGACACGATCGACACCGTGGAAAGTGGAAGTTATACTGCCATCATTGATACCCTTTTGTTGTTTACAAATGAAACCAAAGTATAGGATCCGATAATGTGATTAAGAAGAAGATTGAAGCATCATCTCTCTCCATCTGTTACATATTGATGACTTATACCAATAAAGTATGTGCCGTATGATAGGAATTTAATTTGATTTTTACATCTTTTTCTCTTTGGAATTTTGAAGTTTAATGGTCTTATTTATTCGTTGTGCAATAGATGATGGAAACTTCTCATGGTAATTTCTTATACTTTTATTTTTATTTTTTTTTTATTTGATATAGTGCAGAATGAAGTGAAAAACGAGCCTCTAACCGATTTTTCTATCAATCGAGTTGTCCAATTGAAAAAGGTCTATAAATTATTATTTAGTATTTTTCATATTCCTTATCTATCTTAGAAAATGTTTATCTTTCTTATATTTTTTTTTTCTTTTTTAGGATTGACTGTGGATACTGTTTACTCAAGTTACAGGAAGATGAAAAATAATTTTTTATTTATTGAAATAAATTGAAACATAACTAGAGTTCATTACCAAAGAAAGTCAAGTCTGCACGACTTTGTATATACTAATCTAATTCTAATTATTTATGGAGTTCTATTCGCTATAGGAAATTAGTTTGTATCGTTTATTTATACATAGTTTGTCTTTTTCCTTTTATTACTAAATGTGTATTATTCTTAATAAAATTTTTATATACAAAGTTTTTTTTTTGGCACACGCATTGAATGTGCTCCGATCACAGGGCTTGTGTTAACAATTGCATGAGTAGGATAGGATCTGGAGAAGTGAGTGTGCGAAAGTCAATGTGAAAAAACTCGTGCGTTTTCGTTCATTAGATTAAGGCAAATATATCATTTAGAGCACTTTTGCTTTGGCATTAGGAGAATTGCTCTCACATTATCACCAATCATATGTTATTGATGAGATAGTTATAATTGAATAAAACTAACATTTTATCTCTTTGTGGGCATGCAACTCCCAATAAATACTTCAAAATATCGTTATCTAACATTAAGTTTCAAAGACGAATGTAAAATTTAAAAGTTGTCATCCGGATAACATAATAGCATCAATCATTGACTTCTTTTATTTACCGTAAAAACAGCTCTAAGTCGGGTGAAACCCGTAATGGGTACTCCAAAGGGTACACAACTGGCACGAAATTTTTTCACCAAAACTCGTTAGGACATATATTGATCACCATAGTCCCACCAAACACATTAGAGAAAAAAGTAATTCACACTGGATCAAGCATCATCAACGGGCCATTCAACCCATAATACACCAACATAAGCTTTCAAACTCTATTGACATATTTACATCTTGAGATTCAACAGAAGTTCTTTTGGACAAAGATTAACAAACTTTTTCTGTAGAGAATTACACACAGTTCCCACTATTTTACACTTCAAGGAATTTTTCTTCTGTTGTATTCTGTAATCTTTCAATCAATACCAAATTGCATATACCTAAACAAGAATCATCTGGAAGCTCTTCTTACGTCTTGTTTTGAGCATAGATTGATGTTTGGACAGCATGCTGATGTGACAAAGTTTTCCCATTCACGAGCACTTGTTCCAAGAACTCGACACGGACCGATCTGAACTGATACAGCTGATGATGGCCAAAACAGATGATTATGTGGTTATAATTCTCGACAGAACTGAAATTGCAATTTGAATTTATATTTAAAAATATAGTGAGTGTATATATATATACACACACACATGAGTATCATAATTTGTAGCTTTTATATGCACATCAAACTTGAAAAGGTAATTTTACATCTAAGCAAGGGTGGGAAACTAATTATTAGCTACCCTAAAAGTGGTTTTTAGGGAATCCCGGGATTCTAGAATCTTGAGTCCTGGTATAATCACATACCACTCGTGTGTAGTGGACCCCACCTTTGGGTCCCACTCAAAGTCCAGAGACATTCTAAGAATGATCCTAGCAAACTATAAGCAGCGTACCTTTTCTTTCCATGAGAAATTAACAAAACGGTAAGAAGGTTCCAGAAGAGTCACTTGATTTCCTTCTTTAATCTGAAATAATAATAATTAATTGACGATATAGTCGCAAATGAATTCATGAAACGAACAAAGGAATTTTCAAATTGCTGAAGCAGTCAATTTACCGCTTCATTCTTTATCCCGTAAACAGACATGACATAACACTTCTGACTTGAATCACACAGCAAATAGTATCTGCCAAAAAGAATTAGCTTTGTTGGCTGAGATATGCATAAAAATTACAGATACATACCAAAATAGGCATACTATGCAGGTTTTTGAGCAGAAAAGAAGCAAACTCACAATGGCGCCACATTATCGTGCTTAATAAAGAATATAACTTTTCCTATTATAGCAACTCCCCTGTTAAGGCCTTCCAATAGTCGATCTATGGTCACTCTTCTGTATGAAGGATTCACTAACAGGCAAAGATAAAGATTTTAGCTCACTTTAAACCATATTCCAATCCACATAATTTAAGGTATTTAAGTATTTCAGATTGCTTACAGTTGACACTAGCGAGTGATGTCGCCAAGGAAGCTAGTCGTTTAACCTTCTGTCCCTGTGAAACAATGATGTAATAAAATTAGTTGCATCACATCAATGGTTAAAAAAAGTCATAATACATTTGATTAAAACAACAAAAAAAGAAATGCCGTAATCATAAAGATCTAACTCGCCACTTATGTAAGAACATGGTAGGGGCAACGTATAGACTATCAATGTATCATATTAAGAGATACAACGTACAAAACTTGAGTTCTATACAAAGAAAACAAATTAATGATCTAAGATGCTAACTGTAGGAAAATCTACTTGATTTTAAGATAACAGATAAAATCCATAATTGCTAAAGCAATGTGTTTCTGGAATCTCACTGCTTAAGAATAGCTCATTCAATGAACCATTTAAAACTTTCCAATTTTTTGTGTTTACTAGTTAAAACCTTTGCATTCATCCAGGACAGATTATGGCAAATATTTTAACTTATTGTAGTCTACATGTGAACAGCTAGCAACGATAAGAAAATAAATAGCACATATAACGGTATACAAGCTAAAATGGTTTGCTGAAGACAAGAATCTTACTCGAACCAAAATCTCTATTTTGTCAAGAAGGTGAACAATCTTCTGAAACTCCTCCGTGGCATTGAGGCCAGGATCCCTCAATGCAGCAGCTTCAAATCCACTCAGGGCTCTCTCATAGTTCTCTAGATACTTGTTTACCTATATTCATATTACACAATGAAATGGAAAACACATAATTTGTTGGTATTAAAGGGAGTGAAATGTACAGAAAACAAGCTAATACATAAATATAATATTTGTCATAATTAAGCAGACAGAAAAGCAAGGTGGCATACAGGGTGCTGAACAGTGGACAAAAGTTCACCCATAGAACAGTTGAAAGTGTGATTTTATTTTTTGTTTCAAGAACTTTTTTTTTTGCAGCGTCTGAATAAGGATTCTCACTCTAACAATAGGAAATAGAAAGATAACAGATGAATTCTTTTTCAATTACTGAACAATTAGCGGTCAAGCCCCTTTTGTAACAAACTGCAAATGCGCATCCACTTAAAGAGGAAATGAAACAGAAGAAAGAGCCTTACAGTAGCGCAGTTGTAATACAGGTCAGGGTTTGACGTCATTCTTTCATCTTTTTCCTGACAAGTATAAAACAGTTTAGGACCCTTCAAAAAGCCTAATAGTAGAAACTACAACACAGAAATGATGAGCACAAAGTTTTTAACATAATACGCACTGCATGTTGATATGCTTTTAATGATTGCAGAAGCTTTGCATGATCCCATGCTCCAGTCACAAAGAAACATGTGAGGTAAGCATTGCCTAGATTATCTGTTAAAAAGATAAGAATAATGGTGAAGATCCAAAAAGACAAACAGATGTTCAAGTTCAAAACATTGGAAATAACTGTGACGGAATCTCTAAAAGTATGTTCACAGTAAAATGAATTAGTCATTATATAATTCAAGAAGAATATTAGCAAAAAGGCCTCATGCAGATACAATATCTAAGTTTGCCTATGGTCCTTGTTTGAAACTTACACCAAGAGTACCCATCCTTCACATCTAGAGTAATGGCTTCTTTCGCGTGCTTTATGCTTTCGCCAACAACTTTGACCCTGTCTTCAGCATCTGCAAGGAGTAGATAAGTAAGACAAATGATATAAATCCACGAACAATTAGCAAACTAGCGGAATAATGAATAACTCCAGAAATGTAACAAAACGACATATTTTACTCTTGCCTTGAACCATTTTTCTTTCAAGCATTGATAATTGACAAAGAATCCTTTTATCTGGACCCTGTTAAAAGGAGTACACATTTAGAAGCAATTACATGAACTTCTCTTTAAAAGCATATAAATTTCTCTTTAAAAAATAACAGGATTAAACAAAAGTGACCTTGCTTAAGCCTAATGTAAAACAATTCTTCGCCGAATCCAAATCATCCTTCTTCCAAATGCAGTTACCTAAGCTCAACCAAGCATCCACAAGTGAAGGATTCAATTTCACCTATAACGAAAATCACATCAAAAAAATCAGAAAAAAATTTAAAAAAATTAAAAACATAGATTATTAGACCAGCAGAAGATAAAAACAAAAATTACACACTGAAAAAGCACAAATTCTAAGGAGACCTAAAATTTAGAACTGAAAAAATTACTTCTGTTTGTATTACTTACAGCCTTCGAGAGATGATCCTCTGCTTCTTTCTTATACTCAGGAAACACATCCAATACTTTTCCTCTCAAATACTCGTAAGTCGCTCTTTCCAATCGCGTTTTCCTCTTCTCTGCACCGTAACCAATCAGCGAAACACATAGGAAGCATTAGATACAAAAAACTGTATCTAAATCAAACGTGCGTGCACAATATTAACCTGCGGGAATTTCGTCGAGCAATTGGAGTGCAAGATTTGATTCCGTAAACAGCTTTGAGGTTTTATCATCTGGATTTGTTGGAAAATAAGTGTCGCGAATGTTGTAGAGCTCATCGGCAGCTTTCGACGCCTCTGCAAACAGATCTTCTGCATTTTCTATGCCTTCACTGCTCATTTTTGTTTTTCCGCAATGAAATCAGAGAGAGATACAAGTTTCAGAATATAGATACGCTCGAGAGTGTATGTATTGGTGAGGTAAATTCTTGAGAAGCTTTCAGAGCACTAATAGAAAACGAAAATGAAAGAACAAATGGGGATTTGTTTATTATTTCTCCGGAATTCACCCTTTGTTCATCTTTTTGATGGAAAATGCTACCTAGCTTAAGGCTAAGACTAACTAAAGTGGAAAGAAGTACTAAATTACTTGATATTCAATTCGAATTCGATTGTCAAAATTAACATAGCAAACGAAGCTCGAAAAATATTTTGTGTTCGATAAATTTTGAAGATCGGTTCAAACTCGATTCGATTAGTAAAAGATAATAAAATATGTGCAAAAGGATATCGACTCATGTTGAAGAAAATATAATAAGTTTTGATTTTTGAAGCTACTCGTGCTCTACTTGCGTTCGGTTCGATTAAATCTCGCTTGAATTCGGCTCGACTAACAATCAAACCAATGCTCAAATATAAATTTTGAAATTCAATAATAATTCAAACAAATATGCACAATGACTTATTCGACCCGACTCGACTCAACTCGTCTATAGCCCTAGAGCTACCACCGGAGGAAAGTGACATGTATAAAATTCATATGCTATGTAGCAATACAATTTTTGGCTGTCAGAGACGTATTATCTCTTAATAATCTAATTACGGATACATTATAAAAGTAAGTATAGTGTTCAATAAAAAGAAAGACATATGTATATATAATATATCTAGTGTTGATGTGAGTATTTGTATATCTAAATTCATTGTTGTTAATAAATAAATCAATTCACAAAAAGAAGACCGGTGAAAATTTAAGAGAGAAAAACACATTCAATCTACTAATAAAACTTAGCACTAATTACTTAATAATGGAACAAGTAAAGCTGACATACCTCGATTCATCATAATATTGTATATCATCACCATCTGTATAAATCGCATTTTGAAAATCCGCTTCTCTCTCGGTCAAGAAATCACTCTCCGCCAATGGCGTACCACCCATATTTTCATTCAAGATTGTATCATCCGATTGTACCATAGGCTCATTGGATTGTACCCTAATGTCAGCAAGCTGCGAATTGACAATTTCAAGTTCTTGTTGGGTAACATTCAACATGCGCTTCAGGTGAAGGACCTCTCCGAACTTTTCCGGCTGGTCCGCCGGAAAATATGGGGCGAAGGGGCAATCTGGGGGGCACAGCTTCCCGGAAAATATGCAGGCGCCGCATCTGTTTTCCATGTTTTGTGTTTGGGCTAATGTTATGATAGTTCAAGAAGATATTTGGATTTGTCTACAGAAAAAGGAAGATCAAGAAGACGATGGGAGATTGGGAGTGGTTATATATGTCATATATGTATAGGTTATATATATATATATATATAGCCCTGAATTTATAACTGTAAACCGCCTAATTTCTACTCGCTCTATACTAACTTACTAAGCTTCAAGCTGCACTGATTAATATATATATATATATATATATATATGTGTGTGTGTGTGTGTGTGTATGTGTGTGTATATATATATGTGTGTTGATTGAAAAATAATAAATAATTTATTTTGTAGAATGAAGCGTACTTTTAGTTTGATTTGTATGGGTTGTCTATAATTCATTTATATTAACTTGATTTTTCTTCATTCCGCTGCAGATGAAATCCAACATTGTTCGTTTGTTGCGCTCTTTTCAGGGGTTCAAGTTTTTCTGAAAAAATCTGGTCTTCATTTTGTCAGGAATCGGAATCAAGTTGAATTACTTTCCTACATTTTTACTTTTTCGGTCTTTTGTTCGTGTTTTGTACCCCAATAGTAAATCTGATTGTAGTTGTGATAGATTCTGTTATTCGGGGTTGTAAACTTGTAATCTTGTTTGGGTTAGTCCTATTTTCGATAGTATCTAGTGAATTTTTTTTAAAAAAAATTTCTTCCTGAAATAAAGTGATTTTGTTGTAAACTTGTGATAGGAATAATTTGAATTGATTTTATAAGCAAAATGAAGGGTGGAACAATCAAGTACTCGAATATATATTTTTTTTTACAATTATATTGCGACGAATATAAACAGCAAACTTAACTAGAACTATAGCAATGGATGTTGAGCTTCTATAGAGAAGTAGAACGAAGAGTTCGTATCCATAAGCGAGCTTTCTGAAATTGACGAAAAATCAGAAGTGCCTTCATCAACCTCAATCGAATGGAACTCTCTATCGTCATAATTTTGCTGAAAATTGGAACCTTCTTTCTTCAATCGAATACCTTCCAACTCGACTGCAACTTCTTTCATGGTTGGCCTTCTCTTACTGTTCAAATGTAGGCATCTTCTAGCAAGTTCAGCAACAGCCTCGATTTCTTCCCTATCACCTTCTTTGAGGACTTTCGCATCAAGAATATCGAACAAATGATTCTCCTCCATTGAATCCAAGAAATGCATGGCTAAACTCTTTCCCTTTTCAGCTCTCACTGATGTAACGGCTTTCTCCCCTGTCAAAAGCTCAACCATAACTACCCCAAAACTATAAACGTCGCTCTTTTCTGTGAACTGGCTTGACCGGAAGTATTCTGGATCCATGTAACCAAACGTGCCTAATACTCGCGTAGTCAAGTGAGTTTGATCAATAGCAACGGATCTTGAGGTCCCGAAATCTGAAATTTTGGCCTTATATTTCTCATCTAAGAGAATGTTTGTTGACTTGATGTCCCGATGATAAATAGGCATGGATGCTGCAGAGTGCAAGTAAGCAAGCGCCCCTGCTATTTCTATGGCGATTCTCACACGCATATCCCAAGATAATGGGAACTCCTCATTCGGATCATGGATGTGTTGATGAAGTGTGCCATTGGGGATAAACTCGTACACAAGCATGGGTACTTCGGTCTCTAGACAACATCCGAGTAACTTGACAACATTTCTATGGTTAATTTGTGACACAATAACAACTTCATTAATGAACACTTCAAGGTCACCTTCATCTAACCTCTTCGACTTCTTGATCGCCACGATTTTGCCATCTGTCAACATTCCTTTATATACAGTTCCTTGTCCGCCCCGACCCAACACACGGTTTTCATTGTACTGATCAGTGGCTTGAGCCAACTCGTTTGAGCTAAACAACTTAGTTTTTTCTAACCTATTATCATTTGAAGAAGACAATTGCTGCTGCAATAATAATCCACCGTTTCGTTTAAAAAACTTGCGTTTGCGGATGGCCTTGACACGTCTTCTAATAGCTTTGATAGACATCCACAACCCAAGAAGCAGGATTAACCCGCCAAGCCCACTACCGATGCTTATGAACATTATTTGGACACGAGAGCCTCGATTTCGACATGTGTAATGGCCTAATTTGTTTATACAAGTAAACCCGTCAGGACAATTCGTTGCTGGATTGGTACACTCGTTGATATCTTGGCACCCGTTTGGTAAATACGGGTTTCCTTCAAAACCCGATTTGCAATAGCAGACTGTAAACATGTCATAAGAGTATGACGAAACCGGGCCATAAGGCGGAATGGATTTATCTTGACGTTCACAAGAGCTATGGCGGGAAAGCTCCCAATTATCGAGTTCCCACTTAAGAACCATTGTTGCATTAACAAATTCTTGTTCAAATGGATTTAACAAGTCATTGAGAAGGCCATTATATGCTCTGTAATCGACTTCAAACCAAAATTGATCAGCGAGAAAAGCGAACCCGCAAAATCGACTATTATTGACAGATCTAACTGTCTGATAAGTCATTTGAAGTTGTTGAAGGCCAAGTGGTATTTTTGTGTGGCAACAATTGACGCCGTTGCAGCGTGTATCCATAGAATTTTCATCGCAAAAAGTCATACACTGCACAAACGTCGTTGTTTCACTGTTTCTCAACCAGACAGAGTTTCTGCAGCCTAAAATAGCTAATGAATTGTAATATGCTGAGATGACGAAAGGAGTTCCGATTAGCTCTTGACCTAATAATGATTGTGATCTGAGTTCCTTAGAGCAGTTTAAAGGGGACACACACTGCATAACTTGGATTATACCGGCTTCGAGGGAAATTCGTTGAACTTGCAAATTGATACTGCTGAGGAAAGGTGTTAGATGGTTGGTGGAATTTTGGCAGGTAACTGAGAACGACGAATTTACGCTGCATTCGGGGCCGATCCCGAAAGGATATGGAATTGTAATATTTCCACACCTTTCTGGACAATCCGGTCTAGATAGGGATACGGATTAAGTCATAGTTATTGTTAGGAAAATGGAGCAAATGAAAATGAGAAGCAAGTATAGTAGCCTCATGATCTCTTTTTTGGCGGAAAATTTTCTAGAGAAATCAATCTGTTGGAAATAAGCTTTAAAATTTCTTCTTTAAATTATTATTTATTTCCAACATTTTATTTTCATCAAATATGTCATTTTAATTTATATTTATTTTAGATTTATGACCTCATTAGTTGATTCATTTTATGAGATTTTGACCACTTTATTACAACATTATTGGGCCTATTTACTATTGATTTTATGGTGATTTTATGATGATTTGATTATGGTGTTATATAGTGGCTCATTATTGTCTTATAACGGTCAAATCCTATTTTACTATATAAAGAGGTCATAACTCATTTTATTGGCACAATTTGATAGTGTGAGAGTTTATAAGATTATATTTTATACTTCCCACAAGAATTTGTGTTTTGGCAACGTGATGGTGGATTGGTTCTTAGTCTCCTCGAGGACGTGCACCCAAGATGAGACACCACTGTGAGCTAATGGGTTTTATCCTGGAGTCGTGATCAGCCGTCAGAACCTGCACGTAGGGAGGCAATCGTGACTTTAGAACAGCGACATCGTCGTGACTCTCCATTGCTCCAGCGTCATATTTACCGAGCTTTATGCGGTTTGATTTATATTTATATATTATGAAGTTATGATAATTCCATTGTATATATTGGTGAGATTATTTTATTATTCTATAAACACAAATCACAAAATTATTTACAACAATCTAAAGTCACGATTGTGATTTGTATTCGAGTAGTAATTGTAAGATGTTTGTGATTAAGCTGATGTATGTGTTTTATGTGTCCATGAAAATCCCATTGTGCAATTTAATCAAGAAGGTGATGCTTACTAGGCTACGACAACAATGATCTACTTTTATGGGAGCATCAAATGATTATACAAAATGGTATGGGCTTTCATTTGACCCTTTACTACGTACATGGGGTATGTATCTTTGCCACTTTACTACATGAGGTATGTTCATGTGTTGTACTTTCAGATCGTCATGAAATTAAGATAATAAGGAAAAATCACATTATATAGTGTCTGCATTTTGATATATCTAGTTTATTTTCTGTTCTTTATGTGCATATATAGACTAGGAGGAAATATATATTTTCAGTCAATAATTGATGTCACAATATAATTATAAGCTAATATGCTCTACGATAATTTGATTAGTTGAAAAAATTGTTGGTTTGACATAGTATAAAATTTCCACCTGAACTTAAGGTAATGGTTATTGCCTAACATTTATTTTGTGGAAATAATAAAATCCACTAATATGTGAATGCCGTTTCATGTATAAATAGTTAAGGACCTTACAATTACTATTTCAACGGCTAATTGTTATAATAGAAGTTAAAAATTTACATTATGTTTTGACAGTTACATTGGCAATAATATGTATATGAATGTGTACATGAATATTAATGTTTATTCATCATGAAAACTGGACATCATATACATCAACATGTCAATGACCATTAACGGATGATTGTAATCATGTGCTTATCTTCCTATTAAAATTAATAAGAAGGAAAAAACCTTATCTATGTGGTTATCGAAACTAATAAGGAATGCTCATATTTGTTAACACAATTTTTATTGAAGTTTTGTATATTGTCTAACATTGAGGATAGTTAAGAAGGGGCATGGCTACCCAGTGCTGGAAAACTCTTACTTTTTCTGAAATTGAGTAATTACCATGTAATTTTGAGAATTTTAACAGATGGAGAAATTGACTGCCGGAATTGTTGATGCACTTACTGAGCTCACTACCATAAAAATAAATGGTTTCCATTGCTTCGATTTATTACTGGAACGGCATGCGAGTTTATTTCTATTTGTTATTAATTTCAGTATAGAAACAGATTAGATAATTATTGAGAATCTTATTAAAATTTAAAGGTGAGAATTAGATATCTTTATGGGTAAATATACAAAGTGATGTAGAGACTAACTTGAGTACATAAAAATAATTTCCTACTTGTGATTATTAAAAAAAAAAAAAGGAAAACGTGTGAATCTTTTCTTCGGGTTACACCGATTATGCGGGGTTATAATTTTGATGATGTTTCTTTAATACATGAGTTAGTATGGTTCACCAAATTTACAATGCTGATGAAAAATTCTTGGTGATTTTATATATTAAAATTTCTTGTGAAATGTGGTTTCTTTTAAATCTGATGAATTTTATTGAGTTAAAAGTGCAGGAGATTTCATGCACATGAAATCGATAAAGAAATTGCCTGGGATTCCGAGGGACTTGGTGATATTTTAAGAGCTGATAACTTTATATGTTAAGATATTATTTCCTGTGAAGTTCACCTTTGAAATGCAGGTTGTTGCATATGAAACGAAAATATACAAGAAGATGAACCATAAAGAAGACAACATATGTGATGGAAAATTGCCTAAGGGGCATATAATAATTTATTCCATGAGATGGAAAATTAAGGCCTAATAATAATTTATCCCATGAGATGGAATTGAGGCATAATAAAATTTTATTCCATGAGATGGAATTGCCTCGAGGACTAGCGTAACGAGAGGCTATATCCTCATCATCGAGGGGGATGGGTAAAGCCCATAAGGGAGTCACCCCGGGAGTAACCCAACCTCTGTGATTGGCGATCCCATGAAGGAGGTTCAATGGGTAGGAACAATCCGCAACGCGTGACTCAAATATAAATCACATTATTTTGAGCAGAGTATCTAAAGAGATGTCTCCTTCCCATCCCTAAGGTGAAGTGCTATTAAAATAAAAAAGTGTGATGTTAGGTTGGGTTTGGACCCTTAATGAGACCAAGGCGAGAATTCGCAGGGTAGAGGTCACACGTACCCTTGGAGGTTTCACCTAAGTGAGAGTCGCCTTGATGGCCGGGGCTATGTGTTTGGGCTAACCTTAGAGACCTCACGAGAATCAGGATCAGTGTGCATGGCCAGATAACGCGCTAACCCGCTATAACCATGTCCTAAAGTCAATACCGTGTGTGTGGTAATTAAAGTTTGACTCAAGGGACCTAATTCAAGGCCAAGTCCATTATGGCTCCCTCAAACGAATATTACTATCACTAAGTGTAGGTTCAAGCTCGGAAGGCACCTGCACCGATTGCATGGTATAAGTTGCCACCATATTTATTTATTTATTGAATTTAAGAAATTTTAAATCTTGTGGGGGATTGTTGGAAATAAGCTTTAAAATTTCTTTAAATTATTATTTATTTCCAACATTTTATTTTCATCAAATGTGCCATTTTAATTTATATTTATTTTAGATTTATGGCCTCATTATTGATTCATTTTATGAGATTTTGACCATTTTATTACAACATTATTGGGCCTATTTACTATTGATTTTATGGTGATTTAATGATGATTTGATTATGGTGTTAGTGGCCCATTATTGTCTTATAACGGTCAAATCCTATTTTACTATATAAAGAGGTCATAACTCATTTTATTGGCACAATTTGATAGTGTGAGAGTTTATAAGATTATATTTTATACTTCCCACAAGAATTTGTGTTTTGGCAACGTGATGGTGGATTGGTTCTTAGTCTCCTCGAGGACGTGCACCCGAGATGAGACACCGCTTTGAGCTAATGGGTTTTATCCTGGAGTCGTGATCAGCCGTCAGAACCTGCACGTAGGGAGGCAATCGTGACTTTAGAACAGCGACATCGTCGTGACTCTCCATTGCTCCAACGTCATATTTACCGAGTTTTATGTGGTTTGATTTATATTTATATATTATGAAGTTATAATAATTCCATTGTATATATTGGTGAGATTATTTTATTATTCTATAAACATAAATCACAAAATTATTTACAACACAATCTACAGAAAACATATACAATGCAAAGATTTATTGATTCTAAAATAAATCACAGTAAGATGATGTATGTAACTTTTGCTTCGTTTTTTCGCTGAGTTTGGACGGTTTATATACTTTTTTTTCTTTCTTTTTCTACGTAATTGGATGATTAAGCTGGAAATGAAACTGGAATGGTCCAGGATAAGACGAGAGAGATATATGCGGAATTTATTAAGAGAGAAAATGAAAGGTTGATAACAAGGTACCACTCCAAGTCTTTGGATTGAGCTTCTGTGAATTTTCCTTCTCGGAAGTAGGATATCAAATTTCACACGGTCTTGACTCTTGATTGACTCAATAAGCATTAAAAAACAAGCACAAGATCCTCTATTACAGAATAGTATTGCATCTCCTGTTACATTGACTTCTACGTAAGACAAATGTATAAATATTTTACTTAACTATATAAGTGATTTGAATTTTGTAAACTTATCATGTATAGAAACAAATGCAATAGGAGATGCAATGTCATTTGCAATAGAGGATCCGGATAAAAATGTATATAGTGTTTTATTTACGCAGATTCAATTTTTTTTTTAATTTAAGGCTCGGAATAATTAGTCTACATGTCGAGTAGATAAATTTCGAATATTTAATTACTCAATTCCGATTTAGAGTGAATGATAAATTAATTAACAAAGTATGTCACTTAAAAATTAGTTTACAATTGGAATCAATGAATCAATGTGAACGTACACGATTAAATGATCAAATTCATACGATCGACGGCCACGATTGTATGGGAATGGTTCAGTCTGGGGACTAAAGTGTTCAAATCGAAAAAATTGAGGGACCAATTTGAAAGGATCTATTTGATCAAGATTCAAAGTTTTGGGGTAAATTTGAACGTTTTGGAAAGTTAGGGGCTGAATTGCATAGAAATTGGTGTAACCGCCCGCACCTGACTATTTCCCAGCTGGGTGAGAGCTGGATTGGCTGTTGAGCGGGTTCAAGGTGCACCCGTTTACACTGGATTGCCACTCTGCCTAGGGGCTTTTCGCCAACCAAGGCGACTTCTGGGGCTGATCTGCAAACTCCGAAAAGCTGCTTTCAGGGGGCTTTTCGTCCAAAAGTCACACCTTTTGTGCCCTTCTGCAATGTACGAAAAGTTGCAACTTTTGACCCAAAACTCTTCATTTTCTACAAATAGACCCACATATTTTGAGATTAGACACACCGAAGTATTAACTTCACATATTCTCTTCTCCCTTCTTCTCTTAAATACTATTTTGAGTAGTTTGAAAATTCTTTGGTTTCTTAAATATTAGTTTTAATATTTTAAAAATAGTGTTAAATATTAAATGTTAATTTGAGTATTTAAAATATTCTCAAAGTTCTTGAATATCATTATAAGAACTTGTCAATACTAATTTGAGTACTTTGGATATTTGACACACAAACTCCTAGCAAGTGTACTAGTTCGTGCAAGTAATATAATGGATTTGAAGTCCGGATTGTCGTACCCTAGAGACAATTGTATTCAATTACTGAGATTACTGTGTTATCTAATTCTAAGTCAAATCAGATGATTAAGGTGTGAATTATGCAATAAAATAACTAAATTGAATTTTACCAACTAAAGAACACAATAAAACTTGGATTATTATCAATGAGAGAAACGACTAAGACACACGATCCAGCCAATTGTTCAATTTGATTATGAATTCTATCTTACCGGATTATTAGATTGATTAGGTTAAGGCGAAATTCCCTAAATTACTCACTATCCAATCTCTTGGTATAGCAATTCTATTTTCATTAACGATTCCTATATCTCTATATGAAATTCGAATTAATGAAAACGCATTACAAGGATTCATGGAATTTCCTATTTTCACGGAAAGCACACACAAGGAAATCGAATCTATCTCTAGTCAATTTTACGTTGTGATGTTTAATATCTAGATGCATTCCTAGTTTATCCCCTCTCGGTCTCAAAACTAAGCACAAGTTCATATGATTGGTGATCAAGCAATCATAGGCATGAATAATAAGTATTAAACATATAACCCAAATCAAAATTAATCCGAAAAAATAAGATTCATGAATCAAATATCTCAAATTGCATTCACATGGTCTCAGTCAAAGGAAAATTTAAGTCATGCTTGTAAAGGAAAAGCAATAATCTATCTTGAAGAACATGTTTAATGAAAACAATTCAAAAAGATAAATTTAAAACTCCCTAATACAAGTTTGTGATGAATCCTGCTTGAATTATCCATCTTCGTGGACAAAGATGGAGTATCTTCACTTTCTTCTTCTTCCCAAAGCTTCTCCTAACCCTCTTGTGTGTTTTCAAGTCTCACAATTCGTAAAAGTGGCAAAAAGTCCCGAATTTTGACCTAATAGCGCGTATTTATAGTTGCTGAAATCGGCCCTTAGCCATGACTAAAATTTGATGTTCACGTTTTTTGCCTATTTTAGCCTTGGTAACTTCATATCTTCAAAGTACAAAGGTTCCTTCATGATCACCATGGCTAAGGGTCTTCATAGCCGTGGCTAAAGGAGAATTTTGAGAACTTTTTTGATCTTTTCATTCATTTTTTTCTCCAATTCTCAAATAACCTATAAAAACACAACCAATCACAAAATCAAAGCGTATGTGGCATAAATACACTCAAGAACTCATCAAAATACAAGAAAAGAGGCGCCTAAAAGGCGTAAAATACGAGCTTATCAATATTCTTAAATATTAATTTAATATTTGGATAATAATTTTGCCTATTAAATGTCTACATATGCATTTAATTCATTATAGTTCATCGAGAGAGTTTGGAACAAAATTTTGTTCGTAGAGTATCGAAGTTTATAGTGCTACTACTTCTTTACTAAGTCGTTGAATTTTGGGAAACGATTGCCGAATCCCGTAAGTACCTTAAGCGGGGCAATTTCGTTTCAAAGATAAAGTGTAGAACACTTGCCTCGACTTTGAAATCATTCTTGAAGAGATACTAAGCCCGAGTAGGCTCACGTATATTTTTCTAACAACCCCCAGCCAACACCGCTTCGACGCCGTCGCCTCTGCCACATACCCGGCCTGTATGGTTCCTCTTGAAATTTCACTCACGATACGCCCCCCCTAACGTTCTGTTCTTAACAGATACTTAATAAGCATTGAGGTTGAGGAACCGTGTGTGGGTGGAAACTATTGCAAAGTGGTTGTAACTTGATATGAATAATTTAATTTGATTTTCAATAAACTAAAACAAAGGGTAGAACATCACGTGCTAGAATAGATTCTTGCTTTGTACAATCGTATTGCGTGACATATAAATAGTAAGCAAAAGTAGAACTATAATAATGGATGCTGAGCATCTATTGAGAACGTAGAGTTTGTATCCATAAACGTGCTTTCAGAAATCGACGGGAAATCGTAGGTGCCTTCATCAACCTCAATTGAATGGAACTCTCTATCGTCGTAAGTTTGCTGAAAACCCGAACTTTCTCTCATAAATCGAATACCTTCCAACTCAACTGCAACTTCCCTCATGGTCGGCCTTCTCTTACCATTCAAATGTAGGCATCTTCTAGCAAGTTCAGCAATAGCCATGATTTCTTCCTTCTTACCTTCTTTAAGAACCTTGTCGTCAAGAATATCGAACAAATTATTCTCCTCCATCGAATCCAAGAAATGCATGGCTAAACTCCTTCCCGTTTCGGCTCTCACTGATGTAACGGCTTTCTCCCCCGTCAACAGCTCAACCATAACAACTCCAAAACTATAAACGTCGCTCTTGTCTGTGAACTGGCTTGACCGAAAATACTCTGGATCCAAGTAACCAAACGTGCCTAATACGCGTGTAGTCAAGTGAGTTTGATCAATAGCAATGGATCTTGATGTCCCAAAATCTGAAATTTTGGCCTTATATTTCTCATCCAAGAGAATGTTTGTCGACTTGATATCCCGATGATAAATAGGCGTGGATGCTGCAGAATGCAAGTAAGCAACCGCCCCTGCTATTTCTGTGGCGATTCTCACACGCATATCCCAAGATAATGGGAATTCCTCATTCGGATCATGGATGTGTTGATGAAGTGTGCCATTGGGGATAAACTCGTACACAAGCATGGGTACTTCGGTCTCTAGACAACATCCAAGTAACTTGACAACATTTCTATGGTTAATTTGTGACACAATAACAACTTCATTAATGAACACTTCAAGGTCACCTTCATCTAACCTCTTCGACTTCTTGATCGCCACGATTTTGCCATCTGTCAACATTCCTTTATATACAGTACCTTGTCCGCCCCTCCCCAGCACACGATTTTCATTGTACTGATCAGTGGCTTGAGCCAACTCGTTTGAGCTAAATAACTTAGTTTTTTCCAAGCTATTATCATTGGAAGAGGACAATTGCTGCTGCAACAATAATCCACCGTTTCGTTTAAAAAACTTGCGTTTGCGGATGGCCTTGACACGTCTTCTAATAGCTTTGATAGACATCCACAACCCAAGAAACAGGATTAACCCACCAAGCACACTACCGATACTTATGAATATTATGTGGAAACGAGAGCCTCGATTTTTACATATGTAAGCAGGATTGCTACACTTGTCAATATTTTGGCACCCGTTTGGTAAATACGGGTTTCCTTCAAAACCCCCTTTGCAATAACAGAATGTACCGCGACCTGCACAAGAGCTATGGTTGGAAAGCACGGGAATATCGACTCCCCACTCAAGAATCATTGTTGCATCAACAAATTCTTGTTCAAATGGATTTAACATGTCGTTGGGAAGGCCATTATATGCTCTGTAATCGTATTGAGACCATTCCCGAGTCAGAAAAACAAACCCACAAAATCGACTATTAATGCCAGATCTAATTGTCTGATAAGTAATTTGAAGTTGTTGAAGGCCAGGTGGTACTGTTGTGAGGCAACAATTGACGCCGTTACAACCTGTATCTGTAGAATTTTCGTTGCAAAAAGTCATACACCTTCTTAACGTCGACTTTTCATTGGCTCCTAACCAGACAGAGATATTGCAGCCTAAAACAGCCAATGAATTGTAAGTTGCTGAGATGACGAAAGGAGTTCCGATTAGCTCTTGACCTAATAATGATTGTGATCTGAGTTCCTTAGAGCAGTTTAAAGGGGACACACGCTGCATAACTTGGATTATACCGTCTTCGAGGGAAATTCGTTGAACTTGCAAATTGATACTGCTGAGGAAAGGTGTTGGATGGTTGGTGGAATTTTGGCAGGTAACTGAGAACGACGAATTTGCGACGCATTCGGGGCCGATCCCGAAAGGATATGGAATTGTAATATTTCCACACCTTTCTGGACAACCCGGTCTAGATAGGGATACGGATTGAGTCATAGTTATTGTTAGGAAAATGGAGGAAATGAAAATGAGAAGCAAGTATAGTAGCCTCATGATCTCTTTTTTGGCGGAAAATTTTCTAGAGAAATCAATCTACAGAAAACATATTTAATGCAAAGATTGATTGATTCTAAAATAAATCACAGTAAGATGATGTATGTAACTTTTGCTTCGTTTTTTCGCTGAGTCGGGACGGTTTATATACTTTTTTTTTCCTTTTTTTTTACGTAATTGGATGATTAAGCTGGAAATGAAACTTGAATGGTTCAGGATAAGAAGAGAGAGATATATGTGGAATTTATTAAGAGAGAAAATGAAAGCTTGATAACAAGGTACCACTCCAAGTCATTGGAGTAGGCTTCTGCGAATTTTCCTTCTCGGAAGTAGGATATCAAATTTCACACGGTCTTGACTCTTGATTGACTCAATAAGCACTAAAAAAAAACGCACAAGATCCTGTATTACAAAATAGTATTACATCTTCTGTTACATTGACTTCTATACATTATAAATGTAAAAATATTTTACTTAAATATATAAGTGATTTGAATTTTATAAACTTGTCATGTATAAAAATCAATACAATAGGAGATGCAACACTATTTGCAATAGAAGATTCGGATTAAAAATGCATATAGTATTTTATTTACGTTGATTCAATGTTATGTTCTTTTTGAATAATAAAGACTCAGGAATAATTAGTCTGTTAGTATAAAATTCCGAAATATTCCAAACCAACACTCACGCATGACATAATAATCAAAGTCGTCATGGTCAAGGATTGAGACAGTTTGGGGAAGGCCGTGACATCTACTTTAGTCTTTAGAGACTTTGGAATATCTCCATGTTAATGAACATATTGTTGGATTGGAGGATATAATAAACACAATACTTTTCGTTTTATTAAGCAATTATTAAAGACGCATTAAGCTGTTGCAGGGATGGAGGGGGTTATATATATATATATATATATATATATATATATATATATTTATATATAGTTAGGGACGGAGTTAGGAATTTAGATTTGGGGGGCGAAGACAAAATATAGGGGGTAAAAGTGGATATTTTTAGATTTTGTGGGGAGCAAAAATTTAAAATTAAAAAATTATAAGGTAAATAATTTATTTTTTCACCCGCTCCCGGCTCCGTCCCTGTAATATAGTGTTAATATGAGTATTTGTATATCAAAGTTAACTATCTACCGGAACAATATACGCCACCCCCGGCTCCGTCCCTGTATATAGTGTTAATATGAGTATTTATATATCAAAGTTAACTATCTACCGGAACAATATATATATATATATCTCAAAGTTAATTGTCATTAATAGATAATATTAGTATTTAGGAATATCATAATATCATAATAATTATAGTAATAATATAATAATAATAATCAATATATCGTATCACTAGAACGAAGACTGATGAAATTTATAGGAGAAAAACTCAATTATAATTATTAGGGAAAAGTACACACAGACCTCCTCACTTATTATGTAATTACCAGAACCTCCCGTTATTTATTGAAAATTACCAACACACCCCCTCATGTTGAGGATTTCTTACAAATCATCCGATACTTGAGAATGAGAAGTGGGTTTTGAGTTTAGATTTTTAATTCTAATTAATTGATTTTTTTTTTTAATCTAATTAAGGTTATAAGGTATGTTGCTATTGCAAATAGTATTTTTTTTTATACAATTTATAAATACTAATAAGTTTTAGTAATAATTAGATATATAAAATTAAAAAATAATATAATTTTATACCGGAGCGGGTATCGACTGGACTAGTTACCCACCGCGGACCAGACCGGACCTTGAATTTCGATACCCGGACCCAGCCCCAGACTCCTTTTTTTGGACTCATATCCGCCCCAAACGGAATGGGTCCGAGACAGGTACTCGTTAGACCCGGATTTATTGACATCCCTAGTAATTGAATAAGTGAGTGGACGTTTTAGTAATTATACAATAAGTTAGGGGATCTGTGTGTAATTTTCCCTAATTATTATGCTCAATTTCTTGAATGCTTGTTAAATTGTTTTGGTAAATTGGTAATCTGGGATATATATGTAGCTACTAGCCCTGAATATATAAGTTATATAATTGTAAACCCCCCAAACTACGACTCCCTCTATAGTCTTTACTAAGCTTCAAGGCTTAGGCTGCACTGATTTAATAGATTTTTTTTATAAGGATCTAACTATTTAAGTTATATATATTGATTGAAAAATATTAAATAATTTCTTGGGAATTGATATTAGAGCTCCACAAATTATTATAGGAACTACACTTTTGTTTCCCTATATGAGGAAATGACTTCAACACCCTACAAGTAAAAGCTAACAATTCACAAAATAAATATATATTTTAATAATCAATTAAATTTTTGTACCTCGTACATCTTTTTTTCCCACCATATACCCTTTTTTATGAATTAATATAATATTTTCTCTTTGTTCAAAAAATATGTTTATGAACTGTATAATGGTATAAAACATATACTTTTACTCAAGCACAAAATTGTACGAAATGAATATCAAATCACCAAAGGAAATTATTTTTTTGTAACTTTTTTTCTTTTGTATTCGAATTCAAGATGTAATACTCATATATATACTTTTATGTATTTATATGCATATTAAAAAAGTATTAACTACCTCTATCATTGTTGTTCTTTCATTTAATAGAATCAAAGCTTATTTGACAATTTACTTATGTGTAATTTTTGCTGCTGTATTATATTGAGAAATAAAGATTTGAATTTGATTGCTAGATGCTAATATGCGGTCAAATTGAATAAGTGAGAGGACGTGCACCCGAGATGAGACACCGCTTTGAGCTAATGGGTTTTATCCTGGAGTCGTGATCAGCCGTCAGAACCTGCACGTAGGGAGGCAATCGTGACTTTAGAACAGCGACATCGTCGTGACTCTCCATTGCTCCAACGTCATATTTACCGAGTTTTATGTGGTTTGATTTATATTTATATATTATGAAGTTATAATAATTCCATTGTATATATTGGTGAGATTATTTTATTATTCTATAAACATAAATCACAAAATTATTTACAACACAATCTACAGAAAACATATACAATGCAAAGATTTATTGATTCTAAAATAAATCACAGTAAGATGATGTATGTAACTTTTGCTTCGTTTTTTCGCTGAGTTTGGACGGTTTATATACTTTTTTTTCTTTCTTTTTCTACGTAATTGGATGATTAAGCTGGAAATGAAACTGGAATGGTCCAGGATAAGACGAGAGAGATATATGCGGAATTTATTAAGAGAGAAAATGAAAGGTTGATAACAAGGTACCACTCCAAGTCTTTGGATTGAGCTTCTGTGAATTTTCCTTCTCGGAAGTAGGATATCAAATTTCACACGGTCTTGACTCTTGATTGACTCAATAAGCATTAAAAAACAAGCACAAGATCCTCTATTACAGAATAGTATTGCATCTCCTGTTACATTGACTTCTACGTAAGACAAATGTATAAATATTTTACTTAACTATATAAGTGATTTGAATTTTGTAAACTTATCATGTATAGAAACAAATGCAATAGGAGATGCAATGTCATTTGCAATAGAGGATCCGGATAAAAATGTATATAGTGTTTTATTTACGCAGATTCAATTTTTTTTTAATTTAAGGCTCGGAATAATTAGTCTACATGTCGAGTAGATAAATTTCGAATATTTAATTACTCAATTCCGATTTAGAGTGAATGATAAATTAATTAACAAAGTATGTCACTTAAAAATTAGTTTACAATTGGAATCAATGAATCAATGTGAACGTACACGATTAAATGATCAAATTCATACGATCGACGGCCACGATTGTATGGGAATGGTTCAGTCTGGGGACTAAAGTGTTCAAATCGAAAAAATTGAGGGACCAATTTGAAAGGATCTATTTGATCAAGATTCAAAGTTTTGGGGTAAATTTGAACGTTTTGGAAAGTTAGGGGCTGAATTGCATAGAAATTGGTGTAACCGCCCGCACCTGACTATTTCCCAGCTGGGTGAGAGCTGGATTGGCTGTTGAGCGGGTTCAAGGTGCACCCGTTTACACTGGATTGCCACTCTGCCTAGGGGCTTTTCGCCAACCAAGGCGACTTCTGGGGCTGATCTGCAAACTCCGAAAAGCTGCTTTCAGGGGGCTTTTCGTCCAAAAGTCACACCTTTTGTGCCCTTCTGCAATGTACGAAAAGTTGCAACTTTTGACCCAAAACTCTTCATTCTCTACAAATAGACCCACATATTTTGAGATTAGACACACCGAAGTATTAACTTCACATATTCTCTTCTCCCTTCTTCTCTTAAATACTATTTTGAGTAGTTTGAAAATTCTTTGGTTTCTTAAATATTAGTTTTAATATTTTAAAAATAGTGTTAAATATTAAATGTTAATTTGAGTATTTAAAATATTCTCAAAGTTCTTGAATATCATTATAAGAACTTGTCAATACTAATTTGAGTACTTTGGATATTTGACACACAAACTCCTAGCAAGTGTACTAGTTCGTGCAAGTAATATAATGGATTTGAAGTCCGGATTGTCGTACCCTAGAGACAATTGTATTCAATTACTGAGATTACTGTGTTATCTAATTCTAAGTCAAATCAGATGATTAAGGTGTGAATTATGCAATAAAATAACTAAATTGAATTTTACCAACTAAAGAACACAATAAAACTTGGATTATTATCAATGAGAGAAACGACTAAGACACACGATCCAGCCAATTGTTCAATTTGATTATGAATTCTATCTTACCGGATTATTAGATTGATTAGGTTAAGGCGAAATTCCCTAAATTACTCACTATCCAATCTCTTGGTATAGCAATTCTATTTTCATTAACGATTCCTATATCTCTATATGAAATTCGAATTAATGAAAACGCATTACAAGGATTCATGGAATTTCCTATTTTCACGGAAAGCACACACAAGGAAATCGAATCTATCTCTAGTCAATTTTACGTTGTGATGTTTAATATCTAGATGCATTCCTAGTTTATCCCCTCTCGGTCTCAAAACTAAGCACAAGTTCATATGATTGGTGATCAAGCAATCATAGGCATGAATAATAAGTATTAAACATATAACCCAAATCAAAATTAATCCGAAAAAATAAGATTCATGAATCAAATATCTCAAATTGCATTCACATGGTCTCAGTCAAAGGAAAATTTAAGTCATGCTTGTAAAGGAAAAGCAATAATCTATCTTGAAGAACATGTTTAATGAAAACAATTCAAAAAGATAAATTTAAAACTCCCTAATACAAGTTTGTGATGAATCCTGCTTGAATTATCCATCTTCGTGGACAAAGATGGAGTATCTTCACTTTCTTCTTCTTCCCAAAGCTTCTCCTAACCCTCTTGTGTGTTTTCAAGTCTCACAATTCGTAAAAGTGGCAAAAAGTCCCGAATTTTGACCTAATAGCGCGTATTTATAGTTGCTGAAATCGGCCCTTAGCCATGACTAAAATTTGATGTTCACGTTTTTTGCCTATTTTAGCCTTGGTAACTTCATATCTTCAAAGTACAAAGGTTCCTTCATGATCACCATGGCTAAGGGTCTTCATAGCCGTGGCTAAAGGAGAATTTTGAGAACTTTTTTGATCTTTTCATTCATTTTTTTCTCCAATTCTCAAATAACCTATAAAAACACAACCAATCACAAAATCAAAGCGTATGTGGCATAAATACACTCAAGAACTCATCAAAATACAAGAAAAGAGGCGCCTAAAAGGCGTAAAATACGAGCTTATCAATATTCTTAAATATTAATTTAATATTTGGATAATAATTTTGCCTATTAAATGTCTACATATGCATTTAATTCATTATAGTTCATCGAGAGAGTTTGGAACAAAATTTTGTTCGTAGAGTATCGAAGTTTATAGTGCTACTACTTCTTTACTAAGTCGTTGAATTTTGGGAAACGATTGCCGAATCCCGTAAGTACCTTAAGCGGGGCAATTTCGTTTCAAAGATAAAGTGTAGAACACTTGCCTCGACTTTGAAATCATTCTTGAAGAGATACTAAGCCCGAGTAGGCTCACGTATATTTTTCTAACAACCCCCAGCCAACACCGCTTCGACGCCGTCGCCTCTGCCACATACCCGGCCTGTATGGTTCCTCTTGAAATTTCACTCACGATACGCCCCCCCTAACGTTCTGTTCTTAACAGATACTTAATAAGCATTGAGGTTGAGGAACCGTGTGTGGGTGGAAACTATTGCAAAGTGGTTGTAACTTGATATGAATAATTTAATTTGATTTTCAATAAACTAAAACAAAGGGTAGAACATCACGTGCTAGAATAGATTCTTGCTTTGTACAATCGTATTGCGTGACATATAAATAGTAAGCAAAAGTAGAACTATAATAATGGATGCTGAGCATCTATTGAGAACGTAGAGTTTGTATCCATAAACGTGCTTTCAGAAATCGACGGGAAATCGTAGGTGCCTTCATCAACCTCAATTGAATGGAACTCTCTATCGTCGTAAGTTTGCTGAAAACCCGAACTTTCTCTCATAAATCGAATACCTTCCAACTCAACTGCAACTTCCCTCATGGTCGGCCTTCTCTTACCATTCAAATGTAGGCATCTTCTAGCAAGTTCAGCAATAGCCATGATTTCTTCCTTCTTACCTTCTTTAAGAACCTTGTCGTCAAGAATATCGAACAAATTATTCTCCTCCATCGAATCCAAGAAATGCATGGCTAAACTCCTTCCCGTTTCGGCTCTCACTGATGTAACGGCTTTCTCCCCCGTCAACAGCTCAACCATAACAACTCCAAAACTATAAACGTCGCTCTTGTCTGTGAACTGGCTTGACCGAAAATACTCTGGATCCAAGTAACCAAACGTGCCTAATACGCGTGTAGTCAAGTGAGTTTGATCAATAGCAATGGATCTTGATGTCCCAAAATCTGAAATTTTGGCCTTATATTTCTCATCCAAGAGAATGTTTGTCGACTTGATATCCCGATGATAAATAGGCGTGGATGCTGCAGAATGCAAGTAAGCAACCGCCCCTGCTATTTCTGTGGCGATTCTCACACGCATATCCCAAGATAATGGGAATTCCTCATTCGGATCATGGATGTGTTGATGAAGTGTGCCATTGGGGATAAACTCGTACACAAGCATGGGTACTTCGGTCTCTAGACAACATCCAAGTAACTTGACAACATTTCTATGGTTAATTTGTGACACAATAACAACTTCATTAATGAACACTTCAAGGTCACCTTCATCTAACCTCTTCGACTTCTTGATCGCCACGATTTTGCCATCTGTCAACATTCCTTTATATACAGTACCTTGTCCGCCCCTCCCCAGCACACGATTTTCATTGTACTGATCAGTGGCTTGAGCCAACTCGTTTGAGCTAAATAACTTAGTTTTTTCCAAGCTATTATCATTGGAAGAGGACAATTGCTGCTGCAACAATAATCCACCGTTTCGTTTAAAAAACTTGCGTTTGCGGATGGCCTTGACACGTCTTCTAATAGCTTTGATAGACATCCACAGCCCAAGAAACAGGATTAACCCACCAAGCACACTACCGATACTTATGAATATTATGTGGAAACGAGAGCCTCGATTTTTACATATGTAAGCAGGATTGCTACACTTGTCAATATTTTGGCACCCGTTTGGTAAATACGGGTTTCCTTCAAAACCCCCTTTGCAATAACAGAATGTACCGCGACCTGCACAAGAGCTATGGTTGGAAAGCACGGGAATATCGACTCCCCACTCAAGAATCATTGTTGCATCAACAAATTCTTGTTCAAATGGATTTAACATGTCGTTGGGAAGGCCATTATATGCTCTGTAATCGTATTGAGACCATTCCCGAGTCAGAAAAACAAACCCACAAAATCGACTATTATTGCCAGATCTAATTGTCTGATAAGTAATTTGAAGTTGTTGAAGGCCAGGTGGTACTGTTGTGAGGCAACAATTGACGCCGTTACAACCTGTATCTGTAGAATTTTCGTTGCAAAAAGTCATACACCTTCTTAACGTCGACTTTTCATTGGCTCCTAACCAGACAGAGATATTGCAGCCTAAAACAGCCAATGAATTGTAAGTTGCTGAGATGACGAAAGGAGTTCCGATTAGCTCTTGACCTAATAATGATTGTGATCTGAGTTCCTTAGAGCAGTTTAAAGGGGACACACGCTGCATAACTTGGATTATACCGTCTTCGAGGGAAATTCGTTGAACTTGCAAATTGATACTGCTGAGGAAAGGTGTTGGATGGTTGGTGGAATTTTGGCAGGTAACTGAGAACGACGAATTTGCGACGCATTCGGGGCCGATCCCGAAAGGATATGGAATTGTAATATTTCCACACCTTTCTGGACAACCCGGTCTAGATAGGGATACGGATTGAGTCATAGTTATTGTTAGGAAAATGGAGGAAATGAAAATGAGAAGCAAGTATAGTAGCCTCATGATCTCTTTTTTGGCGGAAAATTTTCTAGAGAAATCAATCTACAGAAAACATATATAATGCAAAGATTGATTGATTCTAAAATAAATCACAGTAAGATGATATATGTAACTTTTGCTTCGTTTTTTCGCTGAGTGGGGGCGATTTGTATACTCTCTTTTTCCCTATCTTTTTTTAGGTACGTAATTGGATGATTAAGCTTGATATATATAAAATTTGCTCGAGGCTCGTAGTCTCGTTGTCTCGTATCTGCTAACGGTCAGTTAAATTACCACTGTTATACGAGGTTTGGACATCATAGAAGCATTTACACGAAAGGTCCTTAAAGACACCATAATTGCATAACACTACAAGATCCGCGTGTTTTTAAGTGATCCGGGTCTGGTTGACCCATGACCCGACCCTACGACCCAAGATCCTAACCTTTCATAGCACCCACGTGTCATCGTCTGTGTGAAACTCCTGTCACTATCAGATCCGTACAACATGAACATCTATAAATACCTCCTCTCAACACATATTGAGGAGGACAATCTCTAGTCCCAACTCTCTTGAGCTAGCATCGTATCCACTGATACCTTGACAATAGACTCGAAGTACGTTCCAATATACAAATTTGGGCTACTCAGCCTCGTAGGCATACGACCCAACGAACCAACGACCCTACATATACGACCTACATATACAACCCTACGTAGGCAGCTTGGACTAGAATTCAAGCGCAGTCGTAAATTTATCATCACCACCTTCGTGTGTCATACGAAACAGCCCAGACTGAGGCAGATCGATCCCCCAAAATCGAGCTAAATCAAAGCTGGAAATGAAACTTGAATTGTTCAGGATAAGAAGATATATATATATATATATGGAAATTCCACATATAGTGGAATTATTAAGAGAGAAAATAACAAGGTACTCAGACAGGTCATTGGAGTAGGCTTCCGTGAATTTTCCTACCCAGACACGTCCAAAAATCATGTTGGAAAAGTAGGATATCAAATTTCACACGGTCTTGACTTTTGATTGACTCGATGAGCACTAAAAAAAAAATGTAAATAGCGTTTTATTTACGCCGATTCAATAAAGTTCTTTTTGAATAATAAAGGTTATGTTTTGGGATGATATTTTGGTGGAAATTATTGGTGAGAAATTTATGGGCATATGTACGTGTTTGATGAGATTGTATTTGGTTTTATTTTGAGAGTTGGTTTTTGGGTGTGTGTTTTTTATGAGATAATATTTTGTTTTGTTTCCAGAGGGAACAAAAGTTACTGTAGCAGTCAAATTATGAAACTTTTGTCTGTTAGATAGGAGAGAGAAGAGAGAGAGCACATAGAGAGGAGTGTAGGGACAAAATAGGTATAGAAAGATGGAAAATAATTATTATATTTTTTTGGACCACATAGAGAGGAGTGTAGGGACAAAATAGGTATAGAAAGATGGAAAATAATTATTATATTTTTTTGGACCAAAAAAGTAGTGTATTTTTTACCAAATATTTTGTGAACCAAACATGATTTGGTGAGAATTTTCGACTAAACATGATATGGAAACATAACCAAACATTGCCAAAGGCTTCGGAGCTAATCAACACCTACGCATGATATATACATGGTCTTAAATATCCCGGAATATTTCGAAATTTTCGGATTTCCGGGGGTCCCGAAGTGAAATTTCACCTTCGATCCAATTTTGCAGAATATCTACCGAAATTTCTCGATATTTTCGATATTTCCCGATATTTATCGATATTTCCGATATTTCCCGATATCTCGAATTTCTAATCAATTACTTTGTAAAATATCTTCCGAAATTTTTCGAAATTTCCAAAATTTTCCGAAATTCTCGAAATATCCTGAAATTTTGGAAATTTCGGCTAACCCAAAAAATTGCAAAATTTAAAATAATATGTAGTTGTTTATTTTGCATGTACTATATATTCATTTGTATTCGTGCCCTTAATGCATGTCATGGGATGAATATTGTCAACATTTAACTAACAATTTGTACATGCAGTATGAAAATGGAGGGAGAAGAGAGATCAGTGATAGCGATTTCGATCCTCCGAGAAACTTAATGTGGTTTTAAATGATGATTTGTATTAAAATTGTGGTATTTTGTTTCAATAAAGTCTCTAGGAGATTTGGTTATTACTTTACTCTCAAATTATATTTATTTTATATTTTTCGCCACAGATTTTAATCATATTACTTGACAAAATTCTCTATACATATATTATATATACAATATTATTTATGTAAAAGATGCATAATTATGATATATAAAGTTCCACAAAGTTTCGTTGCAAATTTCCAAATTTTTTTATAAGTTTCCATGATTTCTTTAAAATCGAAATCGAAATTTTAAATATCCCCGAAATTTCCATCGAAATTTTCGTAAATTTAATACTCCGATATCGATACCGATACCGATATTTAATACCTTGGATATATAATAATCAAAGTCGTCATGGTTAGTGATGATTGATACAGTTTGGGAAAGCAAGGGTATTATAATACTCTAGTCTTTAGAGACTTTGGATTTGGAATATCTCCATCTTTATGGTTTGGAGTGGACTTTGGAGGATATAATAAACACAACTCTTCCTTTTATGGGAAAATTTCATTTTTGGTCCCCCAGTTTTACAAGAAATCCGATTTTGGTTCCTCAGTTACATCTCTCATCAGATTTGGTCCCTCAGTTATCACTTTTTAATCAATTTTGGTCCCTCAGGCAACTTTTGGGGTCAATTAAAATATCAAAAATTGCATTTTGCACCCCAAAAACATAAATTATGATAATTTCCACCCCAAAAAAGAATAATTAACGAATTTCACCCTTTTATCATATTTTTAATTATGATATATTTACATATTTTTTAATTTTTCATGAAATAAGACATGTTAAGATATATTATAAATATGTGTGTGTGTGTATATATATATCATAAAATTACACATCTTGTTCGATTTCACAATGGAGAGAACAAAATCTGTCGGCTGTGGGGGCATTTCTGTGCGCATCTTCACGAGAAAATTCATAACTCATTGTAGAAAGCTCGGATTCATGAACCGTTTCCTTTTCATGAAACTAGATACATAGAGCTATCCACGCATATATCTCACATAATCAGGAGACGTCTAGAACAAAGCAGTTTTGTATTAAAAAATTAGCTAAAAATCTGTCGGCTGTGGGGGCATATCTGTGCGCGTCTTCACGAGAAAATTCATAACTCATTGTAGAAAGCTCGGATTCATGAACCGTTTCCTTTCTATGAAACTAGACACATAGAGCTATCCACATATATATTACACATAATCAGGAGACATCTAGAACAAAGCATTTTTGTATTAAAAAATTGGCTAAAAATCTGTCGGCTGTGGAGGCATATCTGTGCGCGTCTTCGCGAGAAAATTCATAACTCATTGTAGAAAACTCGGATTCATGAAGCGTTTCCTTTCTATAAAACTAGACAAATAGGGCTATCCATGCATATATCGCACATAATCAGGAGATGTCTATAACAAAGCATGTTTGTATTAAAAAATTAGCTAAAAATCTGTCGGCTGTGGGGGCATATCTGTGCGCGTCTTCACGAGAAAATTCATAACTCATTGTAGAAAGCTCGGATTCATAAACCGTTTTCTTCCCATTAAACTAGACACATAGAGCTATCCATACATATATCGCACATAATCAGGAGATGTCTAGAACAAAGCATTTTTGTATTAAAAAATTAGCTAAAAATCTGTCGGCTGTGGGGGCATATCTGTGCGCGTCTTCACGAAAAAATATTCATAACTCATTGTAGAAAGCTCGGATTCATGAACCTCTTCCTTTCCATTATATGCGTGGATAGCCCTATGTGTCTAGTTTCATAGGAAGAAAACCGGTTCTTGAATACGGTTAAAAAATATGTAAATATATCATAATTAAAAATATGATAAAAAGGTAAAATTCGTTAGTTATTCTTTTTTAGGGTGAAAATTATCATAATTTATATTTTGGGGTGCAAAATGCAATTTTTGATATTTTAATTGACCCCAAAAGTTGCCTGAGGGACCAAAATTGATTAAAAAGTGATAACTGAGGGACCAAATTCGATGAGAGATGTAACTGAGGGACCAAAATTGGATTTCTTGTAAAACTGGGGGACCAAAAATGAAATTTTCCCTCCTTTTATTAAGCAACTAATAAACAACAAGGGTGACGCACATGAATCATATGATCTCATTAAAGAAATTCATATAGATAGATATTGTTCAACTTGATAAATCCAAAACTAACAAAAACTTAACTGCCTCTAAAAAAAAATCATGATTCTCTTATAATAATATCAAGACTTGTATAATAATATCACTTAATAAATTTTTGTGTAAATTCATGATTCTTTTATACATTATGTTGTTTAATTTTGCTGAATCGAGCGCTTCATTTCTTCTTTCCTCTTATTTAGTCCTGTGTACTTATAATAATCTCTTACTCAAAAATTGGACACTTGCGTAGTTTTTTTTTTTTCTCAATTTTTTTATAGCAATAAGACTATAGTTAATGCAATGCCAAAATGAGTAAGTTGAACGGATAAAATGAAAATCAACCCTTCACAAATAAGGTTAGCCAAGCTTCTGAGTGTAAGAAGTAAGGTTGTTAAATAAAAAAAAAAGTGAGTCATCACTAAATGAAAGTAACTGTAGGATCATATACTCTAATAACATGTAATAAATACGATACATACCTTTGGGTAATCGCAGCGGAATAATTGATTTACATGTTATACTCTTATCCCCGGACTCTTCTACGAACCTCTGTGTATGCCTTCGCTTCTGTAGTGGATTAGCTACCAGAGCAACCCACAATATGCCCACACCTTAAACCCTTGGAGGAAAAATGGTGATACTCCAAGAGGGAGAGATGAAACGTCTTTTTCAGAGAGAGAAGAGAGAACCAGATAATTTTCTGATGAGTGATCTTTTCACGTATATTTTCTTATATGATATTTGGGGAGATTCATCTAACTAAATAGAATAGTTCCCAAATCTATTAGGACTTCTTCTCCTTCTAGAAGAGTCCTATCAATAAATATGGATGCAATTTGGGTCACGGGTCACGACCCGACCCATGCAATCCAACATCTCCCACTCATACATATTTGACTCAATCTCCTCGAATCTCATCCTTTTATTCATCTCAGATCCCTTCTTTCATACAGGGAATAAGGCGTGCGACCAAGCGAAAAAGAGCAAGTGAGGAGAGTTATATTAAGCTATCACCAAACTAACATAACCCTACAACTCCATAAAAAAACGCTATGTACCCCAAACTATGTGGTCGCACCAGATCAAGCATCTCTGACCCCTCTGGTTATATTAGAGCATGCTTGACTCTCTCGAGTATATGTACCTATGCTCATGACTATGTCAAACAAGTTTGACTCAGTCGGCCGGCCTATGAGCATTAGGAAACAAGTGCGTTATCACCTTTAGTTCTTCCTCGGCCTCACATGCCACTCAGCTTGGACCTGACAGCTTTCCTAGACATGCTCCGACAGACCGAATCCTTTCCATGGCCATTGGAGAACATGCTAAAGTAGCATCGTCAAGCCTACACCTCATGGCACGGTCCAGAGTCCCAAAGGGTACTAATAAACAATGAGGACTCACACAGTGACGATGCAGGGATCCATTCAGTCACTTCTCTCAGAAGGTCATCCCAAAGCACATGTAGTATGCATACATTCTATGATGGAGCTCCCACTCAATTTGGGCATGTCACGCTCACTAACATCATATGAACCTTAGTCCAGTCGCGCTCCACGCGCCTGACCTGCGCTCCACCGGATATATATCACTCTTTGTAATATACTCTAGTAGTTCGCACGTTCAGCTATAAATAGGCTTTTATGAAGTTTGGACATACTTCATAATCGATTAAATATAATCTCATCTTAGCCCCAAAGCTAAGGCGACTATATATTGTATATTCAGACCTTCATTGCTGCTCCAAGCGTGAGGTGATCATTCGCATGCCTTAACTAATGCGCATGACCTCAAGTCTCATCCTGCTCGTTATCTTAGCGCCAGGGCGATTGCCCGTGTGAGAGGGCCAATCATAGCCTAGTGACATTCACATATATTATAGACCCAGTACCAACATAAGAATGAGAATCACAAAGATATCTCATCAATTGATATATGTTCTCAAAGGCCAGTCCATTAAATTCTACTAAATCCTTAACTTGCCTTTAGAGCATATCTCCTTGCAAAGGCTCAGTAAAAGAATGAGCGACCACACCGCTCGTAGAAACATACCTGAGAACATTTCAAATATACGCAATATCCTTATCAGTGGAGCTATATTTCGGCATGGGTATGCTTGGTCCTCCAACAATATTTGGTGCCCAAAGCATACATTAAAGTGGCTCTATTATCATACAGATAAGAATAACCATACAAATGTGTGCCACAATGCGCATCACAGATAGCATCCACATTATAATCTTAGACCAATCTAATAAGATATCTAAGTATTATCTTGAATGCACCTCAATATTTGCATCAAGGGCTACTTCGACATCCACTCACTACTCTAACTACTAAGCACAGGCTAGTGATCACACACAAAGTGTACATCAAACTTTCTACAGCGCTTTAACTACACATTTCTTTTACTTCTTTTAGGTTTAGGCATCTCTCTTTGGCTAAGAATATAATCCCTGACCATGGAGTTTCATTAGGATAAGTATGATGCATACTTCAATTACTTCAAAGAAAACGTAAAAGATTCCTAGAAGAACTTTAGCAGTTCAACACTAAGTGTGCATCCTACTTCTCCTATGTCCATTTCTTGAGTATAAAGGACAACCACTACAAAGTGGCCACATCTCCATATTTTTCAGCCATCACGTTATCGCTCACATAATGAAAGATCAAGCCTCCCACTCACTATTGACATATATGTAGAGATCTAGTTCGATCACCGTAAAGCCTATCAAGGTGATAGCTCGATGAAATCGATAGTATCACTATTTGGAAGGAATTCAATGCACTGGTGAAGCTTTTCATTTCTTAACTTTTCTGTAGAGACTAAAATATCCTTATGTGATATTTTGTTAGGAAAAAGAGTGAGGTTAATTGAGAGAATAACTTAATGATAATAAATTAAAAATTAACTTAATCTAGACCTTATTAAAAGAAGAATTAATGTTGTTCAATGTATGTACCACTCTAATAAATGTGTTATTTTGTTCATTGATTCATGGGTAGTATTTAATTTATTTTTATTGGATATTTATTAAGTATTTTTGTGAAAATGATAAATGTATTTTTTACGTGGTAGTTAGTAATTTTCTTAACTTAACACACATTTTTCCTACAATAAATAATTTATGTTTGTTTTAACTAGAAATATTAGTGAACTCTAAATGAATTATATGACATGTTTTAAATATTGATGGGAATTCCATAATATAAGAAAATTAAAAATATTTAAAATTCGAAGAAGAAATATTGGATTCATGTTAGTCCACTTTTTTTCTAATTCATTGATTTTTAAATTCCATTAAAATTTAGTTATCAAATGATGAATTTTATTTAATATAAGGTAGTAAAGATATATAAGAGCATAAAAGAATAAATATTTAAACTCAAGATCTCATAATTATGAGAGTTCACAATTAACACATAATTTAAATAGAGAAGAAAATATATGAATAGAATTTTTTTAGCTCCATATGCCTCTTGCTAAAAGAAACAAATGGGAATTTCACTCTAATAAGTGAATTATTTTGTTTATTTTATATATTCATAGGTACTGTGTATCTAATTTATTTTGATATTTTATTTGGTATTTTTATAAAAATGATAAATATATTTTACATGGTAGTAAGTGAATGGAAAATGAATTATATGACATGTATAGATTTTGATGCGAATTCCATAACACAAAAAGATTTAAAAATAAAATTTGATGAAGAAAAATATTGGATTGTTGGTCAACATTATTATTTTATTTTCTATTTTTAAATTTGTTGATTTTTAAATTTCCATTAAAAAATTTAGTAAACAAATGACGAGTTTTATTTAGTATGCGATAGTAGAGACAAAACCATAAAACAATAGATATTTAAATTATAAGATGTTTTAAAATTATAAGAGTTCACAATAATTAATTAACATATAATTGAAGTAAAAAAGAAAGCATGAAGAGAAAGAATTTAGATCCATACGTCTATTGCAAAAATAAATAAATAAAAATTGCAGTTAGAATAAAAGAAGAATTATCGTTATTCGTTATATCTAGTACTCTAATAAGTGAGTTACTTTTTGCTTGTATATATTCATTAGTAATATGTATCTAAATTCTTTGTTGAGTATTTTATAATATTTTCGAAAAAATGATAAATATAACTTTACATGGTAGTAAGTATTTTTCTATATTTCATTATACATTTCAATGAATAAATAAATAAATTGTATTTGTTTAATTAGTAATATTAGACTCTTAAATGAACCTTAAATGAGTTATATGACATGTTATGGATTTCGATGTGTATTTCACATTAATTCCATGACATAAGAAAACATAAACTTAAAATATGAAGGAAAAGATAGTGGGTTACGTTGTCAGTCCGAGATATTTTTTTCTTTTTCTTTTTCTTAGTTTATTGATTTCAAGTGTCAATTAAAATATTTAATTAGAAAATGACTAATTTCATTTGGTACATAACCATGGTAGTAGAGATAGAGTATTAATAATAAGTATTAGAAAAGTGGTCCAAAACTATGAGAGTTCACTACAAACACAAAAGTGAAAATGAACTATATGAAAAGAGAAAGATTTTCACATTGTATGCCTCTTCTAAAATGAACAAAGAGAAATTTTATTTAGAATTTATCTGTTCATTTTTTTTAGTTTAACCATAAGGGGTAAAAAAATTAACATTTTCATTTACATTTTGGTTGTAAATTGATACCCTCCACAAATATAAAGGAATTAAGATAGTGGTCGAGAAAATGAAACAAAATCTAAAAATTCACAATAGTGCATAAGGATAAACTCTATAGTTTTGGCCAATGACCAATTATCTTTTCTTATAGCAATGTTCATGATCCATGAAATGTTAGTATAATGAGAATAGATGGTAAATTACATGCACGAGCATTAGATTTGATTAGTGTACCTTTTTAACTTTTTAATTACAATAATAAAAATTATATTTTCTACCACATATAGTAACACCTATTTGTCCTTTAGTATTAAGGAAATTTAAATAACGAAAGATACCAAAAAATTAAATTCGTATAAACTATTTGTGAAATTATAGACCACTAAATATGTTTTTTTGTTGTTGTTTCCTTCCTACCAAATTAAAAGCACCTATGTTACATATCCACATATATATAAGAGAAGTATACATACAAAAAATCCATAAAATCCTTTTATATAGAGTATGAATAATTTATCATATTTTGCAGTTCTTAATTTTTTGAAAATTCAACATTAATCAATATTCAAACTACATGACAATAAGCAATTTGCTATCTTCCACCATAAGATTTTCTTAAACAAGTAATTAATAAATGCTTAATTTGTAACAGTAGACTATTAACTTAGCTCTAACTGAAAGAATAAGTAGTAATAACTTTGAAATTTATTCCACAATTAAACTATCATAAATGTTTTTCCTATAAATTTTAGTAGGCTAGGAACTCAAATTTTGTGTATTTCGTTATTTTCTCCTGCATGAATAAATTTGAATTGTAAACTTTTAAATGTTCACATTGGGGGATCAAGTAATGGATGACACCGACAAGGTCATTTTTCAATTTTTAAATTTAGCTTTTGAAATAACAATAATAACATTATTACACATTTGTAGAATTAATATGTAAGATGTTTAGTAATTTCATAGTAACTTGTACAAGAACCAATGCTTTATTAATTGAGCATAAATGGACTAAGCAATTTAATCGATTTATGATATTTGCAGAAGTATAGAAGAATAGAATTAGGACCAAATACCTCATGTAGATATAAGAAAAATACATACTGAAAAAAAAAGTAAATCTTAATTCTAAAATAGTATGACATAATCCAAGTGACAGAACCAGAGTTCTACTGAATATTAAAGTAATGAGACGAAGAAAAAAAGAGTAGGGTAGAGAGAAAAGGTAAAACTTACAAGGAGTCAATAATTTACTATTTCAACTTCAAAATTAACTATAATACAATTAAATACCTTACATATTGGTATCCAACCTAGATTGTTTGCATAATTTGGATGAAGATCAATATTTGACAAATGCGTTAGAAATAGAAGTGCAAGTAATTGTTACACGGGTAAAGAAATTGAAAATATAATTGATAAACTAATTGTTTCTTTTTTCATACTCTGTCTTTTTATGACATATGACAAATAACTAAATTGCAAAAACTTTAAAACAAAATATTACCAGTTCAGAATTAATAGTTGTTGGTAATTTGACTAATTCATATGATTTTTCTAATCAAATTAAATATAGATCATATATTATTAATTACTCCATCTTAAGTTAGTATAATTTGATAATGTGCATCAAGTTAATTGTATTGTAATAGTAAGATTAATATAAAACCTAAGTATCTATGTTATTAAATATAAGTTAAAACAAAATAAAAATATTAACTAATAAAAGTAAATTAAGAATGTAAATTAGAATAATGTCGCCATAGCATTTTATATTTTGTTATGGAGTACTATAAAATAAAACATTTTCATTAATAGAATAAATATATAAATAATAATTTTTTAACTTACTACTATCAAATTTATTTATTTGTGTATTTTTAGAATTATTTTTATATTATAAACAAATTATACTAAAAATAAATCCCTCCGTCCCAAAAAGAATGTCCACTATTCCACTTATATTTGTCCCAAAATGATTGTCCTTTACTATTTATGTATGCATTTATTGTCTAATATGACTATATTAGGGAAAACTTCATTTTTGGTCCCCCAGTTTTACAAGAAATCCGATTTTGGTCCCTCAGTTACATCTCTCATCGAATTTGGTCCCTCAGTTATCACTTTTTAATCAATTTTGGTCCCTCAGACACCTTTTGGGGTCAATTAAAATATCAAAAATTACATTTTGCACCCCAAAATATAAATTATGATAATTTTCACCCCAAAAAAGAATAACTAACGAATTTCACATTTTTATCATACTTTTAATTATGATATATTTACATATTTTTTAACCGTATTCATGAACCGGTTTTCTTCCTATGAAACTAGACACATAGGGCTATCCACGCATATAATGGGAAGGAAGCGGTTCACGAATCCGAGCTTTCTACAATGAGTTATGAATTTTTTCGTGAAGACGCGCACAGATATGCCCCCACAGCCGACAGATTTTTAGCTAATTTTTTAATACAAAAATACTTTGTTCTAGACGTCTCCTGATTATGAGTTATGAATTTTTTCGTGAAGACGCGCACAGATATGCCCCCACAGCCGACAGATTTTTAGCTAATTTTTTAATACAAAAATACTTTGTTCTAGACGTCTCCTGATTATGTTCGATATATGCATGGATAGCCCTATGTGTCTAGTTTAATGGGAAGAAAACGGTTCATGAATCCGAGCTTTCTACAATGAGTTATGAATTTTCTCGTGAAGACGCGCACAGATATGCCCCACAGCCGACAGATTTTTAGCTAATTTTTTAATATAAAATTGCTTTGTTCTAGACGTCTCCTGATTATGTGCGATATATTCATGGATAGCACTATGTGTCTAGTTTAATGGAAAGAAAACGGTTCATGAATCCGAGCTTTCTACAATGAATTATGAATTTTCTCGTGAAGATGCGCACAGATATGCCCCACAGCCGACAGATTTTTAGCTAATTTTTTAATACAAACATGCTTTGTTCTAGACATCTCCTGATTATGTGAGATATATGAATGGATAGCCCTATGTGTCTAGTTTAATGGGAAGAAAAGGTTTATGAATCCGAGCTTTCTACAATGAGTTATGAATTTTCTCGTGAAGACGCGCACAGATATGCCCCCACAGCTGACAGATTTTTAGCTAATTTTTTAATACAAAACTGCTTTTTTCTAGACATCTTCTGATTATGTGCGATATATGCATGATAGCCCTATGTTTCTAGTTTCATAGAAAGGAAACGGTTCATGAATCCGAACTTTCTACAATGAGTTATGAATTTTCTCGTGAAGACGCGCACAGATATACTCCCACAGCCGATAGATTTTTAGCTAATTTTTTAATACAAAACTGATTTGTTCTATACGTCTCCTGATTATGTGAGATATATGCGTGGATAGCCCTATGTGTCTAGTTTTATAGAAAGGAAACGGTTCATGAATTCGAGCTTTCTACAATGAGTTATGAATTTTCTCGTGAAGATGCGCACAGAAATGCCCCCACAGCCGATAGATTTTGTTCTCTCCATTGTGAAATCGAACAAGATGTGTAATTTTATGATATACACACACACACACACACACATTTATAATATATCTTAACATGTCTTATTTCATGAAAAATTAAAAAATATGTAAATATATCATAATTAAAAATATGATAAAAGGGTGAAATTCGTTAATTATTCTTTTTGGGGGTGGAAATTATCATAATTTATGTTTTTGGGGTGCAAAATGCAATTTTTGATATTTTAATTGACCCCAAAAGTTGCCTGAGGGACCAAAATTGATTAAAAAGTGATAACTGAGGGACCAAATCTGATGAGAGATGTAACTGAGGGACCAAAATCGGATTTTTTGTAAAACTGGGGGACCAAAAATGAAATTTTCCCACTGTATTACCATTCATTTTAATTAAGAAATATATAATTAATTCTTTTTTACTATAAAACTGCAATAAGATTTAAAGAAAATAGTTCTATACATGGATAATAGACAATAGTCAAAAATTAAATTAAAATCATGCATGTTTTAGAAGGTAATATTATTAGTTGTCTTTTGTTTTACGAAAAGGGTATTTTAGAGAACAATAGACTTTGATAAATACTAAGAAAAGTCAAAGGGGACATCCTTTTTGGAACAGAGGGAGTACAATAAACATAATGATTCACGCGCAACGCGCGTGCACTTTACTAGTAACTCAAAGTTTAACGAAATCAATGGTGGCTAGTCGCTTAAACCAAGATTCCATAAGTTAAACCGGAGATATCGCATACATGAACCTTTTAACTTTCAAGAAGTTCACCGAAAATTTAAGCACATACATGGCCTTGCGCTTCATCCTAGGTATCATGAACACTTATAAAAGTTTTCCAAACTTTTACTAGAAGCGGCACCACTTCTTGTGTTCACTTAGGTGAAGTCCTTTCATTCCTTAATAGGAATCAAATTTTACTTCATTACACTACCACAAAAAAGTCCTATTACAGCGCACCTATGGCAGCGGTTTTGAAAACTGCTGTAATAGGGGGTACTCGGTTCGGACCTATGACAGCGGTTCGAGCCGAACCGCTGTCATAGGGGTGTCAAAAATAAAAAATAAAAAAAATATTGGACTTTTGGCAGCGGTTCGGGCCGAACCGCTGCCACAAGTGCACTTTTGGCAGCGGTTCGGGCGGAACCGCTGCCACAAGTGCACTTTTGGCAGCGGTTCGGGCGGAACCGCTGCCACAAAGTTCACTTTGTGGCAGCGGTTCGGCGGAACCGCTGCCAAAAGTGAACTTTTTGGCAGCGGTTCTGCCCGAACCGCTGCCAAACGTTGTCAAAAAAAAAAAAAAAAAATTTTTTTGAACTTTGTGGCAGCGGTTCTGCGCGAACCGCTGCCAAAAGTTCAAAATTTGGGCGGGTTTATTTCAAACCGGCCCCCCCTCTCTCTCACTCTCACTCTCACTCTCTCACTCTCTCTCTCTCTCTCTCTCAACTCTCTCTCTCAACTCTCTCACCACCACCACCACCGCCGACGCCCACCTCCGCCGACGCCGACGCTGCCCACCTCCGCCGCCGCCGCCGCCGACGCCGACGCCGACGCCGCCCTCCTCCGCCGCCGCCGCCGCCTTCCATTTAGTTTTGGTATTTTTTTTTAGATAAATATATACACACACACACATAGAGTATATATAGATGTATGTATATGTGGGTGTATGCATATATGTGTGGGTGTATGTATATTTGTGTATGTGTGGGTGTATTTATATTTGTGTATGTGTGGGTGTATTTATATTTGTGTATATGTGGGTGTATGTGTATTTGTGTATGAATATTTGTGTATGTATATATGTGGATGGGTGTATGTATATTTGTGTATATGTTCATGGGTGTATGCATATATGTGTATATGTTAATGGGTGTATTGTGTATGTGTGGGTGTGTGTATATTTGTGTATGTATATATGTGGATGGGTGTATGTATATTTGTGTATATGTTGATGGGTGTATGTATATATGTGGATTGGTGTATGTATATTTGTGTATATGTTGATGGGTGTATGTATATTTGTGTATGTGTGGGTGTACGTATATTTGTGTATTTATGAAAATATTTCTCGGTTGAAATTTTGCGGTGTTGGAATGATACGAAATTCACAAGGTCATAGAGAAACGGCATTCTGAACAAAACGCAAGACTTTGTCTTGCGCTCTCGTGATTTTAGCTATCCGAGATCGTTTAAGGCCTCAAATACGTGTTTTATTACAAAAATACGTATTTATGTAATAAAACGCGTATTTGAGGCCTTAAACGATCTCGGATGGCTAAAATCACGAGAGCGCAAGACAAAGGCTTGCGTTTTGTTCAGAATGCCGTTTCGCTATGACCGTGTGAATTTCGTGTTATTCCGACATGGTAACATTATAAACGATAAAATAAAATTAAAAAAAAATAAATATACCACCCTATGGCAGCGGTTCAGCCGGAACCGCTGCCATAGGGTCCAATTTTTTATTTTTTTTTTAAATAAATGACCCTATGACAGCGGTTCCGGAACCGCTGCCATAGGGTTTTGACCTATGGTAGCGGTACCTATGGCAGCGGTTCAAAACCGCTGTAATAGGCCCAAAAAAACCGCTGCTATAGGTCATTTCTGTAGTAGTGTTAAGAGTTTTCAACTCATCCTCCTCCTTATGTACAACTCTTAGAAATATTCAATATATCTAGAGTTAACTTAATCACTTATCAATAGCTTGTTATTACCCTTTAAACCTTTTAACTAGTGGTAGTCCTAGAGAAAAGGTTGGGTTCCCACTATTGGTGATTTTATATGGTTTGAGCAATTAAACAAGTTTTGCTCCACAACTTCATTATGTTTGACCGGTCTTAACTTTGAAGTTGTATTTCTCCTATACCCCCACATTTAAGTGCATTAAAAAAATATCCTAGGAAAACATAACTTATACTACATCCACGAATGCGCATTCTTCATTATTACAATATATCATGGTACAATTCATGATACGTAGCATTGTAAATTATTCCTTATGTAATCGTAACATACAATCTCAATAATGATCGTCTCTTGAAATAATTATTTCAAAATTTTGGACCATAATACTACGATTCCCTCAAGAATACAATTCTTGAGCAATGCATTTAAATTGTTTTGCCAATAAACGTAACCCAGCAATAACTAAGGTTTCTAAATAATCACCTCTACTAATTTCCATATAGGGTGAATTCCCAGCGCATTAATGCCATGCGCAAGACTGGAACTTCAAATACACACATAACAATTACTATGTACATGTAACTATATTTTATGTATATTATGTCCACATATTTAATTTCATAGCAGCATATATGTCCCTTATTCAATGGAAAAAATATTTCCAGTCTATGAGATTTCTTTAAAAACTACAGCGCTTTAATTTCACGGAAGCCACAAATTCATAGCAATCCTTATGAAATACATTGTCACAACACAATCATCAAATCTATGTATTAACTATTACTCCTCAGTCCTCATTAAAGCAGTTTGATGATATAACTTTGATTATAAATAAATGCCAACAAAAGGAAATCATATATCATCAAGAAAGAGGAAATAAACCGAACATTAAAATCATCATGTATGCATGAATAATCATAATGAAGTTATCAAATTGAATTTGAGATTACAAGATATCAGAGTGTCTATATTTATATTCTACCAATTAGTGGTAACATTATTCTTTAGCATGCATTAACACATAATATTTTCTCAAGCATTGAAGAACAAACATTTCGAGTTATCACATGAAACACTCCCTAGTACAATGAGAAAATCAAACTTTCCTCATCAAATTCGTTTAGTTCACACATATCAAATTGTTGTTATATATATGTCCATTTAAGTTCAATGCATGAAATAACCATATCTTGGAAACAAGACATATCTGCGATTCTAATAATTCATGGGAAAATTGTAATTTTGGTACATTGGTCCGGTACGTTTTTTTCATACAAATAAGTATTCAATTGGCAATTTTGGTACACTTCTGCGAGAAATTTGGCAATTTGAGTACAAATGTCGCCGAAAAATTCGAAATTGGCCGGAAAATGTCTATGTGGGCATCCAATTTGGGGATTTTTAAATTTGGAGGGAAAATTGCCTACATGGCAACTAATTTGGAGGGAAATTGCCTATGTGGCACCAAAATTTGGAGGGAAATGAGTTAAAAAGTCAATATTACCCCCAAACCTCATTTGAAAATAAAATTATCAAAATAAATAAATAATTCTAAGAAATTAGAAAATATTAAAATCTTATATTTCAACCGAATTTAACTTTTAGAAAAACAATTATTTATTTAAAATATATATTAATATAATAATTATATAAATGCTAATATAGTTACAGAAAGTAGTTTTATTTAAAATAAATAAATAGAAAATATTAAAAAAATTATATGTTAACGAATTTTTGATTTGTAAAGAAATGTTAAACGAAATTTTAAAAAATTAATTAAAAATCCAAAAAAAAAAAATTGTAAAGAAACACAAGAAAAGTATTTAAAAAATAAAAAAAACATATATATTTTTTTCGAAAATACAGAAAAAATATTTTAAGATGATATTAAGGAAAACATAGCTTAATTTCAATTTATGATTAATATTATAAATTTTTAAATAATTTTTTTATTATTTTTTATTATTTATAAATGTATTAATTATACAAATTCTATTCATTATAAATAAAAAAATAATAACTTCGATAAAAATATTTTGATTTAAAATTTTCAAAAAGTGAAACAAATTAAAAAAAAAATTGAAAGTATTTGAGTGAAAATCTCAAACTTAAAGTCAATTTTCCCTCCAAAATGCAAAAATTCCCAAATTGAGGGTCAATTTTCCCGCCAAAAGAAAAAATCCCCAAATTCAAATTAATTTTCCGGCCAATTTCGAATTTTCCGGCGATATTTGGACTCAAATTGCCAAATTTCTCGCCGGAGTGTACCAAAATTGCCAATTGGACACTTATTTGTATGAAAAAAACGTATCGGACCCTTTAGTGTACCAAAATTACAATTTTCCCAATAATGCATACCTTTATCCCTTTATCTATTGCAGTGAAGAACAATCAAAAAGCAACTCTTCACGTGAATAGGCACCTTCTCAAATATAATTGAACATGCACATATAAGCAATCATGACAAATGAGAATAGTGTAAATTACTTATCTGAAATGCCGTATGATTCTCAATCTATGCCTCTGTGACAATCTTAGCAAACATTGAGAGTACGTAATACACCATGTGACCCCTTAGTGCTGTCCACTTTGAATCACAAAATTCAGAGTCAATAAACAGATAATTGTTGGATAAAATTGAATTTTACAAAGTATGTTAACACCACTTTTGTGTACAAAATTCGAACACCGTAAGTATCCGGGATACGAAAGATTATTAGATAATCTTAATCTACGTTCCGAGTAGATGAAGTTAGCATTTCGAATTTCTCAATTCGGACTTGTAACGAATGAAAAATTAAGTGCTAAAGTGTGGTGTTTTGAACTTAAGTATCCCACATAGGATATAAACCACAATTTAATTGGGTTTATAAATCCTTACCTCAAGATAAGGGTTTGACCCTTGGGTCATCCACTTTGGGCCTTTGTGTGAAAGAGAGAGGAGCTATGCAATTGTGTTTAGGCCCGATTTCTTAGTTCTTCACTCGGGCAGTCCGGTGGACCGGACCTCGGGCCGGGGCCGGGTCCGGGTCCGGGTCCGGGGTGTGTTGTGGGCTTGGATATTATTCTTTTTGGACAAAAGTTTAATTGGGCCTTTCCAGAAAATCCAACAAAGCTAAATTTGATTTTATTAAATCAATTTGAATTAATAAAATGCTGGCCACATTTTTTTTTAATTCGAATTTAATTTAATTTCAGCCTTCTAGAAGACTATTTCATAACAGCCATAACATCTGAATTATTTGTGCTGTTACAAAAATGGTTAATGGCAGAATTAAATTTCTGATTTAATTCTATCAGATTTTGCACCTATATAAAGGGGTCCTCCAGCATTCTGAAAAGTACACCAACTCAAAACACATTCTCTCTAGTGTTCTTGAGTTCATCATATCATCATCAAATTCTTGAGTTTTTTCAGCAGTTTAGTAAAGTTCGATTTTTTTCTGAAATTGAAGTGGTTCAATCTTCAGAAAAGGTTTCGTTGTATCTTGGGACACGTTTTGTCAAAGCCGGTACCACCTATAGCCGGGGCAATTTCGTGTTAAGGATAGAGTTAATTCTCGCCTCGAAACACTCATATCCTTTTCTTGCATTTTTTCAAATTGTTCGTTAAATTTGTTCAACAAACTTAACACGAAATTTTTCTCTGTTGATTCAAATTTTTTCGAAAAATCTGAAAATGGCAAACCGTGATGATGTTGCTGCTGCTGCTGATACTCTAGACTTCGGCCTTGGTCCTGGAGCAGGCCTTGGTCTCGGCATTGGTTCCGGTTCAGGGCTGGGCCCTGGTTCCGGTTCAGGCTTTGGTTCCGGTTCAGGGCTGGGTCCTGGTTCCGGGGCTGGGTTTGGTTCCGGTTCTGGCTTCGGTTCTGGTGGGGGCGCCGGGTTAGGCTCCGGTTCAGGACTAGGTCCTGGTTCCGGGTCTGGCTCTGGTCCGGTTCCTCCATTTGTTCCTATGGCTAACCCGGTGATACCGGCTCAGGCTGAAAAGCCATTCAAGTTCAGCGGGGCTGACTTTAAGAGGTGGCAGCAAAAGATGATGTTCTACCTTACGACTCTGAGCCTAGCAAGGTACTTAAGGGAAGACGCTCCCTATGTCTCGGCTGAGTCAACTGATAGTCAACTGAGGATGGCTTATGATTCTTGGATCCATGGTGATTTCCTTTGCAGAAATTACCTACTCGGTGGATTATGTGACTCACTTTACAGCGTCTTTCAAGAAGTGAAGTCTGCTAAAGACCTCTGGGAGGCACTGGATAAGAAGTATAGAACTGAGGATGCCGGACTGAAAAAGTTCGTGGTCGCGAAGTTCTTAGACTTCAAAATGGTGGACTCCAAATCCGTCACGAGCCAAGTCCAAGAGCTTCAGATCATAATTCATGAAGTTCACGCTGAAGGGATGGCTCTAAGTGAATCCTTCCAAGTAGCTTCAGTTATAGAGAAGTTACCACCTTCGTGGAGGGATTTCAAGAATTACTTGAAACACAAGAGGAAGGAAATGAGTCTAGAAGACTTGGTTGTCCGACTCAGAATAGAGGAAGACAACCGGGGCTCTGACAAGAAGCCTCAAGGGCAGGCAATGGCAAACATTGCCGAAGTTCCGGAAGGCTCCAACCGGAAGAGAAAGTTCCAGGGGAAACCCAAAGGAAATGCCCAGAAAAAGCAAACTGGGAAAGGAAAAACGAAACAGGGAGATGGCTGTTTCAACTGTGGCCGTCCAGGTCATTGGGCTAGAGACTGCAAAGAGCCCAAGAAAAATAAGTCTCAAGGGCAAGGTTCTGGTCAAAACCAGAACAAAGGCAAGCTGGTTCAGAACCAGGCTCCGAACAAGGTTCACTTGGCTGTTGATGACGTCAAGGGCATCAACGAAATGATCGATGACCTATCTGACAATAGGGTCCCACTAGACTTGTCTGAACTCGATCTGACCGCTGTTGTATTCGAGACAAATCTGGTGGACAACCCAAGGGAGTGGTTCATCGACACTGGGGCAACCCGCCACATCTGTTCTGATAAGGAGGCGTTTTCATCTTACTCTCTTTCTGATGGGCGAAAACTGTATATGGGAAACTCTGCCACTTCTCCGGTTCTAGGAATTGGCAAAGTGGTGCTGAAGATGACCTCCGGAAAAGAGCTGACTCTGACCGAGGTGCTACATGTTCCTGATATTCGCAAAAATCTGGTATCAGGATCTGCCCTAGTGAAGAACGGGTTCAAGCTAGTGTTTGAGGCAGATAGGTTTTCATTTACAAAGCGTGGAATTTACGTAGGAAAAGGTTACCTAGAACAGGGCCTTTTTAAAATGAATGTAATGAATGTTATTCGCGCTGTTGTAACCGAAATTGATGATAATAAAATTACATCTTCTGCTTACTTGCTTGAGTATTCAAATTTATGACATGTTAGACTATGACATGTGAATTTTAATACTATGCGAAGACTAATAAATTTAAATTTATTACCTACCTTCAAAGTTGAAACGCAACACAAATGTGAAATTTGTGTTGAAGCAAAACTAGTCAAACTACCGTTTCCTTCAGTGGAAAGGAACTCCGCACCTCTAGAACTTATTCACAGTGATATATGTGATTTAAAGTTTGTGCAAACTAGAGGTGGGAAAAAGTATTCCATTACATTCATAGATGATTGCACAAAGTATTGTTATGTGTATTTACTTAGAAGTAAAGACGAAGCGCTTGGAGCGTTTACACATTACAAAACTGAAGTTGAAAATCAACTTGGGAAAAAAATAAAAGCTATCCGAAGTGATAGAGGTGGAGAATACGGAGCGCCTTTTGATGAATTCTGTACCAACTCTGGAATTATTCATCAAACGACGGCACCATATTCACCTCAATCAAATGGTGTTGCTGAACGGAAAAATCGTACTCTCAAAGAAATGATGAATGCGATATTGATAAATTCTGGATTACCTCAGAATTTGTGGGGGGAGGCGATCCTCTCCGCCAATTATATTCTTAATAAAATTCCCCACAAAAGTAGGAGTGAGACTCCTTACGAACTCTGGAAAGGTCACAAACCTTCGTATAAGTACCTCAAAGTGTGGGGGTGTTTGGCTAAGGTAGAAGTACCCAAACCCAAACAAGTTAAGATAGGGCCTAAAACTATTGATTGCATATTCATCTTTTATGCACTCAATAGTAGCGCCTATCGATTTCTGGTACATAAATCTGAAAATTTTGAGATTCATGAAGGTACCATCATGGAATCTAGAAATGCTTCGTTCTTTGAGGATATCTTTCCAAATAAGGAAAGAACTGAAAAAGATCTTCTTAAAAGAACACATGAAGCATCTACGAGTAGTTCTAATCTCGGGGATGTAGAACCACGGCGTAGTAAAAGGGCAAAAGTTCCTAAATCATTCGGTCCCGATTTTGTATCTTATACATTAGAAGGGGAACCTAGAACGATTAAGGAAGCTTTGAACAGTCCAGATGCTCAACTCTGGAAAGAGGCTATCAAAAGTGAAATTGAGTCTATTATGCACAACCATACCTGGGAGTTGGTTGATCTTCCAAAGGGAAGTAAGCCTTTAGGCTGTAAATGGATTCTCAAACGAAAATATAAGACCGATGGATCTGTTGATAAGTACAAGGCCCGTTTGGTAGTCAAAGGATACCGACAAACAGAGGGTCTAGATTTCTTTGATACTTATTCTCCAGTAACGAGAATAACATCCATAAGATTATTCATCGCTATTGTCGCGCTGCATAACCTTGAGATACATCAAATGGATGTTAAGACTGCGTTTCTGAACGGAGAATTAGAAGAAGAAATATATATGGAACAACCCGAGGGGTATGTTGCTCCTGGACAGGAGAAAAAGGTATGTAGACTTGTAAAGTCCCTGTATGGACTTAAACAAGCGCCAAAACAATGGCATGAAAAATTTGATAACACTATGTTGTCAAATGGTTTCAAGATAAACGAGTGTGACAAATGCGTGTATGTTAGACAAACACATAACGCGTATGTTGTAGTATGTCTCTATGTCGATGACATGCTAATTATGGGTAGTAATCATGAAATTATCATGAATACTAAAGGAATGTTAAAGAAGAACTTTGACATGAAAGATATGGGATTGGCAGATGTCATACTTGGGATTAAAATCTTAAGAACATCTGAAGGAATCATATTGTCGCAGTCTCATTATGTTGAGACAGTTCTGGAAAAATTCCTTCCCAGCGACAGTGCGATTGTTAAGACGCCAGTAGACATGAGTGTTCACCTAAGTAAAAACTATGGCGAACCCGTGTCACAGTTAGAGCATGCTAGGGTCATTGGGAGTTTAATGTATATCATGAACTGTACCCGCCCTGATCTAGCTTACTCTATGAGCAAGTTGAGTAGGTTCACGAGTAATCCTAGTTTAGACCATTGGAAGGCCTTAACTAGAGTACTTAAGTACTTAAAGCACACAAAGAGCTTTGGATTACACTACTCAAGATATCCAGCTGTAATAGAAGGATACAGCGATGCTAATTGGATATCAGACACAAATGACTCTAAGTCCACAAGTGGGTACATTTTTACCATCGGTGGTGGAGCAGTGTCATGGAAATCATCTAAGCAAACTTGCATAGCCCGATCCACAATGGAATCAGAATTCATAGCTTTAGACAAAGCTGGTGAAGAAGCTGAGTGGCTACGAAATTTCTTAGAAGATGTTCCTTGTTGGGAAAAACCAGTGCCCCCTATCTTAATACATTGCGACTGTCAGTCGGCAATTGGTAGGGCGCAAAATAGTATGTACAATGGTAAGTCTAGACATATTCGTCGTAGACACAATACCATTAAACAACTGATCTCTAACGGAATAATCTCAATTGATTATGTGAAATCAAAGGAGAACATTGCAGATCCTTTGACGAAAGGATTGCCTCGAGATCAAGTAGAATACCTATCAAGAGGAATGGGTTTAAAGTCTACAAACTAAAGAATGGACACAGTGGTAACCCAACCATGTTGACTGGAGATCCCAAGATCTTGGTTCAATGGGAAAACTAAACTGTGAATATTCAGTAAGGCACTTAAGAGTTTAATTCACATAAACTCTAAACCCATTGCCTAGGATAAAGAAGTGCAACCTGCAAGTTGTAGCAAAGGTTAAGCAGGGCTTTTAATGATTCCTACACTGTCTCAATGAAGTGGAGTATGGCAGGATACTCTTAATTAGGAAGTCACCTATGTAGGTGTGAGGTGTAAGCCGCCTCAACATTAAATAAAATGTAAACACTACTGAAACCAAGAGGGGGTGCCACAGCCAAAATGGACCCAACCATGAGAACTGAAAAACTGCTGAAAGTTTATTATGTGAATATCGTTGTCTGGGTTTACATGAACGGCTAACCAATTCAAGACATCATGTTCATTGGGTAGCCTAGTAAATCCGATGATATTTCACTAAGAAAGGTTCAAAGCCAAAAGCTACCTCTTCTGATGTGATAAACTTTCAATCGAAATCTCAAGAGCATGCATTGCATTAATTTCATTCGTGTGGGGGATTGTTGGATAAAATTGAATTTTACAAAGTGTGTTAACACCACTTTTGTGTACGAAATTCGAACACCGTAAGTATCCGGGATACGAAAGATTATTAAATAATCTTAATCTACGTTCCGAGTAGATGAAGTTAGCATTTCGAATTTCTCAATTCGGACTTGTAACGAATGAGAAATTAAGTGCTAAAGTGTGGTGTTTTGAACTTAAGTATCCCACATAGGATATAAACCACAATTTAATTGGGTTTATAAATCCTTACCTCAAGATAAGGGTTTGACCCTTGGGTCATCCACTTTGGGCCTTTGTGTGAAAGAGGGAGGAGCTATGCAATTGTGTTTAGGCCCGATTTCTTAGCTCTTCACTCGGGCGGTCCGGTGGACCGGACCTCGGGCTCGGGCCGGGGCCGGGATCGGGATCGGGTCCGGGTCGTGGGTCGTGGGCCTGAGCCTTGGGCTTGGGCTTGGGCTTAGGCTTGTGGCTTGTGGCTTGGGCTTGTGGCTTGTGGCTTGAGGTTTGGGGTTTGGGGTGTGTTGTGGGCTTGGGCTTCTATATTATTCTTTTTGGATAAAAGTTTAATTGGGCCTTTCCAGAAAATCCAACAAAGCTAAATTTGATTTTATTAAATCAATTTGAATTAATAAAATGTTGGCCACATTTTTTTTAATTCGAATTTAATTTAATTTCAGCCTTCTAGAAGACTATTTCATAACAGCCATAGCATCTGAATTATTTGTGCTGTTACAAAAATGGTTAATGGCAGAATTAAATTTCTGATTTAATTCTATCAGATTTTGCACCTATATAAAGGGGTCCTCCAGCATTCTGAAAAGTACACCAACTCAAAACACATTCTCTCTAGTGTTCTTGAGTTCATCATATCATCATCAAATTCTTGAGTTTTTTCAGCAGTTTAGTAAAGTTCGATTTTTTTCTGAAATTGAAGTGGTTCAATCTTCAGAAAAGGTTTCGTTGTATCTTGGGACACGTTTTGTCAAAGCCGGTACCACCTATAGCCGGGGCAATTTCGTGTTAAGGATAGAGTTAATTCTCGCCTCAAAACACTCATATCCTTTTCTTGCATTTTTTCAAATTGTTCGTTAAATTTGTTCAACAACAACTTGATTGAATATCCATGACCGGAGTAGATTGGGCTGCAACTTCAGAATATACTTCATTCGATAAATTGGTGGAATTTCGTGGCGAATATCCCGAGCCTCCGACCGATCAGAATACTACATCGCTCTAACCATTACAAACTTCTTCGTCATTGGAGATATTGAAATGACTTCTAAATATCACTTTAAGATTGTTGGGGATTTTTCTATATATTGGGGAATACAAACGAATGAAGAAAATATAATTTAAACATGGTTTTGAAGCGTATACGAATCACTTTCCTTAAAGTGATATTTGCCCCCACTACTCGTTTGCTATCGGGTTTTTATGCCAAATCACTTCTAGGATACGAAAAAACCATCGAGACTTACGAATAGCAATTTCGGAAGTCTCCCTTCAAGAACTCATTGAAAGTGGCGTAAGAGAAAACGTAGATGAATTGTATATATATTTACTAGCATGTAACCCGTGCTATGCACGGAAGTTAATTAAACTATTTATTTTTAAATATAAATTTTCTATCTCGACATAGAATAACTCAATAAATGATTCAAGAACATTATTTATGAGTTCAAACTTCTCTATTAGCATATGAAATGATTTCAAGTAATTATGGGGAAAAAATGGTTGCAAATTTTTTGTGGCCTCTGATTCATACGGGTGGTCGGTATATTTAGCAAATTAATGTAAATTAACATGAAAGTAGTATTAAGAAAAAAGAAAAGGTTGTTGATTACCTAGAAATAAGAGATAACACTTCCACCTATAATGCATTACTTCTTTTCCTCTCTATGAAGAAAATTACACGTACAAAAAATAAAAAAAAATAAAAAGAAAAGTTGATGGTGAATCATACCATAAAAATAAATTTGAGAACATTTCTACATAATCGTAGCATAATAAGAAGCTAATAGAAAAAGAAGTAAATATTATATTTCCCTTCCGCTTATCAAAGGTGTTTAAAAAGAAGAACAATTATAGAAAGTTCAGAAAGCAAGTTGTGTAAATAAACATCTTTGATATCAAAAATGGAACTTTATATAAAATGAAATATAATTTGTCACCTTTAACACACCAAAAGTCTAGCTAACCACTTATACATATCCTAATATATTCTTCATTTCCAAAAAATTACATCAATAATTTTTGCCCATAAAAGTGCATGAGTAACAACACTATCAAAGTTTGATATCTAATGGCTTCATCCTTCGCACAGACCACCTAAAGCCGCCCTTCAAACTCTTTTCTTCGCGTGGCATGCTCTGAAAGCATAATTTCACTAAATGACTTACTGTAACCTGAACCTAAAATTGACATAAAAATGAGATAATGAAAATTTTCAATGTAAGTCCAAACAAATTATACCATCACCCCAAAAAAGAATTAACATAAGTTCGAATAAATTATCAACCGATATGTTGTGTTATCAGCTAAAGAAAATTAAATCATCAAAGTGATATAAAGAACCTCATTCAGTCTGCATCAAAGAAAATCTCCATTGTCTTAAAAAAAAAAACTATGTTTAGGAAAATATGGGAAAAAATAACCTGTAGTCCAAAACAAAATAGTGAGAAATTTATTATCAGATTGAGATATAAAATTGAAGTCATCAATTTATACGGTAAAATATGACTGAAACCAACCTATGGCCAAAAACATAAAATAGTGAAAAATTAATTATTAAATTAAAAATGTTCATCAAATGAAAAAAATTGAATCTAGGGTACCACAACCATAATTCGAATTTTCCAAAAAATTATGATACATTTAAGCAAATCAGCCAAAAGAAGAAAAAAAAAATGAGAATAACCTGAATGTTTGATGTGTGCTTACTGCAAAAAGAAATCCAAAAAAACTACAGTCATCTGTTGTGAAATACCACGAACAATAAACAATAATGAAAAATCCCATTCACAGTTAAGACAAAAACTAAAAGCATAAATTAATCAATAAATGTAAATTGCTTCTGCAAAATTTTCTTACCTCAGCGTCCTTAGCCATCAAAACTATTAAAACTTCATACGTCGAACTCTGCCCATCATCTCCATGATTAGCCATGCACTTATTTATCTTCTCAATTGGGAGACCTATTGCATGAAATTGTGAAAATTGAGAGTTGAGATGACATTTTTACATGAACAAAACTTACAGATTGATTTCATGACTTCCTTTGCACATTCCAATTACATGAAATTTTCTTTTCCCTGACAAATGTAGTAGCATGGAAAGATGTTACTTCAATATTATGTGCACGTACCATGCTTCAAAACACTAATCCATAGTCATTAGGTCTCCACTGGCTTATGTAGGAATCTCAAAATAAAATCCTTAAATATTTACAACTAAGCTCGGAGTCTCAATCTAATAGGAAATGTCAACTTTGATTGATAATGTGATTTTTAGTATTTTAATAAAGTCGTTCAAAGAATATGTTTCCATCCAATGTGTCAGCTATTGTTATATGTTTCTTGTTTGTAAGAGCATTATATAGGATACAGTGTTGAACTTCTAATTTCAAGCTTAAAACAAAATGCATACTAAAATATACATCTGCTTACCCTCTCTCCTCTCCCCTCTACTTCACCACCCACTAAAAATAAGATTCTAAGTCAAGCACATTCAACAACATCAAGAGTAAAACTTCTTCAACTTGACCACTGATACATAAACTTAGATGAAGCTAGTATAAAAAAAAAAAGAAGTAACTTTAACTTGAAAATCAGGAACTATAGCACCTTCCCCCAAACTCGTAATCTGAAAAATAACCATTTCAATGTTGTTATTGTTTGTAGTGTTCAATTAATTAAACGTTTAAGAAAGAAAAAAAATATTGCAGAAAGAACTTGGCAAAACCTCAAGTTAACTCCATAACCAATTCCTATGTTGGATACAATAGAAGAAACACTAAAGACCCATTGAAATGCTAAAATTGAAGAATTGAAAGAGAAAATCTAGTGTCCTTTTACCTTAAAACAACTCTTGTGGTCTATACATGTATAAGTAAATTAATAAATAAACCTGCACCACCAAACAAAAAATATATTTGTTATAAACATGATACACGTCTAGACTATATGAAAGTTACTGACTAACTTAGAATAACAATAGTATATGAAATAATGCCATGCAAAATATCCATGGAAAACAAATAGGCAAAAATTGACAGATATGCAAACCCAACATTCTTGAATTATATTTGGTCGTCGTCCCATGGTGTTTTCCATTCAACTTTAAGTCCTTCCTCTGTGTATAGACATCACGACGGCTGCCTACGCCACTTTGTAAATAAGGTAATGCAACATTTATTTTAGTATTGCATAATTTTTAGATCTTTACCTATATTTGCACTGCTAATGACTTCATGCAATACTTCCATTCCTTTCCATGAAACTGGTAGTCAAAAGTTCAAATAGGGCAAGAAATTAAAAAAAGAAAAGTACATCAAAATGAGAAAATTTGCAACTTAAAAATGTTGATTATTGCACCCATTGTCCTTGAACTCGGTGATTTCGGAATAAACTTCAACTCATATACATATAATTTCTTTTCGAAGGCTTCAACAAAATTTCCTGCAAATAATAAAGAACTGTTAATTTACTGACAAAAAAATAGAACATATTAAACTTTTACATATGGGTTTCTACCTTCTACTTATCATACGCGTACCAGTCAACTTTAAGTATCTAAATTACAATTAAGAAAAAAAAAATTATAGCCATCAAAATTGCACTATTTTAAGCACAAAGCGAATTAATTCAACAATAGAGAATTACAATACCTTGAAACTGGAGGCTGCAACCGAAGGCTCATTCACAACACTGCCTAGACAGAAATCTGGATATCAACATTTTGCTTTGGGTAGGAATTCTGCATGAGGTAGAAGATGGGACCTTTTGTCGACCGTCGTTTAAGATCGTGGGGAGTTGGAAGGTGGGAGGTTTCCACTTATCTCCACTTAGATTTGGGAACAGTTTTTTTAATTAAATTTGAAATTTGATAACATAACTACTCACGTTATGGATGATATTGTGGCGGTGAAAGTTATTTGCGGGAGAAGTGGGAAGTTGATTTTTTGAGATCAGCGTAATGTGGGAAAGTTATTTTGTGAGAAAAGTTAATAATATTATAAATAATAAAATTAATTCAAAATTACCAAAAATTAGAATTGAGTTTTTAAATGGTCAAAATCGGTCAAACACTTCCTTCCTATATATATATTAATAGATTATAATAATAATTATTATAATGGGAGGGAGTCTCCTAAACAGCGACTTTTAACTTCTCGTATAAATTCATTGACATTCACAATAATATTCCCAAAAATTGAATCCGTTAATTATTCACCGCGAAAATCAAGGCTGGATTCTCATCGGTCGAACCCATAGGTAAGCAAGAATATGTAGGAAAATATGTAATGTATACATACATATTTATGTAAAAATTATTTAATATAAATCATTAATTTGCGTCGAGTTTTGAGTAGTACCGTTGATAATTTTCACGGATTATTTCATTGACTTTTGCTGCAGGGTTCGAGGATTTAAATTGTTTTTTTGTTTTCCTTGACTAATAATTAATAGTTTTGAGTAATAAATCATCCTCAAAATACAATGTTTACGAAAATATTCGGAAAGCCGAAGCAAGAGACGAGTGCTCTGGCAACGCTGGACAAATTAAATGAGGTATTTTAATTTTGATCGGTTATTCACCTTTTGATTTGTCTTGTATGTATATATATATATGTATATTTTTTTTTGAGTTTTTTGTAATACGTAATGCGATAATTTATTTTTTGACTTCTTTGTATGATTTTTGGGTTGAAAAAGTGGAGTAGTTAACAGTGTATCATAGTCTTAAGTGGTGAGTTTAGGCATTTTAAAAGGTTGTATATAGCTCACAATTTAGATTAAAACTTGTTCTATGACGAGGGCGGTAAATGAGTCGAGTCGAAGTCGTTGATGTTTAGGCTTGTTTGAGTTATTATTGAGCTTTAACAATTGGGTTTGGGCTTGGTTTATTGTTAAGCTCAAACGTGGTTTAATCGAGCCGCACACTAGTCGAGCTTGAGTAGCTTGATTTTTCCCACATATTTTATCATTTTTTACTAATCTTCAAACTTATCGAACACACAAAGAGTTGTTCAATCTTGGTTTGAGATGGTAACAAACCGAGCTCAAACGAGTTTTTAGTGAACGATCTCGAGTCGAGTATAGAGTCGTTTGATTCGCTTTTCAGCCCTATTCATGGCTATTTTCAGTTAAAACAATAGGTGAATGTGATGTTCATGATCGATAGGGGAAATTTTGTAATGCACACATTATTAGTATTATTGTTTCAAATTATATATTCAAACTTATAGTTGGAATATATCTGACTTCATTCCCAGTGATTTTCGTATTAGCACATTGCCAGTTGAACAGCATGTGCTATTCGAACTTCACATATGATTCACTCTACGTGCGTCTTCTATTGAGATATGATTGATTATAAAGGGTTGATTATAGGAATCCTTTATATCCAAGTTAATGATCTTTGTGTTCTACTTTCTTAGTTCTATCACTGTGGTGAAGAAAATGGTGGTTGAAGATGATCCAACTGGTAGACCTTATCGTTGCCATACATTTCTGAGTTATATGTACTTATTGCTTCTGTTATTCATGTGTTGGCCATCTTATAACTTGTATGACTCTTTATCAACGACGTTGATTAGTTTCATTATTATTTTGTTATGATTTGCTGAATAATTGCTTGGGTATGGATGCAGACTCTTCAGATGCTAGAGAAAAAAGAGAAAGTTCTCTTGAAGAAGGCTGCTGCAGAAGTTGAAAAGGCAAAGGAGTTTACGAGAGCTAAAAATAAAAGGGGTATGATCTAGTGATGTGTCTCTTTTAATGTCTGGTTTCGCATTAATTAGCTAAAACCCAATTTGATTACTGTCATTTGCGTTTTAACTTTATAATTTATTTTCGGTCTTGAATCATATTACGTCAGTTCTTAGTGCAATTCTTGCCTTTGCCATAATAATATTAAGATGGATTTTTGTTTGCTCTTGTTTGCTCAATGTAATTGTTTCATGTCTACGTTATGTTCGTTCTCTGAGAATCACAATACAGAGATTGTCCTGTTGTAATGATTAGACCCGCAAAATATGTAAAATGGCTATCGTGCTAATTAAATATTTGTACGCTGATCTTATGCAGACCCCTTGCGTTCTGCCTTGGCTTGCAGACCAGCCCAACATTTTATTACGTTCCTCTTTGTGCTATTGTATTTTAATGATTCCCACTATTGACTACCTTGTGAGCTTGAAAAGCCACTGATTGTGGGCAGTTCCATTCGTTCAACTCAGCCAACCTTATGTTTTTAGTTGGAAGGGTGCATTTCTAGCAAATGTGATATAAGGATTAGGATAATAACTAAGGCATGATATGAATGATTAGATAATCAAAGTTCTGTAACAATTAGAGTTTCCAAAGGTCGTTATGTGTTGAATTTTCAACTGCTCATATGAAATTAAATTTGAGCATCACACTTTATTGTAAAGTGGAGGGGTTATCTACCTGTGACGACTGTCAGGTGGTTAATAGTTATAAAGGAGACTATTTCTTTTTATGTTTGCTGAAGTATCAAACTCATTCATTCATATTATATATATATATATATATATATATATATATATAAATACACTTTATATATATAGCGTTTATATAGTGCTCTATGATATATTGATCAGACTAAAACCAAGTTCATATGCACACAATCAACACGCAAGGGATTTGTTTCTATGAGGGACAGTCCTACTTATTGCTTCAGAGTATTTCTTAATCTCAATCCTGGCTGCAGTAGTCCCACCCCTCACAAGATCTTAAAATGTTTTTAAATTACCGTGGCACCTTACTCTGTATGACATTGCGCTTTCAGCGTATTCGAATTTCTTCTGTAATACAGTGCTACGGCACAGTATGGTTGGGTGTCGTACAAAAATTATGTTGCCATGTCCTTTTAATATTTAAGCCAATCTTTTGTTTCTAAAAAGGTTTAAAATTAAAATTGATGCCTTTATGAGCTTTTTCGTGTAAATTTGTTTATAGCTGCAATACAATGTTTGAAGAGGAAAAGACTTTATGAACAGCAAGTTGAACAGCTTGGAAATTTCCAGTTGCGTATTCATGATCAGGTGCTCTTGATAGATCTATAATCACGTAATTTTTCTTCTGCCAATAGCTTCTACTGCCCATATGGCTCGGTTGTTAAATTACACCATTGTTGCAGATGATAATGCTAGAGGGGGCAAAAGCTACAACAGAAACTGTTGATGCTTTGAGAACTGGAGCATCTGCGATGAAAGCTATGCAGAAGGCCACGTAAGTTGTACTGATTTAATTATGTCGATGGAAGTTAGAAAGTTGTGAGCAGCTTCGTCACAATGAAATCAAAGAAAAAAGAAAAGTAATCAACAAAAATAAGAAGATAATAATTCTTCCGTTCTTTCTTTGTATTTTTGGGGTTGGGGGTTGGAATTAAAGAAACGCTTTGAAGGGCGAATAACGTAACTTGAAACTGCTTCGCACAATTCATATTAGTAATATTTATCCAAATACTTAATCAGGACGGACTTTTGAGGACAACACCATCGTCAAGCATTTCAATTTTACTTTAATTATGCAAGTATGGTTCAATTCAATGTTAGCATCTTTTTTAAATAAGAGAAATGTAGTTTGTCACATTGATACGAAGGAATAAGATAAATGACAACCAAATGTCACCTTGCGACTACATTTTCAATTATGTTTACTCATATTCTCTACTCGATTTTGTTCATGTAGTAATATTGATGACGTGGACAAAACAATGGACGAGATCAATGAGCAGACCGAGAATATGAAACAAATTCAAGAAGCACTATCAGCGCCAATAGGTGCAGTAGCTGATTTTGACGAGGTATACAGTAGTTTCTGATAGCTTCTTGTTCTATTAAGTTGTGTTTGGACAGAAGGATTTAGAGTTAAAGATTTCAAATCACTCCAACATTGAATGTAATGCAAATATAAACTTATTCAGAAAAATGCAATGGATTTGGATAAATGTGAAATACTTAGCTCAGGAATACTTCAATCCAAACACAACCTTACTCTATCTGAAGACACTATATTTTACTCGTTGGCATTTTGCAGGATGAATTGGAGGCTGAACTTGAAGAACTTGAAGGAGCTGAGCTGGAGGAAGAGCTTCTACAACCTGCAACAACAGCTCCTGCTCCTCCTGGTAGAGTGCCGGCTGGAAGGCAACCACTTAAGAGGGTTGAAGATGATGACGATGAACTTGCCGAATTGCAAAGGGAGATGGCTCTTTAACAAGGTCTATTTTTCCCCCCAACCTATACTATTTGTTGCTTAACATGCTGGAATTTCTCTTGAAGATATCTATTGATTTTTTATTGCTTTTGGTGATTCATTTTTTTTTTTTTTCGTTTTCTTAAACCGCAACGATAGCTCCCACGAGGCACTTGATATAGTTCCCCTTCGGAAAATCTCATCTTTTCTTTTTTTCCTCTTCAAAAAATCGATTCTTTTGATTGTTTCTTGATTTGGGTTTCCATTACTCATAAGCAAGCGGAAAAAATAAAAAGAAAAAAAAATCATCGTTATGTAGGTGTAAATGTAGCGTGTTTTACAGGAGGTTAGGCCTTTTTTAAAAAAAAAACGGAACCACCCTATCGTGGAAGGGTGTTTTCGGGCCCCTTATCCCTTCTGTATTTCCAAATAAAATAAAGCATTAAACAAGGAGATTTAACTCACTCACAAAAATTCTAGAAAGACAATGAAAATAAGGAGTACTCACTCCCTTACAAGAAAAATCAAAACTAGAGAAAGCATAAAAAAGGAGTACTACTCCCTTACAAAAATAAATATAAACCAACATCTATCAATCTATCTGAATTTGAAACTTGGAAAAAGTATATCCATTTTCAAGTAAGCTTTTAAAGACTGAGGAGCCTCGTTTGTTCTTATGAAATTGAAAGACTTCTCATCACACTCTGCAACCATGTTCCCTTCACGGTATATATGTGAAAACTGAACATCCATTTTGCCTTGCATATTCCTTATTCGTTTGAGAAGGTTTTGCAAATTCCAACAACCCAGAGAAGCACTTGTCATCAAATGAAGCACCACCATCTAATTCGACCCACACTTTATTGTAACCGTTCGTATAGCAAAGTTCCAACCCCTTACAAACACCAAAGAGCTCAGCATAAGTATTAGTAGCTATCTCAATATAATCAGCAAAAGCAAAAACTAGTAATCCTTGGCTTCACCAGGATTTCCTCTCGAGGCCCCGTCTGTATACAACTTAACCCATCCTATCGTCGGTGGTAACCAATGGACCCGAACCAAAGCTAGCTCTACGGACCTTCTCCTTTTTATATTCAAGTAATCGGCCAACCTTTCATCACCCTTAAAAGTGTTGTGACGTGAGTAACCCGGTTTTATAAAGTAGACAGATATATTGTTCCACTCTCATACGAACTCTAAGCTCACTAAATCGTGAGTTATCATGCTTAGCCTTATTCCTTTCTATCCAAATGAACCAAGTGACCAATATTGGCAATATGGTCCTTGTTTAGGCCTTGTTTGTTTATGTTTTCAAATCTTATTTTCAGTATTCAGGATCACAAAAGCTTAAGCTCTGTTTGTATGTGTTTTCATTTTATTTTCAACCGTCATTTTCTAAAATGTATGGGGGAATGGGTGTTTTAATTTTGTGTGAGAAAAGGGAAAAAAAGGAGGTGTGTTTGGCTGTGTTTTTGAAAATGATTGAAATTGGGGAGTGTGATGTGTAAATGATTAATGAGTAATGATTAGATAAATAGTGTTGTATTTGATGGTGAATGTTGATGATGTAAAAATATAAAGGAAATGAGAGAGAGGGGAGAGAAATGCTTTAAAAATTTAAAGGAGAGGAGTGAAGAAAAAACGCCGGTGAAAAGAGATAGAAGAGAGAAATGTTTAAAAAATTTAAAGTAGATGGGAGAGATGTTTAAAAATTAAAAGGAGATGAGAGAGAAGTAATAAAAATAAAATGTGAGATAAGTGATGTGAAATGTAATTTTAAAAAAATGATTGAAATTTATTGGGAACGTACAAACAAGAATGAAATGAGAATATTTTCAGTTAAAAACAGTGTAAAGTGTATATTTTTATTTTTAAATAAAAATGGAAAAAGGAGATTGAAAACACAAACAAACAGGCCCTTAAAAATCCACACTACAAACATGCCTTTAAAAATCCACATTACAAACAGGTCTCACATCAACTAATCATTATTGATTTAACACATTTTACAAATTTCAATTATATTCTAAAACTATAAACAAATACATCAACACATTACATCAAATTCACACGAATACCAGGTCTTGTTTGTTTATGTTTTTGTGTTCAAATTGTGAAAATTTCTCACAAATTGCGTACTACAGGTATTTGTGTGAGTTTGATGTGATTTGTATTGTATTTGTTTATATTTCTAAAGATGGTTGAGATTTGTAAATTACGAAAGAGAAAAATATATGTTAGAATAATTGATTATTGATTGATGATTGTGTGAAAAGATTGATAGGTAGTTAGTTATGGGGAAAAAAGAAAGTGAAGTTAAGAAAAGATGAATTTGGATGAAAATAGTTTATAGTGGTCTTTTAGGATTTTGTGATTTAGAATATAGAAAATGAAATTTAAAATCATAACCAAACAAGGCCTTAATGACTGCTATTTTGATGGCCTATTTCAGTTATCAATTCCAAAGTCCCAAGAAACTGTTAAAAGATTGGCTGGACCGCATGATGAGGATGAAAAATTTTAAATTAGTCTCACCTCAATGGTTCTAGTCCCTTCAATACCACATATTTGTATTGGGGTGAGTGGTTTTTATCACCAACTACTTATGTAAATATCACCCACTCTAATGAAAATATGTAGTATTAAATAGGCCAGGATCATTGGGATGGATCTGGCATAGAATTGCTCTGATGAAGATCATAGCTTGAACTGCTGCCCCTATTTTATAGGTACAGAGAGCTGTATAGATAATATCAAATAATTTATTTTCAACTTTGGCTTTAGTGGGGATTTCATGCATATATAATGTGACCCTTCGACGGAATATGACCACAGATTTTGGTGTATACGGGTGGTTGGGATCAGGAACGGAGCGGGGGGTGGGTTTGGGGGTTGGCGGGGGCGCTCGCCCTCTCAATTTTTAAAAAATTATTTTTTTTACCTTACAAAATTTTTGATATTTGAATTTTGTTCCCCTCAAAATTGAAAAATATTCATTCTTTTTCCCTTTTCTTTGAGTTCGGCCCCCCAAGCCAAAATTATGGCCATAACGAAAGAGATATAAGAGTATAAAATGTGTCAAAAATTATAATTGAATCTAATTCCTTATTATATTTTTCTCATAAATATAGTGTATCATACCCCTTTGAATCCTTCATCTATCTGGAGAAAAAAATGTATAACTATATCACAACATTCTGCAACCCCCCCCCCCCCGCCCCGCAGTAAAAATTTTAGCTCCGTCCCTGGTTAAGATGGTAAAAAAGAATTTTCATTTTTTATTTGGCTTCTCACTTTTTTCTTCACATTCTAACTAATTGTATAACACGTACGCGTTACAAGCATGTTACACGGTTATATAGGAGGATTTGAATGATTGCATAATACAGGGTGTGGAAGAAACTATCTTAACAAATGGAAAAATCGTTGTCCTTATAGGTCTTCTACTCTTTTGGTAATGGTCATAGCGTAACACATACACAAAGGACAATTGTAGGCTATAAACACATGATAATCCCATTTCTTGCAGAAAACATTCCTTTTCTTTAAACTAAGGAAGGAGGGAAGAGATGAGATTCTAGTTTGGATCGAGTTTGGTCAAATGTAAATATTGTAAGTGAGTGAATAAAATCTTATGATTCATGTCACTCGTTTATATTCTAATGCGAGTGATAAAATTGTAAAATAAACACCTTAAAAAGTACTATGAGGTTAGTTGAGCTTGTTCAAATTTGATAGGGACGAGGGTACATGTCGAATGATTGGTAAATAAATGTTGAGACAATTTGTACACATTCCATTTGATAATAATTTGCGATAAACTCGTATAATGATAAGGTTCTGTAATTACGGGTTACTATTGATGTATGGGTTAATAAGAATATGGTTGCAAGACAAGTCATTATACATTAGACTGGTTACAACAAAATCAATCTAATTTTTACTTTAAATTATAATGACTGGATAGTTTTGATTATCCAAATCCTATTATATTAATGGGGTAAATTTATATTTGATCGAGTTTAATAGTTTGAGTGTTTCTTTTATAAAAGTATATGTGAGGATCACAAGCGATAAATTTTATTTTGTAAAAAATATAAATACTAAAATTATTAAACTCGTTCTAACTTAGATTTTTCCATATCAATGGTTACGACATAAATATAATATGGGGAAGATATTATAGTGTAGGACAGGACACTATAATCATTTATTATAGTGTGTTTGTGAAGTGATAATATATTTTTATATTTCAATCAAGTAAAGGATAAGAACTGATAAGGACAAGCTTGTCAGTTCAAGATCTACATCTCATATCTAATCTTGAATAGATGCACCTTTCATTACTTAGTCCAACTTAGATAAGTTAAGGATCATGAAGAAAAGACATCGATTTCATAAGCTTATTGGCCCTTTCTACATTTGATACTTACACTAACAGTTGTACCGCAGTTGAAAACTATGATTCTTATCATTGTATCTTGCACTTATGTTGGATATTACTTGAAGCTCTTTAAGTAGGGTCGTTGGTGGAGCTATAGAGAGTTGGGCTTCATGAATATATGTAATGGTGGATATCGCTTCCAAATATATAAATATATGTGGTAGAGATCATCCGTAACTCCAGAAAGTCTCCAAATTATCAACCCTTTAAGCTAACTATGTGTTGTGCCCACCATGGGCTTAACTCTTTTTTTATTAGGGAAAATTGCCTTTTTGATACCATACTATATGGCTTTTACCAATTTTGGTACCATGGTTTTCAAAAAAATGCAAATTTAATATCACAGTTCTACTTTTTATTGTAAGAGTGATACCGACGTTAAAAATAGACAAAAAAGGTCAGGTGCTTCACACGTGGCCGTTAACTTTACGTTTTGGAGGGATAATTTTATACTTTTTGTACCATAGTTTTCAAAAAATGCAATTTGATACCATAGTAACACTTTTTATTACAAAAGTAATATCAATGTTATAAAACAGGCGGAAAAAGTACGTGCATTTAACTTTACGTTTAAGAGGGTAATTGTTCATATGAGAGGCACGTGCTTTAGCATTAGCCTAAAATATCCAAAATAGGCTTCACTTATCAATTTGTCAAACTCAAAAAGTCTCCTCCCAAAACCCTAAACCCCCCATAAACAATTTCTTCACCAAATCTTAATTGATTTACCCTCCAAATCAAAATCCACATCAATAATCGACATTAAGTATTTTTATGGGATGGGTGATTTTTTGAAGAAAATGCTAAGACCTGCTCATGCCAATGCTAAACCATGTTCATGCCAATGTTTGAACCCCCGTATATGGTATAAATTGCACATTTTTTTGGATAATATGTTTTTTTTACTGCTTAGAGTTCTTAATTCTTAATTCTTGTTTGTTTTTTTTATTTTTTTTCCTGATTTTGTGTTGGTGTTTGTGGAGAAATTGTTTAGGTTTTAAATGCACTTGTTTGACTTACTTTGACAGATAGACTAGTTGTCCTGTGAAACAATTTTATTTTATTATTTTTTTGAAAAATCGGCATTCAATTCATTATCAATCAGAAGAAATGTAATCCACACAAGAAAGTGCGGGTTCCTCCCAATAATGGAAACGCAAATCAAGTTCATATCCCAGATTTGCAAGACTGTCCGCTGCCATAATCCCTGATCTAATAATATGTTGCAACTTACTATTCCTAATCTTCTTAACAATCACTCATATTTCGTCGTTCTTAGTCGGTTTAGGAATTGGTTAGTACTCATTTCAAACAAAAAGAGGAGTGATAGTTAAGCGTTGTCGTGACAACAAGTCTCTTATAATCACAATTCTGCCAAAGCAAGCCAAACAAGTGCATTTAAAACCTAAAAAATTCCTCCACAAACACCAACACAAAAATAAACAAAAAAATCCAAGAATAGAGAATCCTAAATAGTAAAAAAAAAAAAACACACATTATTCAAAAAAATATGCAAGTCATACCATATAGAGGGGGTCGAAACAGGGTTTGAATGAGTAATTTTTAGCATTTTCTTCACAAATTACCCCTCCCATAATATTTAATCTTGATTATTTATGTGGATTCTGATTTAGAGTGTAAATCGAAGAAGATTTGGTGAAGAAATTGTTTTGGGGGTTTAGGGTTTTTGGAAGGGGATTTTCTGAGTTTGAGAATTTGCCAAGTGAAGCACGTGTCTCTCACGTGAACAATTACCCTCCTAAACATAAAGTTGACCGCACGTGGCTTTTTTCGTCTGTTTTATAACTTAGGTATACTTTTGCAAAAGGAAGTGTTACTATGGTACCAAAAGTCAAAATTATCCCTCGAAAACGTAAAGTTAATGGCTATGTGCGAGGCACATGACTTTTTTCGTATGTTTTTTAACATTGGTATCACTTTTGCAAAAAAAGTGGTGACATGGTATCAAATTTGCATTTGCTGAAAATCATAATACCAAAAGTGCAAAAAGCTAAATAGTATGGTACCAAAAAAGCAATTGACTTTTTTTTTTTTTTGTTCAATCTAAATATAATGGTTATCCTATTTATGCAAAATTAATTTAGGGTGTGTTTGGATCGATTGATCTTGGATTTAATGAGTGAATTTGGAGAAAAGATTTTTTAATTGACTCCAAATTAGTGTTATTTAAAATTCACCATGATGGTTAAAAAAATAGCTCAAAATAAAACCTCAAGTAATTTGAAATCCATTAAAATTTGAGATCACCCAAACAAACTTAATGAATTTATTGATGAATTTAAAATTAATAGTTTTCAAAATTTTCAATTCAAACGCACTTCCACATAAATCGGGTAATCGCTTTTATTTTTAAGTTAAAGAGGGTTGCCCATAGAGTTAATTAGAAAAATCAACTAATGGTTTTTGTTCTTTTTTCTTTTGGTTAGAGGGTTGCATTAGCCATTGCATTTGGACTGTCAAGGATTTTCTATAATGGATCGGGAGTAACGTTCTTGTGTTTATCTCATTCATACTGAGGTATATTGTGTGTGGACTCCACATACAGTTGTGTGAAAAAGATAAACACAATAGTACACCTTGAAATAACACTCCTGGTGTGCCATAAAATTATTAACACTAATATCCATTGGAGTTTGAAGTTTGAACCTAATATCTTTATGATCATGATATCTCAATTTCGTCGATTGAATTAAAAGATCATTGTATAATGTGATGTTATTTTAAGAAGTGTGTGTCAACTATTAACACTAACATCCATTGGAGTTTGAAGTTTGAACCTAATATCTTTATGATCATGATATCTCAATTTCGTCGATTGAATTAAAAGATCATTGTATAATGTGGTGTTATTTTAAGAAGCTTCGAATTGAAAATTCAAATAATGATAATCATTGATTTATAGTGAACCTTATGTGAATTTTCTGCAGAACTTTTGAGGCCAGATCAAACTCAAACTAAATTCTTAATATTTGCTGTGACCAGATTTGATTGGACTTTTTTTTTTTTTTTAATAAGACGATTACATGATTATTATTTCGAATATCGAATTAATCAATTGGCAATTTTTTATTATAATTTAAAAACAATAAACTATTTTAAGTAGAAAAACAACTCTTGATAAAATCGAACTCATGACCTTATCCCGAGAGCTTAGTAACTAATAAGTTAAGACATCGTTGAGAAATTTGATTGAACTTAAATCATTCACAGAATAAGTAAATTATGCTCACGTGATTGATCTATAAGTCAATACGAAGTTGACAAATTTGATTGAACTTGAATCACTCACAAAATAAGTAAATTATGCATGTGTAATTGAACTACAAGTCAAAAAAAATGACGCCGCACTAGACAACTTTTTTTTTATATATATTTTTTTTAAACAAGACAAATATATTACAATTTGTGAAATAAAAACCCAAAATTCACAAATAGTTCAATTACATAATCAACTATAGCCCACACATTGGCAGCCCCTTGTAGATATGATTTTATACTATGTACAAAAACTAACAGCCATTTTTGCAATCTATTTTTTTTACCTCATTTTACATTCAAAAACAGTGAAAATGTAAAATAACCACAACAAAATTAAGGTTGTTTACCACTCAACCCGGTTACCCGACCCGGTTACCCATATTTCCAAAGCAGCTTCAATGAGTCAGAAAAGGGTAATTCTATGTATGTCCAAATTTAATAATTCGAACACACAATACCATTTTCAACGCGAAATGATCACTAGAACTATTAGACTTAAAAAATTCCCGATTCAAACCAAAAGGCTGTTCGCAAACCCAATCCGTTTCAGTTTACGAGTTCGGATACCCATTCGAAGTCGGGTACCGGACCGGCTGAGTTAACTCGGTCCAACGAGTTCTCTCTACCGAGTTTTGCGTATATTCGTTCCCGCAGCTCTCTTCCGGACTCTACTCTTTCCATCAATGGCTCCTCTTCAATGGACATTCCACACGCATCGAAAACGCTGAGTCCCGATACGGAACGAATCGGAGTCGAAGGAAGGCTAGCGAAACCGGGTCGGGTCGTAGTCGGGTTCCGGGGCGACCCGATATCAAGCCCCCACGAAGTCGCCACGCCGGACATTTTCGTCCTGTTAATCTGCAGGCGCCGAATCGACGCAGCGAGTTGACTCACTGAGTTCAGACGTGTGAACTCGGTCGGCGAAACCGGCGGCGACTCTGTCATCGGCGACGACGGCGGGGAGTAGAGAGTCGACTTCGGAGAAGAGGAAGCGGTGTGCGGCAGCACGCGGAGCTGCCGCGGCGTGTGGGCGAAGAAACACACGCGCCGCTGGCAGTGGGTGCCGTCTTTGCACGGCTGCGTACGGTAGCGAGCTGGGTGCAGCCAGCACTCGAACACGCCGTGCGCGTACTCGCACGCGTCGCCCCTCACGCACGCGCCGCCCTTGCGGAAGTCGGGGCACGCGCTGCCGGAATAATGGTACTTACGTGGGTCCCGCCTACGCGCCTTCTCGCCGGGATGAGCGTACGGACAGTCCGTCCAGTCATGTGACCTCGCACGTGCGCATTTCTTCACTTTGAACTCGAACATCCGGAAATTATCGCATGTGAACGCGTCCACCGTAACATCAGAATGTTCATCATCTTCCTCTACGACGTCGTCTTCGTTTGACGGCAGGTAACGCTGCAGCGCCGCCAAGGCGTTGTGGGTGGTGGGGGAGTGAATGTGGGCCGTCCGATCGTCTTCCATGTAGATGTAATCCCAAGATGGGATTTGGACGGTGGGATTTGACCGAGGAGGATCTCCGATCATCATCATTATTTTGTTGAGAGTTTTATTTATTGCACTCGATCTAATGGCACTGTCATGATCGCCAATGGATTCGCATGCGGGGCTTCCAATATAAACTAAGTTTTTAACTATGGTTAAAGGGTTTGTGTTAACCATGGTTGGGTTAAAAAATATCTAGTGGGCTCTCTTTCTAGTTTATCCAATTAGGTAGTAGACAAGTGGGCTAAAAAAATAAAGGCTAAAAACTAACCTAACCTTATCAATTACTTCAAATTCCCATAGGGCCTTTTAAATGCTTGTAAGATTTGGCGAATTCAAATATAATTCACAAAATCCGTGAAGTGCACTTATTAAAATGTGAGGATGCGTGGAAGTTTGTAGAGAGGCCTTTCACACATTAGAATGCTCCGGACGGTTTATTGTATGACCATTTTTAAGGTGGATCGGGTTTACCTAACACTGTTGGATGCAAGTGATTAAAGTTTTTTTATCATTCCGTCTATGCATAGTGTGTTTGATACACCGATTCTATTGAACTTGGTGTATCTTAGAATCACTCGTAACTTTAATTATGTTCTGGATAATTTTATGATTTACTAGGATTAAATGCATTGCACACTATTGAATTTTATAGGGGGGAGTGGTTTTCCTCACTCGGTCTCATTCGATTTAATGGTGCTGGATGCGCTACTAGTGTAATATATATTTCCCCATATTCCCCTAGTGTTGCTAAAGATAAAATCATTTTTGTTGTGCTATGTTGCGTTGTTCTGTTGCTGCTGACCAAGTTGTGAGTGTTCATTCCATGTCACTCAAATGAATATACAATCAACTGGGTTGTAAACTTGGATTGTAGAGAATGATGTCATCATGTCACTTATAATATCATCATATACACATCTCATGATTCATATGCACAGTTGGATACGTACTACCAAATTAGGTGACATGAAATAAATAAATTTTGAGTTGTCCCCAAATCATAAAATATTGTCGTGAAATTGTCCGACAGTGAAATTGCATATATATGTTATTAGGTTTTTATTTCATGTCACCCACTTTGGTGACACCCAATTGTGTGTATATGAACCATTATATTTGTATATAATGATGTTATAAAGTGAAATAATAATATCTTCACATATCATTCATAGGCTTGCATTTCACTATGGTTAAATGGATTAACTTAACCATGGTTGGGTTAAAATATCTACTGGTCTCGCTTTCTAGTTTATCCAATCAAGTTGACATGTGGGCTAAAATAATAAAGCCTAAAAACTAACCTTACCTTAGCATTTACTTCAAATTCCCATTTGGGCATTTTAAAAGCTTGTCGGATTCAAATATAATTCACAATATAAGTGTCCTATACTTATTGAAATGTGAGGACATGTGGAATTTTGTAGAGAGCCTTTCACGCAGTAGAATGCTCTAGATGGTTTGATGTATGACCATTGGGTGTGTATAACTTTAGGGAAACATTTAAAGTTATGGAGTCCAATTACCACTGTTGGATGGAAGTAATTAAGGTATTTTTATCACTCTGTTCATGTATATAGTGTGTTTGATGCACTGAGTTTATTAAACTCCGTGTGTCTTAAAATCACCCATAACTTTAGTCATGTTCTGGATAATTTTATGATCTACCAGGACTAAATGCATTCCACACTAATAAATTTCCCCATATTCCCCTTGTGTTGCTAAAGGCAAAATCCTCTTTGTTGTGCTAAGTTGCGATGTTCTATTGCTATGGACCGAGTTTTGAGTGTTCATTCTATGTCATCTAAGTGCGTATATACTCAACTGAGTTGCAAATCATGCATGTTATATGATGATGTCATACTTTTAATTTATGGCATCATCATAAACACATCCAATAATTCATATATACAGTTAGTGTTTACACCATAAAATTATTTGGGCTCTCGAATTACAGAGCCCAAATAAGCCCAAACTGTAGAAATTGGGTCCACCTGTAGGTAAGATAAGGCTCAATAAACTCAGAAAAATGGCAAAAAACATGGACTGAATTGACAAAAGCCCAAGAATCGAATTTACAGAAATAAAATGAAGTCTAAATAGTCACTCATCTGCAAAGACGAGTTAATTTGAAAAGATTTGAAAGAGCAGTTGAGGACAGTTGAAGACGGTTCCCGAAAACAAGGAACGTGGGTTGAGAACGGTTTCCGAAGATAAGATATATAGGAGCCGCGGAGAAAGGAAAAAAGACATCACAAGATCATTAGAATCAAGAACTTCTACATTTTCGTTCTCTTAGAATTAGCTCTAGCCTTAGGAGTAGTTTATAGCATAATGTAGGAGTAGATCGTAGCGTAAATTAGGAGTAGCCGTAGAATAAACGTAATAGTTGCTTATCGAGAACCGCTGGGATGCGGCTGCGAAGCATGTATCTGTAGTTATCTGTAATCTTTTCAGAATTGAAGACTTTCACGGAAGTGTAAATTGTTTTTTTTATCCAGATTTAAGTATCAGAGAGATAATTTGTACACTTGACTTGAGTTTTCAATCGTCACTTTTGAACTCGAAAACATTAAATTAATTTAAGACTTAAACCACCACTAGCTCATATAGGCAGGGGTTATTAGATAATTTTAGGTTGTGAATTATCAGGGGGCGTGGATAGAACGTTCGAAATCCTTCCCTAGGCTAGTTTGTTCGAAAACACGAAACAGTTAGGTACAACCAAATTGAGTGACACGAAATAAACTGATTTTGAGTTGTCCCCAAATCATAAAATGTTGCGTGGTGGCACCCAATTGTGTATGTAAACCATTGCGTTTTTATAAAATAATGTCATGAAGTGAAATAATGCTATCATTATATATCATCTAAAGACTTGCAATTCACTTGGGTGCATACCCACTTGAGTGGCATGTAATGAGTCACGTTACTATGCCACAATCTTATGTATGATGTTTTGATTTTCGGCTCATTCCATGTCACCTAAATGAGTATACACCCAAGTGGACAGCAAGTCGTCGTATGATATATAATGATGACATCATTTCATCTCATAACGTTATCATACAAATCTAATAATTTACATACACAATTGAATGCCACCTAAATGAATAATACAAAATAAACCCTCAAACCTATGTAATCATGAGATATAAAAAATAGGAATTATTAAACATTTGTCATACGTTCAGCCGCATAATTCATATCCACTAGTGTGAACAAACTTATTCATAACACCAACAATAATTTATTTGACTTATAATTAATCACATGTAATTCCTCTTACCCGCTCATCTGCTAAAACGGCAAGTCAAGGTGAATATGCCATAAAGGACGAATTACGTGCTATTAGATAAATTTTTATTCCTAGCGCCAACCGACTATGACATATTAACCTAAATGCCCTTAACTTATGGCTTATTTACCACTTGATTTCGGGCCCAGCGCCACGTGCAATATACTACTAAATGTAAACCAGTCCTGTCCTGGTATTTGTACATCCCTTGTTTTTATCATGTTTATTGGCCTTGTTTTGTCCCGACAATGACCAAATTACTAATTTAACAAATAAAATACATACATAAGGTGTCATTATTTATAAAATTTGATTATCAAATCTTGAGTTTAGTGTATTCATTGTATTTTATATAAGAGGCCTATTCGAATCCTCTCGCGTGCTTTATGCTTTCGCCAACAACTTTGACCCCGTCTTCAGCATCTGGCAAGAGTAGATAAGTAAGACAAATGATATATAATCCACGAACAATTAGCAACTAGCGGAATAATGAATAACTCCAGAAATGTAACAAAACGACATATATTACTCTTGCCCTTGAACCATTTTCTTTCAAGCATTGATAATTGACAAAGAATCCTTTTATCTGGACCCCTGTTAAAAGGAGTACACATTTAGAAGCAATTACATGAACTTCTCTTTAAAAGCTATAAATTTTCTCTTTAAAAAATACAGGATTAAACAAAAGTGACCTTGCTTAAGCCTAATGTAAAACAATTCTTCGCCGAATCCAAATCATCCGTTCTTCCAAATGCAGTTACCTAAGCTCAACCAAGCATCCCACACAAGTGAAGGATTCAATTTCACCTATAACGAAAATCACATCAAAAAAATCAGAAAAAATTTAAAAAAATTAAAAACATAGATTATTAGACCAGCAGAAGATAAAAACAAAAATTACACACTGAAAAAGCACAAATTCTAAGGAGACCTAAAATTTAGAACTGAAAAAATTACTTCTGTTTGTATTACTTACAGCCTTCGAGAGATGATCCTCTGCTTTCTTTCTTATACTCAGGAAACACATCCATACTTTCCTCTCAAATACTCGTAAGTCGCTCTTTCCCATCGCGTTTTCCTCTTCTCTGCACCGTACCCAATCAGCGAAACACATAGGAAGCATAGATACAAAAAACTGTATCTAAATCAAACGTGCGTGCACAATATTAACTGCGGGAATTTCGTCGAGCAATTGGAGTGCAAGATTGATTCCGTAAACAGCTTTGAGGTTTTATCATCTGGATTTGTTGGAAAATAAGTGTCGCGAATGTTGTAGAGCTCATCGGCAGCTTTCGACGCCTCTGCAAACAGATCTCTCTCTGCATTTTCTATGCCTTCACTGCTCATTTTTGTTTTTCCGCAATGAAATCAGAGAGAGATACAAGTTTCAGAATATAGATACGCTCGAGAGTGTATGTATTGGTGAGGGAAATTCTTAGAAGCTTTCAGAGCACTAATAGAAAACGAAAATGAAAGAACAAATGGGATTTGTTTATATTTCTCCGGAATTCACCCTTTGTTTATCTTTTTGATGGAAATGCTACCTAGCTTAAGGCTAAGACTAACTAAATGTGAATACGAACTAAATTACTTGATATCCAATTCGAATTCGATTGTCAAAATTAACATAGCAAACGAAGCTCGAAAAATATTTTGTGTTCGATAAATTTTGAAGATCGGTTCAAACTCGATTCGATTAGTAAAAAGATAATAAAATATGTGCAAAAGGATATCGACTCATGTTGAAGAAAATATAATAAGTTTGTGATTTTTGAAGTCTACTCGTTGCCCTACTTGTGCGTCGCGTTGTTTGATTAAATCTCGCTTAAATTCGGCTCGACTAACAATCAAACCAATGCTCAAATATAAATTTTGAAATTCAATAATAATTCAAATAAATATGCACAACGACTTATTCGACCCGACTCGACTCAACTCGTCTGCAGCCCTAGAGCTACCACCGGAGGAAAGTGACATGTATAAAATTCATATGCTATGTAGCAATACAATTTTTGGCTGTCAGAGACGTATTATCTCTTAATAATCTAATTACGGATACATTATAAAAGTAAGTATAGTGTTCAATAAAAAGAAAGACATATGTATATATAATATATCTAGTGTTGATGTGAGTATTTGTATATCTAAATGAGTAATGCTATATACCACCTTTTATATGTCACCGATTTTTCACTTCCCCTAGTTTTGGTAAGAAATCACTTGCAATTAATTGATTTTAATGGATTTAATATATTCATACTTTCTAAATCAAATGGCGGTGAAAAATCGATAGTATAAAAATGGTAGTATATAGCATTTTCCTATCTAAATTCATTGTTGTTAATAAATAAATCAATTCACAAAAAGAAGACCGGTGAAAATTTAAGAGAGAAAAACACATTTAATCTACTAATAATACTTGCACTAATTGCTTAATAATGGAACAAGTAAAGCTGGCATACCTCGATTCATCATAACATTGTATATCATCATCATCACCATCTGTATAAATCGCATTTTGAAAACCCGCTTCTCTCCCAGTCAAGAAATCAATGCCCACCAATGGCGTACCACCCATATTTTCATTCAAGATTGTATTTGTAGGACTACTACTAGTACCACTCTCCGATTGTACTATAGGCTCATCGGATTGTACCCTAATGTCAGCAAGCTGCGAATTGACAATTTCAAGTTCTTGTTGGGTAACATTCAACATGCGCTTAAGTTGAAGGACCTCTCCGAACTTTTCCGGCTGGTCCGCCGGAAAATATGGGGCGAAGGGGCAATCTGGGGGGCACTGCTTCCCGGAAAATATGCATGCGCCGCATCTGTTTTCCATGTTTGTGTTTAGGCCAATGTTATGATAGTTCAAGAAGATATTTGGATTTGTCTACAGAAAAAGGAAGATCAAGAAGACGATGGGAGATTGGGAGTGGTTATATATGTCATATATGTATAGGTTATATATATATAGCCCTGAATTTATAACTGTAAACCGCCTAATTTCTACTCGCTCTATACTAACTTACTAAGCTTCAAGCTGCACTGATTAATATATATATATATATGTGTGTGTATATGTGTGTATATATATGTGTGTAATTGTCTATATATATGTGTGTGTTGATTGAAAAATAATAAATAATAGGAAAATGCTATATACCACCAATTTTTCATCGTCCCTTGATTTAGAAAGTATGGATATATTAAATCCATTAAAATCAATTAATTGCAGGTAATTTCTTACCAAAACTAGGGGAGGTGAAAAATCGGTGGCATATAAAAGGTGGTATATAGCATTACTCTAAATAATATATGTATATATAGGTTATATATATAGCACTGAATTTGTAACTGTAAACCGCCAAGCTTCTACTCCCTCTATAGCCTATATATACTAATTACTAACTTACTAAGCTTCAAGCTGCACTGATTAAGTAATATATATATATAAGATAATTACACGACCTCCCCTTATGAATGAGCTAATTACAACCCCCTCCCCTCAACTACAAATAATTAGAAACACCCCCCTGCGGTCAACTTCCATCTTACAATTTCACTCCTCCGTTCCCTTTTCTAAGGGAAAAAGTTGACATCATCGTCAAAAAAATTTATAAATCTAATTTGACCCTTGCATTGACTTCATCTGGGAGTTAACTATTTTATTGGACTTAACTATAAAATGCATAAAATGGTTTAGACAAGGGCAAAAATGTCATTTTATCGATTCTATTAGTATTTTGGATGGTTTCTTGACGACATGGGAGGTGTTTGTAATTATGCATAATTGAGGAGAGAGGGTGTAATTAGCCCATTCATTAGGGGATCAATGTAATTATCCCTATATATGTGTGTGTGTTGATTGAAAAAATAATAAATAATTTATTTTGTAGAATGAAGCGTACTTATAGTTTGATTTGTATGGGTTGTCTATTATTCATTATAGTAACTTGATTTTCTTCAATTCGTTGCAGATGAAATCCGACATTGTTCGTTTATTGCGCTCTTTTTGGGTGTTCAAGCTTTTTCTGAAAAAATTCGGTATTTCTATTGTCACGAATCGTAATCAGGTTGAATTACTTTCCTACATTTTTACTTTTTCGGTCTTTTGTTCGTGTTTTGTACCCGAAAAGTAAATCTGATTGTAGTTGTGATAGATTGTTTGTGTTTTGTTATTCCGGTTGTAAAAACTTGTAATCATGTTTGCGTTAGGCCTACTTTCGATAGTATCTAGTAAATTTAATTAAAAGGAAAAAAACTTCTCCTGAAATAAAGTGATTGTGTTGTAAACTTGTGATAGGAATAATTTGATTTGACTTTATAAGCAAAATGAAGGGCGGAACAATCAAGTACTCGAATAATTTATTTGTTTTTAACAAACATATTGCGACGAATATAAACATTAAACTTAGGTAGAACTATAGCAATGGATGTTGAGCTTCTATAGAGAAGTAGAACGTAGAGCTTGTATCCACAGGCGTGCTTTCTGAAATTGACGTCAAGTCATATATGCCTTCATCCACCTCAATTGAATGGAACTCGCTATCGTTGTAAATTTGCTGAAAACTCGAACCTTCTCTCTTCAATCAAATACCTTCTAACTCGACTGCAACTTCCCTCATGGTCGGCCTTTTCTTACCATTCAAATGTAGGCATCTTCTAGCCAGTTCAGCAATAGCCTCGATTTCTTCCCTCCTACCTTCTTTAAGAACCTTCGAGTCTAGAATATCGAACAAATTATTCTCCTCCATCGAATCCAAGAAATGCATGGCTAAATTCCTTCCTGTTTCGGCCCTCATTGATGTAACGGCTTTCTCCCCTGTCAACAGCTCAATCATAACAACCCCAAAACTATCAACGTCGCTCTTGTCTGTGAACTGGCTTGACCGAAAATACTCTGGATCCAAGTAACCAAACGTGCCTAACACGCGTGTAGTCAAGTGAGTTTGATCAATAGCAATGGATCTCGATGTCCCGAAATCTGAAATTTTGGCCTTATATTTCTCATCCAAGAGAATGTTTGTCGACTTGATATCTCGATGATAAATAGGCGTGGATGCTGCAGAATGCAAGTAAGCAAGCCCCCCTGCTATTTCTGTGGCAATTCTCACGCGCATATCCCAAGATAATGGGAACTCCTCATTCGGATCATGGATGTGTTGATGAAGTGTGCCATTGGGGATAAACTCGTACACGAGCATGGGTACTTCTGTCTCTAGACAACATCCAAGTAACTTGACAACATTTCTATGGTTAATTTGTGACACAATAACAACTTCATTAATGAACACTTTAAGGTCACCTTCATCTAACCTCTTCGACTTCTTGATCGCCACGATTTTGCCATCTGTCAACATTCCTTTATATACAGTACCTTGTCCGCCCCGACCCAACACACGGTTTTCATTGTACTGATCAGTGGCTTGAGCCAACTCGTTTGAGCTAAACAACTTAATTTTTTCCAAGTTATTATCATTTGAAGAAGACAATTGCTGCTGCAATAATAATCCACCGTTTCGTTTAAAAAACTTGCGTTTGCGGATGGCCTTGACACGTCTTCTAATAGCTTTGATAGACACCCACAACCCAAGAAGAAGGATTAACCCGCCAAGCCCAATACCTATACTTATAAACATTATTTGGACACGAGAGCCTCGATTTTGACACATGTAATAGCCAAATTTGTTTATACACGTAAACCCGTCATGACAATTCGTTGCTGGATTGCTACACTCGTCGATATCTTGGCACCCGTTTGGTAAATACGGGTTTCCTTCAAAACCCCATTCGCAAGAATTGTCTGTAAGTGACGTCTCCTGGACCAGGTGATAAGGCGACTCCTGGTGGAGATCAGACCATGGCGGATTGGATCTACGGCGAACTTGCCAAGAGTGGAGGGAACGTTCTGGATTATCGAGTTCCCAATAAAGAACCATTGTTGCATCAACAATTTTTTGTTCAAATGGATTTAACAAGTCGTTGAGAAGGCCATTATATGCTCTGTAATCGTCTTCAAACCAATTTTGATCAGCGAGAAAAGCGAACCCACAAAATCGACTATTATTTACAGATCTAATTGTCTGATAAGTCATTTGAAGTTGTTGAAGGCCAGATGGTATTGTTGTGTGGCAACAATTCACGCCGTTGCAGCGTGTATCAATAGAATTTTCGTCGCAAAAGTCATACACTGCACAAGCGTCGTATTTTCACTGGTTCTCAACCAGACAGAGTTGCTGCAGCCTAAAATAGCCAATGAATTGTAATATGTGTTGTGGAACTCAGAGTCATATTCCACCAAATATAGAAATAGCGAGGGAAATATTGTACTAGAAAACCACACTAGATTTAATTCCCAGGAAAGATTGGAGGCGTCACAACGGTCGCGCTTAAAACCCAACCTCCTAGACAGAATTAACTAGACGAATTTAATAGCACAATATAACACTACAACTATAACTAACAATGGCTACTTGAAGAATAGCACAAAATAAAGAACACCAAATTTAACGAGGTTCGGCTAATTTAGCCTACGTCCTCGGACCCCACCAAAATATTTCACTAAAGGACTAAAGTGAAACTATTACAAACTATAGAGGAAGAAAGAAGAAATTGCTAAAAGACTTAGGCAATTTGGGATATCTTCTAAGGTGAAGAGAAGACCCACTTTTATACAACAAAAGAGCCTTCCACTTCAATGTTTTCCTATGTGGGACTTTTACTCTTCTTTTGAAATGAGCCATTCTTCAACAAATCTCCACCTTGGCGAATTTCAAAATCTTCAATCTCCTCGTCAAACGGGGTCACCAAAACCAATCTTCAAACTTTGACAATGTTGATCAAGTCCAAACAAAATTTGAACTTGATTGCAGTCACAACTTTTGTCAACATATCAGCAGGATTCTCAGTAGTATGGATCTTCTCGATTCTGACTCCACCTTCTTCGAGTATCTCTCTTATGAAGTGATACCGAACATCAATGTGCTTCGTCCTTGCATGATAAACTTGGTTCTTTGCTAAATGGATAGCACTTTGACTATCACAATGTATTTTCACATACTTTTGTCCAATCCCCAGTTCACCAAGCAACCCTTGAAGCCAAATTGCTTCCTTTACAGCCTCTGAAATTGCCATATACTCTGCTTCCGTAGTAGACAGAGCAACCGTTGACTGTAAGGTAGACTTCCAACTGACTGGTGCTTTAGCAAGAGTAAATACGTAGCCTGTAGTTGATCTACGCTTATCTAAATCACCAGCATAGTCTGAATCGCAATATCCGACTACATACTGACTATGTTCCCGCTCAAATATCAAACCAACATCAGCTGTGTCATGGATGTATCGCAAAATCCATTTCACAGCTTGCCAATGTTCCTTTCCAGGATCATGCATATACCTGCTCACAACCCCCACTGCTTGGGAAATATCAGGCCTCGTACACACCATAGCATACATCAAGCTACCAACAACATTTGCATACGGTACTTTTGACATGTATTCCCGTTCTGCATCAGATTTCGGTGACAAAGCGGCGCTAAGCTTAAAATGAGGAGCAAGCGGAGTACTAACTGGTTTTGACTTTTCATCAATGCCAAAACGCCTCAACATCCTACTCAGATATTGTTTCTGAGTCAAACAAAGCCTCCTCAATTTTCTATCTCTGAAAATCTCCATGCCGAGAATCTTCTTCGCCTCACCTAGATCCTTCATCTCGAACTCCCTTTTCAAATGAGTCTTCAACTTCTCAATTTCTATTAGACTCGGGGAGGCAATCAACATATCATCAACATACAGAAGAAGATATATGAAGGATCCATCTTGTAGCTTGTGCAAATACACACAATGATCGTATTTGCTTCTTGTGTACCCAATTCCCATCATAAACTTGTCAAATCGCTTGTACCACTGCCTCGGAGATTGCTTCAATCCGTACAACGATTTTTGAAGTTTACAAACCAAATTTTCATTTTCAGCAACTTTGAATCCCTCTGGCTGAGTCATATAGATTTCCTCTTCCAAGTCTCCATGTAAAAATGCAGTTTTTACATCCAACTGAACTAGTTCAAAATCCAACTGTGCTACCAAAGCCAACAAAATTCTAATGGAGGAGTGTTTTACAACTGGAGAAAACACCTCATTATAATCAATGCCCTCCTTCTGAGCGTAACCTTTGGCCACCAATCTGGCTTTGTAGCGAACATCACCTTGGCTAGGAAATCCATCTTTCTTTGCAAATACCCATTTGCATCCAATTGCCTTCTTTCCCTTCGGGAGACTGGCCAGTTCCCATGTTTGATTCTTATGAAGGGACTGCATTTCTTCACTCATGGCAATCCTCCACTTATCTTTCTCTGGTCCTTTGACTGCTTCAATATAAGTGGTAGGAACATCATCAGCGGCAATTGCAGATGCACAAGCCACCATATCATCAAAGCGAGCAGGCTTTCTGATTATCCTCTTTGGCTTGCTAGTTGCAATTGATTCAAGTTGCTGTGGAAGTTCTTGGGGTTGAACTTCCTCTTCTTCAAAATCTCCTTCTACCATAGGAGAATGATCAAGAGTTTCTTGATCTGCTGGGACAACAAACTTTTCAAACTCCACCTGTTTGGGAGTACCATCCTGCTGTTCTTGCATTCACCTTTTCCACCAAGGTAGATTCATCAAAGGTGACATCCCTGCTAAAGATTATTTTCTTTGTCTCTGGACACCAAAGGCGATAGCCTTTTATACCAGAGGTGATCCCCATGAACACTGCTTTCTTTGCTCTAGGATCCAACTTTGATTCCTTAACATGATAATATGCAGCGGAACCAAACACATGTAAGGAATCATAATCATCAGCAGGCTTTCCAAACCATTTCTCCAATGGTGTTTTTCCATCAATAGCAGTAGATGGTAGACGATTAACGAGATGACACGCATATGTCACAGCCTCAGCCCAAAATTCTTTACCCAACCCAGCATTGGATAACAAACACCGAACTTTCTCCAGCAAAGTCCGGTTCATGCGTTCTGCCACTCCGTTCTGTTGTGGTGTATGTCTAACAGTGAAGTGTCTGACAATGCCTTCATCCTCACAAAATTTTTGAAATGGACCACTCCTAAATTCTCCACCATTGTCTGTACGGAGACGTTTGACCTTTTTATCAGTCTGAGTTTCCACCATCTTTTTCCATTTGAGGAATACCTCAAACACTTCATCCTTCGTCTTCATAGTATACACCCAAACTCTCCGGGAAAAATCATCAACAAAGGTTACAAAATAGTGTTTCCCTCCCAAAGAACTCGTTTTTGAGGGACCCCATACATCCGAATGAACATAATCCAAATACCCTCAGTATTATGGATTGCTGTTCCAAATTTAACCCTTGTCTGTTTCCCACGAACACAATGTTCACAAAAATCCAATTTGGAGTATTTCACTCCTTTCAACAATCCTTGATTTATGAGGAGATTCAAGGATTTTCCACCTGCATGTCCCAAGCGCATATGCCATAGCCTAACTGCTTCTGAATTCCGATCATCAACAGTAACTGCTGCTACTGCACCCACAACTGTACCACCCATGTAGTGATACGTATTGTTGTTCTTCCGAATTCCCTTCATTACCACGAGTGCACCAGAGATGATCTTCATCACCCCATCCTTAGCTCTTACTTCAAAACCTTTCGATTCTAAAGTTCCAACGGAAATAAGGTTTTTCCTCACTTCTGGTGCATACCGAACACCCTTTAGGGTTATGATTGATCCATCGTGATTCTTCAAGCGAACTGAACCAATCCCAAGTGTAGTAAGAGGAGCTTCATTTGCTGTGAAGACAACGTCATTTTGTTCTTTGAAATCAAAGAACCAATCCAAATGTGGTGTCATATGATGACTACATGCTGAATCCAGCATCCATACTTCAGAAGCACCGCTGGATGATGTCGCCAATGAGAAGTCCGATTCGGCATCATCACACGCGGTTACATTTGATTCCGCCACGGCCTTAGAATTGCCCTTAGTTGTCAGCTTTGGGCAATCTCTCTTCCAGTGTCCTGTTTCTCGACAGTAGGCACACTCGTCTTTGCTTAGTTTATGCCTAGACTTGGATCTCCCTTTCTTTCCTTTGTTTTTGTTTTGTGAACGACCTCTGACGAACAAAACCTCTGCATCTCCGCCTGAACTAACTTGCTCGTCCTTCTTTCTCAGCTCATAACTGTACAGGGCAGCACAAACTTCGCTAAGAGATACAGCAGCCTTCCCGTGAAGTAGAGTTTTTTCAAGAAACTCAAACTCCTCAGGAAGGGATCCCAGCAACATCAGAGCCAAATCCTCGTCTTTAAAAGTCTCATCCAAATTGATCAAATCGGTAACCAGTTGATTAAAACTGGTAATGTGACTATTCATAGTGGAATCCGAAACAAATGTGAAGCGAAAGAGCCGCTTCTTCAAATGGAGCTTATTCTGACAGCTTTTCTTCAGAAATTTCTCCTCTAGTGCCATCCACAATTTATATGCCAAGTTTTCTTTCGAAAACGCATATCTCTGCTCTCTGGATAGACACGACCGAATTGTTCCACATGCCAACCGATTCATCATACTCCAATCTTTTTCCTCCATATCATTTGGTTTCTTTTCTTCAATAGCTAAGTATAGACCTTGTTGAAAGAGTGCGTCTACAACTTCGCTTTGCCACATACCAAAATGGCCTGTGCCATCAAAAGACTCCACTGCCAATCGCGTATTCGCCACAGTGGTTCTCGCCCAAATGGACGACGACGATGCTTTTGAGGTGTCTTCCATTTTTGGTTACAAATTATTCTTCAAGAGCCCTCCAAATGCGAAAGTTAAATAGCCCGGGAAAACTTTTCTGATGTGGAAGATCAGATTAAACTGCGACCACAGAGCATACTCAGAATACCCGAGCTCTGATACCACTTGTTGTGGAACTCAGAGTCATATTCCACCAAATATAGAAATAGCGAAGGAAATATTGTACTAGAAAACCACACTAGATTTAATTCCCAGGAAAGATTGGAGGCGTCACAACGGTCGCGCTTAAAACCCAACCTCCTAGACAGAATTAACTAGACGAATTTAATAGCACAATATAACACTACAACTATAACTAACAATGGCTACTTGAAGAATAGCACAAAATAAAGAACACCAAATTTAACGAGGTTCGGCTAATTTAGCCTACGTCCTCGGACCCCACCAAAATATTTCACTAAAGGACTAAAGTGAAACTATTACAAACTATAGAGGAAGAAAGAAGAAATTGCTAAAAGACTTAGGCAATTTGGGATATCTTCTAAGGTGAAGAGAAGACCCACTTTTATACAACAAAAGAGCCTTCCACTTCAAATGTTTTCCTACGTGGGACTTTTACTCTTCTTTTGAAATGAGCCATTCTTCAACAATATGTTGAGATGACGAAAGGAGTTCCGATTAGCTCTTGACCTAATGATTGTGTTCTAAATTCCTTAGAGCAGTTTAAAGGGGACACACGCTGCATAACTTGGATTGTACCGTATTCGAGGGAAATGTTTTGTACTTGCATATTGATGCTGCTGAGGAAAAGTATTGGATGGGTGGTTGAATTTTGGCACGTAACTGAGAACGACGAATTTGCGCTGCATTCGGGGCCGATTCCGAAAGGATATGGAATTGTGATATTTCCACACCTTTCTGGACAACCCGGTCTAGATAGGGATACGGATTGAGTCATGGTTATTGTTAGGAAAATGGAGGAAATGAAAATGAGAAGTAAGTATAGTAGCCTCATGATCTCTTTTTTGGCGGAAAATTTTCTAGAGAAATCAATCTACGGAAAACATATATAATGCAAAGATTGATTGATTCTAAAATAAATCACAGTAAGATGATGTACGTAACTTTGCTTCGTTTTTTTGCTGAGTCGGGACGGTTTATATATTTTTTTTTCTTTCTTTTTTACGAGATTGGATGATTAAGCTGGAAATGAAACTTGAATGGTTCAGGATAAGAAGAGGAGATATATGTGGAATTTATTAAGAGAGAAAATGAAAGGTTGATAACAAGGTACCACTCCAAGTCTTTGGAGTAGGCTTCTGCAAATTTTCCTTCTCGGAAGTAGGATATCAAATTTCACACGGTCTTGACTCTTGATTGACTCAATAAGCACTAAAAAAAAAACGCACAAGATCCTGTATTACAAAATAGTATTGCATCTCCTGTTATATTGGTTTCTATGCATAATAAATGTATAAATATTTTACTTAAATATATAAGTGTTTTGAATTTTATAAATTTGTCATGTATAAAAATTAATACAATAGGAGATACAACACCATTTACAATAGAAAATTCAGATTAAAAAATGCATATAGTATTTTATTTACGTCGATTCAATGTTCTTTTCGAATAATAAAGACTCAGAATAATTAGTCTGTTAGTATAAAATTCCGAAATATTCCAAACCAACACTCACGCATGACATAATAATCAAAGTCGTCCTGGTCAATGATTGAGACAGTTTGGGGAAGGCCGTGACATCTACTTTAGTCTTTAGAGACTTTGGAATATCTCCATGTTAATGAACATATTGTTGGATTGGAGGATATAATAAACACAATACTTTTCCTTTTATTAAGCAATTATTAAAGACGCATTATGCTGTTGGAGGGATGGAGGGGGTTATATATATATATATAGTTAGGGACGGAGCTAGGAATTTAGATTTGGGGGCGAAGACAAAATATAGGGGGTAAAAGTGGATATTTTTAGATTTTGTGGAGAGCAAAAATTTTAAATTAAAAAATTATAAGGTAAATAATTTATTTTTCACCCGCTCCCGGCTCCGTTCCTGTAATATAGTGTTAATATGAGTATTTGTATATCAAAGTTAACTATCTACCGGAACAATATATGCCACCCCCGGCTCCGTCCTGTATATAGTGTTAATATGAGTATTTGTATATCAAAGTTAACTATCTACCGGAACAATATATATATATATATATATATATATATATATCTCAAAGTTAATTGTCATTAATAGATAATATTAGTATTTAGGAATATCATAATATCATAATAATTATAGTAATAATATAATAATAATAATCAATATATCGTATCACTGAACGAAGACTGATGAAATTTATAGGAGAAAAACTCAATTATAATTATTAGGGAAAAGTACACACAGACCTCCTCACTTATTGTGTAATTACCAGAACCTCCCGTTACTTATTGAAAATTACCAACACACCCCCTCATGTTGAGAATTTCTTACAAATCATTCGATACTTGAGAATGAGAAGTGGGTTTTGAGCTTAAACTTTTAATTCTAATTAATTGACTTCTTTTTTTTTTTATCTAATTAAGGTTATAAGGTATGTTGCTATTGCAAATAGCACTTTTTTTTATACAATTTATAAATACTATAAGTTTTAATAATAATTAGATATATAAAATTAAAAAATAATATAATTTTATACCGGAGCGGGTCTGGAGCGGGTATCGACTGGACTAGTTAACCACCGTGGACCCCATAGGGCCTTGAATTTCGATACCCGGACCCAGCCCCAGACTTTTTTTTTTGGACTCATATCCGCTCCAAACGGAGTGGGTCCGAGACAGGTACTCGTTAGACCCGGATTCATTGACATCCCTAGTAATTGAATAAGTGAGTGGACGTTTTAGTAATTATACAATAAGTTAGGGGATCTGTGTGTAATTTTCCCTAATTATTATGCTCAATTTCTTGAATGCTTGTTAAATTGTTTTGGTAAATTGGTAAATCTGGGATATATATGTAGCTACTAGCCCTGAATATATAAGTTATATAATTGTAAACCCCCCAAACTACGACTCCCTTTATAGTCTTTACTAAGCTTCAAGGCTTAGGCTGCACTGATTTAATAGATTTTTTTTTATAAGGATCTAACTATTTAAGTTATATATATTGATTGAAAAACATTAAATAATTTCTTGGGAATTGATATTAGAGCTCCACAAATTATTATAGGAACTACACTTTTGTTTCCCTATACGAGGAAATGACTTCAACACCCTACAAGTAAAAGCTAACAATTCACAAAATAAATATATATTTTAATAATCAATTAAATCTTTGTACCTCATACATCTTTTTTTCCCATCATATACCTTTTTTTATGAATTAATATAATATTTTCTCTTTGTTCAAAAAATATGTTTATGAACTGTATAATGGTATAAAACATATACTTTTACTCAAGCATAAAATTGTACGAAATGAATATCAAATCACCAAAGGAAATTATTTTTTTGTAACTTTTTTTCTTTTGTATTCGAATTAAAGATGTAATACTCATATATATACTTTTATGTATTTATATGCATATTAAAAAAGTATTAACTACCTCTATCATTGTTATTCTTTCATTTAATAGAATCAATGCTTATTTGACCATTTATTTATGTGTAATAGTTGCTGATGTATTATATTGAGAAATAAAGATTTGAATTTGATTGCTAGATGCTAATATGCGGTCAAAGTGAAGCGAATTTAAATTGAGTTTAGTTTTTTGTTGGTTAAATTGAGTTTAGTTTTCCTTTGATTTAAATCTTGAACATTATAATTAATGTATTTTAAGATTTATGTGCATTCTTGTAATTTTTTAGTTTAAAAATTAAAGATAGAGCTCCAACAGTAATTAGTAGAATGCCAATATCATTCCCCTAAGTTAGTTTGGTTTATATGTGTTATCTATTATTCATTTATACAAACTTCTACCTTATATAAATTGGTTGTAACTTGATATGAATAATCTAATGTGATTTTATAAATTAAAACGAAGGGTAGAACATCACGTGCTGGAATAGAGATTCTTGCTTCGTACAATCATATTGCGAGAAATATAAAAAGTAAGCTTAAGTAGAACTAACTTACCAAAAAAAAAGCACAAGTATAAGTAGAACTATAGCAATGGATGTTGAGCATCTATTGAGAACGTAGAGCTTGTATCCACAAGCGTGCTTTCTGAAATTGACGTAAAATCATAAGTGCCTTCATCAACCTCAATTGAATGGAACTCGCTATCGTTGTAAGTTTGCTGAAAACTCGAACCTTCTCTCTTCAATCGAATACCTTCTAACTCAACTGCAACTTCCCTCATGGTCGGCCTACTCTTACCATTCAAATGTAGGCATCTTCTAGCCAGTTCAGCAATAGCCTCGATTTCTTCCCTCCTACCTTCTTTAAGAACCTTCGCGTCAAGAATATCGAACAAATTATTCTCCTCCATTGAATCCAAGAAATGCATGGCTAAACTCCTTCCCGTTTCGGCCCTCATTGATGTAACGGCTTTCTCCCCTGTCAACAGCTCAACCATAACTACCCCAAAACTATAAATGTCGCTCTTGTCTGTGAACTGGCTAGACCGAAAATACTCTGGATCCAAGTAACCAAACGTGCCTAATACGCGTGTAGTCAAGTGAGTTTGATCAATAGCAATGGATCTTGATGTCCCAAAATCTGAAATTTTGGCATTATATTTCTCATCCAAGAGAATGTTTGTCGACTTGATATCCCGATGATAAATAGGCGTGGATGTCGCAGAATGCAAGTAAGCAAGCGTCCCTGCTATTTCTGTGGCGATTCTCACACGCATATCCCAAGATAATGGGAACTCCTCATTCGGATCATGGATGTGTTGATAAAGTGTGCCATTGGGGATAAACTCGTATACGAGCATGGGTACTTCGGTCTCTAGACAACATCCAAGTAACTTGACAACATTTCTAAAAGGATGACTGAACGTCTCTTCTTCGGTAATCTCTACAATAGGCATGTGGAGAAAATTCTGGATGATCGAGTTCCCACTCAAGTCTCATTGATGCATATGTTAGATAGATAGCTTGCATATATAAAGATGTAGAGTGTGTTTCTTATCCCACATAGAAAACTTACTAAAGTTTGGAACACTATATAAAGAAGGGCTCCACTTTAAGTTTAAAATAGAAACTTGGAGGGAAAATTTGGAGGGAGCCAAAATATAGATATATTATTTTTATTTTATTATTTTCGGATTTATTTTTATTTTGGAATTATTTTTTATTAGTTTATTTATTAAAGAGTTGCAATGTTTAGAAATTGATTTTCTAAAAGATGTCTTATCTAGAATCAATTTTCTGGAGTTATTTTGACTGAATAGACACTTCTTTATTCAAGAGTAGACACTATTGAATTGGTGCAACCTTTAAAATTAAACTAGAATTCCAAACAACGCAACTATTCCGAAAAGGTGTTTTATGTCTATATAAACGTATTTCTTGTGCCAGATTTTGATATATAAAAATTATTATTGCTTTCACTCTTACATAATAAAGTCTTTGAGTTGTTCTTGAAAGGAGACTTCCGAAATTGCTATTCGTTAAGTCTCGGGTGGTTTGTCGTATCCTAGAAGTGAATTTGCATTTATCCCCGGTAGCAAACTTGTAGTGGGGGCAAATATCACTTTAAGGAAAGTGAAATCACGCTTCAAACCATAGAATATTGAATTTACTATAACAGCATAAACAAATTCTTGTTCAAAAGGATTTAACAAGACTTTGAGGCCATCATCTCCGTAATCGACTTCAGGCCAAAATTGATCAGCGAGAAAAGCGAACCCACAAAATCGACTATTATTAACAGACCTAATTGTCTGATAAGTCATTTGAAGTTGTTGAGGGCCAGGTGGTATGGATGCGCGGCAACAATTGACGCCGTTGCAGCGGGTAACGGTAGAATTTTTGTTGCAAAAGGTCTTACACCCGCCAAGCGTCGTTGTTTCACTGGCTCGTAACCAGACAGAGTTATTGCAGCCTAAAACAGCCAATGAATTGTAAGTTGCTGAGATGACGAAAGGAGTTCCGATTAGCTCTTGACCTAATGATTGTGTTCTGCGTTCCTCAGAGCATTTTAAAGGGGACACACGCTGCATAACTTGGATTATACCGTCTTCGAGGTAAATTTCTTGAACTTGCAAATTGGTGCTGCTGAGGAAAGGTGTTGGATGGTTTGTGGAATTTTGGCAGGTAATTAAGAACGACGAATTTGCGCTGCATTCGGGGCGATTCCAAAAGGATATGGAATTATGATCCGTCCACACCTTTCTGGACAACCCGGTCTCGACATGGATACGGATTGAGCCATAGTTATTATTGTTAGGAAAAGGGAGGAAATGAAAATGAGAAGTAAGTGTAGTAGCCTCATGATCGCTTTTTTGGCGGAAAATTTTGTAGAGAAATCAATCTACAGAAAACATATATAATGCAAAGATTGAATGATTCTAAAATAAATCACAGTAAGATGATATATGTAACTTTTGCTTCGTTTTTTCGCTGAGTCGGAACTGTTAACCGTCCGTAACAACACGGAATCGAACAAATAATATAGTGAAAGTAAGATCGTCTCCACAGGGAAGGTTATCAAGTACCAAACGAAGTTATCCTATTATTTAGACTATCGATTATAAGAGATGTGATTTTTAAACTAATTAAAAGCAAAAATTAATAAAAGCAGAATAAATTATAAATAATTAAAACAAAAATAATTAACACGAATAATCAATTAACGAAAAGCCTAGGGATTAAGATTTCATCAAGGTATTTCTATGGATTATTGACTTTCAATGGATTATCATTCTTGCTTAAATTAAAGATCCAATTTCCTTAATTACATGAATACTCTCCCGAGATCTTCATGAGTACCCAACTAAATTAACTACCGTCACTCCCATGATCAATAACTAATTTAGATGAATCCATTAAGTTCTATGAATATTGTTTAACTAGTCTCATGCAGAATTACCAATATCCCTATTAAGCAATTTACATATGTCTATTAAATCTGAACCGATAAACTAATTCACCTCCCGGTACTTCTTAATTCATCTTAAATCATGCAATTGGTGATCAAACAATTACAAGCATTAAACACTCATTAATAGATAAACAAAACAAGAATCAAATCCATAAATCATCAATAATCCAAATTAATACGCAAGACTACATCTTAAACCTTAGAAAATAATCTAGCTATGCATAATTAAAGAAAAACAAGAAATAAATTGCATAAACATAAAAATACTCATATTCAACAATGGAGGAATTGAAAAATACAACTTGAGAAGATGAAAGCTTCCAACTCCAAGAAATCTTCTCCAATCAAATCCATAAATCATCAATAATCCAAATTAATACGCAAGACTACATCTTAAACCCTAGAAAATAATCTAGCTATGCATAATTAAAGAAAAACAAGAAATAAATTGCATAAACATAAAAATACTCATGTTCAACAATGGAAGAATGGAAAAATACAACTTGAGAAGATGAAAGCTTCCAACTCCAAGAAATCTTCTCCAAGCCTTCTTTTTTTTCTCTCCAAGTCTTTTAACTCAAGAATATGACTCTCTAACCTATTATCTAGCCTAAAAATCGTTGTTCCCTCTTTCCTTAACTTAAAAGGAGTCTTAGATACATAAAATAGGCCCATGAAAATTATAAAAACCCGCAGCTGCACAACTGTGCAGAATATCTGCACAACTGTACAGTCTGCCTGTGCAGAATTTTTTTTCTTAATATTTCTTCAACGAAACTTTCTCGTTTGGCCTCTCTATTGTATTTCTTCACGTCCTTTTGGTTAGCCATCATTATTCTTGTAAGAAATACTCCTTCAACTCATCAAAACCATCGCTTTTATGCCTACAAAAGCATTGAAACGACTTAGAAATTAAAATATGTAAATTAGGCTAAAAATAAAGGAAAATACTAACTACATGGCCTAAAATAAAGATAAATGTGAGGTAAATCATGATGAAAATGTGTAAAATATGTAACTATACAGGGACGATTTATATACTCTCTTTTTTCTTTCTTTTTTTTTACGTAATTGGATGCTTAAGCTGGAAATGAAACTTGAATGGTTCAGGATAAGAAGAGAGAGATATATTTGGAATTTATTAAGAGAGAAAATGAAAGGTTGATAACAAGGTACCGCTCCAAGTCTTTGGAGTAGGCTTTTGTGAATTTTCCTTCTCAGACAGGTCCAAAAAACCATGTTGGAAATGTAGAATATCAATTTCACACGGTCTTGACTCTTGATTGACTCCAAACTATTAAATCTCGGTATCGATGTCAATATCAGACTAGTAAATTTACGAAAATTTCGATGGAAATTTTGGGGATAATCAAAATTTTGGTTTCGATTTTAAAGAAATCATGGAAATTTATAAAAATATTTGAAACTTTACAATGAAATTTTGTGTAACTTTAATATCATAATTATGCATTTTTTACATTAATAATATTCCATGTATAATATATGCATAATGAATAGAATGACTAAAACCTGCTATGAAAAATATGAAATAATGGTAGTAAAATAATAATCAAATATCATAAGAACTTCGTTAAAATAAAATGTACACAATTTTAGTAAAAATCATTATTCAAAACCACATCAAGCTTCTAAGAGGATTTTTATGAGATCTTGATTTTTATTAACTTATTGCCTAATATCACTTTCAGATTCATATTTAAATTTATTGCTTATTGGTTTACATAATTTGTCATTCATTATATTTTCTTTTAATATGAATGATCATTTGATCTTAATTTTTAACAATAAAATATTTAAAATATACATATATATATATATATTATTTTAAATTTTGGAAAATTTCAGGTTTCGATGAAAATTTCGGGTTTCGACAAAAATTTCGGGAAATTTCAGGTTTCAGTCGAAATTTCGAAAGATATTCTGCAAAATTGGATCGAAAGTTCAATTTTGCTTCGAGACCCCCGAAAACCCTAAATTTCGATCGAAATTTTGATGTTTCGAGCTAAATTTAAGACCATGGTTGTGGAATAGAAGATCACACCACCTTTATGAACATATTGTGGATTGGAGAATATAATAAACACAATCCTTTTGTTAGGGGATGCCAAGGGGTACATTTTTCTTCTTTTAACTATTTTAGTTTCATTTATAGATGGGGATAAATGCCACCAACCTCCTTTTGATATTCTGAAAGTAGTAAAAGAATTCGTGTAAAAAAAGGAGGCAATTTAGCTCACCGTGAAAAAAATGAATGAAGCACAATGACTCCCTAAACATATATAACCTACATTCACCAATACAAGACAAAGTGTACTTACTTTTTAAAAATATTTACACTACATTTTTATTTACTTTTAATTTTTAAATTTTAAATTTTAATATTTATGTTTAATTTTTCATTCAATTTCTTCCCCAATTCACCGTCTTCCCGAAAACTTTCCCGAATTTACTTTTTCCTCACCTCCAAGTCTCCAACAGCCATCCATCTAAACCCAGCTCTACCAAACCAACCGTCGTCATCGTTCAGCGCCGCCATCGACTTCTCTTCACCGCCGTCGTCGCACGCTACCCCCATCCAACACCGCTTCGCCGCCATCGCCTCTGCTACATACCCGGCCTGTATGGTTCCTTAGACACTGTAATAAGCATTGAGGTTGATCGGCAGAGGAACCGCGTGTGGGGGCTGACAATATTGCAAAGTGGTTGTAACTTGATATGAATAATTTAATTTGGTTTTATATAAATTAAAACAAAGGGTAGAACATCACGTGCTAGAATAGATTCTTGCTTTGTACAATCATATTGCGTGACATATAAATAGTAAACAAAAGTAGAACTACAATAATGGATGCTGAGCATCTATTGAGAACGTAGAGTTTGTATCCATAAACGTGCTTTCAAAAATCGACGGGAAATCGTAAGTGCCTTCATCAACCTCAATTGAATGGAACTCTCTATCGTCGTAAGTTTGCTGAAAACTCGAACCTTCTCTCTTCAATCGAATACCTTCTAACTCGACTGCAACTTCCCTCGTGGTCGGCCTTCTCTTACCATTCAAATGTAGGCATCTTCTAGCAAGTTCGGCAATAGCCACAATTTCTTCCTTCCTACCTTCTTTAAGAACCTTCGCATCAAGAATATCAAACAAATTATTCTCCTCCATCGAATCCAAGAAATGCATGGCTAAACTCCTACCCGTTTCGGCTCTCACTGATGTAACGGCTTTCTCCCCTGTCAAAAGCTCAACCATAACGACCCCAAAACTATAAACGTCGCTCTTTTCTGTGAACTGGCTTGATCGGAAGTACTCTGGATCCAAGTAACCAAATGTGCCTAATACTCGTGTAGTCAAGTGAGTTTGATCAATAGCAATGGATCTTGATGTCCCGAAATCTGAAATTTTGGCCTTATATTTATCATCCAAGAGAATGTTCGTCGACTTGATATCCCGATGATAAATAGGCGTAGATGTTGCAGAGTGCAAGTACGCAAGTGCCCCTGCTATTTCTGTGGCAATTCTCACACGCATATCCCAAGATAATGGGAATTCCTCATCCGGATCATGGAGATGTTGAGACAGTGTGCCATTCGGGATATACTCGTACACAAGCATGGGTACTTCGGTCTCTAAACAACAACCAAGTAACTTGACAACATTTCTATGGTTAATTTGCGACATAATAACAACTTCATTAATGAACACTTCGAGCTCACCTTCATCTACTCTCTTTGACTTCTTGACCGCCACGATTCTGCCATCTGTCAACATTCCTTTGTACACAGTGCCTTGTCCGCCCCGACCAAGTACACGGTTTTCGCTGTACTGATCAGTGGCTTGAGCCAACTCTTTTGAGCTAAAGAACTTATTTTCTTTCCAGCCATCATCACTTGAAGAAGATAATTGTTGCTGCAATAATAATCCACTGTTTCGTTTGAAAAAATTGCGTTTACGCTTGGCCTTAACACGTCTTCTAATAGCTTTGATAGAAAACCACGCCCCGATAAGCAAAATTAACACGCCAAGCCCAAAACCTATAATCGGTAACACTGTTATGACCCCTGAGCGCCCATGACACCTGTAAGAACCTAATTCGTTTATACACGTAGCGTCAATACACTTGGTTGGTGGAATGCTACACTCGTCGATATCTTGGCACCCGTTTGGTAAATACGGGTTTCCTTCAAAACCCGACCCGCAATAACAGAGCGTAGTGAGGGAATCCGGGTCATAAGGGGAAGATGAAACGGATCTACCTCGATATTCACAAGAGCTATGGAGGGAAAGCTCTGGATTATCGAGTTCCCACTCAAGAACCATAGTTGCATTCACAAATTGTTGATCAAATGGGTTTAACAAGTCATTACGGAGGCCATTATATGCCCAGTAATCGTCTCGAAACCAATTTCGATCAGCTAAAAAAGCGTACCCACAAGACCGATTATTATTGACGGGTCGAATTGTCTGATAAGTAAATTGAAGTCGTTGAAGGCCCGCTGGAATTGTTGTTTGGCAACAGTTGACGCCAGTACAGACTGCTGTTGTGGAATTTTGGTCGCAAATAGCCATACACCCGCCAAACGTCGACGTTTCGTTGGCTCGTATCCACACAGAGTTTCTGCAGCCTAAAACAGCCAATGAATTGTGAGTTGCTGAGATGACGAAAGGACTTCCGATTAGTTCTCGACCTAATGATTGTGTTCTGAGTTCATTCGAGCAGTTTAAAGGCGAAACAGGCTGCATAACTGCGATTATACCGCTTTCCAGGGAAATTTGTTGTACTTGTAAATTGATGCTGCTCAAGAAAAGTCTGGAATTTTGGCAGGTAACTGAAAATGATGAATTTAAGCTGCATTCGGGGCCGATCCCGAAAGGATATGGAATTATGATACTGCCACACTTTTCTGGACAACCCGGTCTGGATATGGATACGGATTGAGCCATAGTTATTGTCAGGAGAAAGGAGGAAATGAAAATGAGTATTGAAGGTAGCCTCATCTTTTTTGGCGGAGAATTTTCCCGAGAAATCAATTTAGAAGAAAACATATGCACAAATTGATTCTAAGTAGATAGGCTATATATTACAATCTATTAGATCATAGTAGTGATGATTTAACTATGATGATTTATGTACCTTTTGGTTAGTATATTTGCTGAAGCAGGAGATCTAGAGACGGTATACATGGTTTATATTATGAAAAAAAAAAATCATTTTATTTTTTTAATTGGATGATTAAGAAGATAGGGAGACAATAATATTTGGATTAAGCTTCAAGTGAAATGTGAACATGTTGGAAAGTTCATTCAAAGTTGAAATTTCACACGCGGTCTTGACTCAATAATATTTGGACATATAGACTTAGTCAATCAATTGATGATATATACGTACACAAATGGAACTGCTCTTAATCATTTTTTTGTGTTGAAAATTAAGTAGGACTCTGTGAGAATGAAGTAAGACTATGCGGCTTATATATTGATTAATATTTGAGCAATTATTCGGAAGAGTTTAGGGCGCGATGGTGGTGCGGTGGCTGTGTGGTTTGGTGGTGGGAGGTCCGACAGGACTGGGAATTGGGGGTTCGGGATGGGGGGAGAACAATTTTTTGTTTTTCTTTAACATGAAAAATTTGGATTTTTGATGTTTTTCAGATCTAATGGCTCAAATTGCGGTTAGAATTGACTTAGTCAACTAACGGTGCGTGCATGACACTTATTTTTTTTCCATTTAGTTTTGGATGATCGGAACCAATATTGCAATTATTTTAGTCCTATAATACAATTTTGCAATCCCCTAAATTAAAGTTGCAATGGCCCATATCCTATGGGACTAATTACGATTCTCCTCCCTTAAGAAAATATCAATAGAATTAACACTTATATATGATATAAAAATGAGATAATTACAATCACACCCCCTCAATGATGGAGTAATCACACAAATCTCCCCTCATTAATTAATAATTACAAACACACCTTCCGTTAGGGTTACTGTACGGCGCTGTTAAATTTTTTTGTGAACTTCCGAAATTGCCCCTGTCCTTTTTTGAACATGGAAACCCTATAATATTCGGACAAATATACTCTTTTGGTGTAAATTGTAATATTTTGTAAAAGTATAGGTGTTATATGTAATGTTGTGTATAAAAAATATAAAAATAATTATTTATAAAAAAAAATATTCTCAAAAAAATAAAATAAATTAGAAATTACTAAAATTATATTAAAAAATTATGTATAAAATATCATTTTAATCTTTTATTTAAATTTATATATAAGAGTGTATATAATAGATTAAATTATATAACAGTTTATACAATTTAAATTATATATTTTAATTTAATTCATGAAATTTACAAATAAATTTAGTTATTGTATTTTTAATAAATTTAATTTCTAAACTAAATTACTTAAATAATATATTACTTTATAAAATAAATAAAAAAGAAAAAGAAAAGGGGTGGGGAACATTAGTCGTCTCCACCCCATCCCCACCCCCACCCCGCCAATAGCCACCCCCACCCCCACCCTCACGCGCACACACACACACACACACACAATTACACTCGCACACACACACAATCTCACACACACTCGCACGCACACACTCCATCTCACACACACAGCAACACACACAGTTACACACACACACAATCACACACACACAATCACACACACATAGTCACACACACACATTCACACACAGACACACATGTATGTATATATATATATATATAATTACTTTCCTGTTAAGTTTAAATTTAAAGTATAAAATTGGTATTAGAAGTAAATCTAAAATATGAAGGGGGTAATATGGTAATTCAATTTTTTTTATTTTTTAATATTTTTTTCTAAATATTTCGTAAGGGCAATTCGGTCTTTTTACACATTCCGTCCAACCTTACATCAAGAAGTGAAACTACAGGATGTTAGATGTAATTTATGGAACTAGAAGATGTTTTTTGTAATTTCGCAATACCTTAAGATGCTATGGGTAATTATCCCTGAGGTATTACGAAATTACAAAAAACATCCCCTAGTTCAATAAATTACATCTAACATACTAGATTTTCATGTATTGATATAAAAATGGATGGAAAGTGTCAAAAGACATATTTGCCCTTACGGAATAGTAAAAAAAAAGGAAAAAAATATTAAAAAATGAAAAAAAAAACTAAATTATCAAATTGCCCTTTTACATCTCTAAATTTACTTCAAATACCAATTTTAAAATTAAAATTAAATTTTTAAAAAAAGTAGTTATATATATATGTGTGTGTGTGTGTGTGTGTGTGTGTTTTATCTTACAAAAGTGTGTGTGAATGTGTGTATTTCTGTGTGTGAGTGTGTGTGACTGTGTGTGTGTGTTGCTGCGTGTGTGTGTGTATTGTTCTCTGTGTGTGTGTGTGTGTTGCTGTGTGTGTGTGTGTTGCTCTGTGTGTGTGTGCGCGCGTGGGGACGCTGGGGTGGGGGGTGGGGAAGAGGATGAACAGTTCCCCACGGCCCCACCCTTTTTTTTTCTTTTTCTTTTTTAACTAAAATACAAATTTTAAATTTATTTATAAATTTCATAAATTGATTTAAAGTATAAAATTTTAATTTATATAAATTATTATATAACCTAAACCATTATATATTAATTTAATTAAAAGAATAAAATGACATTATACACATAAGTTTTTTATTTTATAATTTTAATAATTTAGAATTTTTTTAATTTATTGATAATAATTTTTAATTATATATATATTATTTATATACTTTACATACACGAAATTACATATAACACCTATATTTTTATAAAATATTACAAATAATACCAAAAGGGTATAATTGTCCGAAAAAAATTTGATCCTTTGGTCCAGAAAAAGTGAGGGGTATTTTTGGAAATTCATCTAAAAATTTAACGAAACCCTAACAGAAGGTGTTCAATTTAGACGGCAGAAACGGAATGGATGTTAGATGTAATTTATTGAACTAAGGGATGTTTTTTGTAATTTCGCAATACCTCAGGTATGTCCAGTGTAATAAATATAGAGAGAGAGAGAGAGAGAGTATTCTAACAAAAGAATTCATTTCTTAAAATTGTTATATTTGTATTAAAAACTATCCAATTAAATACATGAATGATGTGGAATTACTAGCTTCAACAATACAAAACTTACAATTTTCAATCCTCAATTAGAACTCGATCTCAAATGAATTTTGTAGTAATTACTTTTTGGGAGCAGATACTAGGACAAATAGTGTACGTATTGGTTTCAAAAGTAAGTATTTTAGAAAGTTTATTCATGTGAAATAAACCCGCACCTTTATCATATCTCAATAAATGGCATCCAAATTAGTAATGTAACATTTATATTTTTTTTTAAATTAAGATAATTAGTAATAATTAAGAAGAGTACAAAAAATGTAGTTGAAAAGAGCTGTCACTATTAATGTGAATTATGTAATAGTATTGTTGATGATTCCATTTTTTTGGACATGCATGCATTTATTCCTATCTTTCTTCTCACTTTTCCTCATCTCCTAATTAATTTCTTCGGGTATAAAAAAACTCAAACATATTTTCTAAACTCACTTTAACTTTGAAGGATCCCTAAAAATGGAGATTAAATTATTGTTTTTTCTCCATTTTATAAGCCTTTTGGTTTGTGTAATTGGATCAAATAATTCTCCAGGGATTTTTATTTTCGGCGATTCGATTTTCGACGCTGGAAATAATCACTACAATAAAAACTGCACTTCTCAAGCTGATTTTCTACCTTATGGATCAACCTTCTTTCACCACCCCACTGGAAGATTCACTAATGGCAGAACTGTCCCTGATTTCATTTGTAAGTACTTATTTCTCATCATATCCTCCAGAAATCACACACACATGCGGGTCTGTGTGTGTTTTTATATAAATTCTATGCTTGTGTCTAGAGATATTATATATATTTTTGGTTAAATATATATATATGTAGTTGCATTTTGAATTATATTGTTAACTAGTCATATATATTGTTAATTTGTGACTATAAATATTTTCTGACATGATTAAAAATGGTAAATGGCAGCTGAATTTATTGGAATCCCCTTTCAAAAATCATTTATGGAGATAGAGATTGATATTCGGAATGGAACACGAAATGGTTATCCGTTGAATGGCATCAACTTTGCAAGTGGTGGTAGCGGGGTTTTACGAGCAACGAATAATTATTCTGTAAGAATTTTAATTTCAAAAATATGATATGTATGTGAAAGTGGGAAAATTCTATCCCGGACCCGGCTTGGCCGCACCCAAGTGTATTTCACAAGGAGAGTATAGTACACTTGTCATATAATTGGTAAGTTATTTCAAAAAATACACATAGGTTTGGCCGAGCTGGGAGCGGGCTAGAATTTCCCGTGAAACTGATTATCAAGAAAAAAAATCTGCATATGATGAACGATCTAGAATTTATTAGTTTTATAAATTATTGGTTGCAAAACATTAATGAATAATAATGTAGAGTCTATTTCAACAGCTGCATTTATTTAGCAACTTTTGTTTGCTTAAATTAAGTGTTGAAAACCTGTCTATTTATGTTGAGAAATAAACTATCTGTGGATACTTTCACACCATATAATTTTCCTTGTGGGCTCTTTGTTTCCTTCAATCATTTTCTTGAATTGCCTTCTTGTCAGCATTTCAAAATTCAATAAAGTTTTAATTAGTTAAGTGCTAAAGAAAATGTTATATAGAGGAAAAATGTATTCATTTAATATTATATCATCAAATCTTTTTTATTGTTCTTTCACCATCTCTAATTTCATAAAATAACAATTATAATCAATTTGATCAGTTAATTTATTTATGAAATCAACTTTCTAAATTGAGATTAGGTGAAAAAACCGGTAACATATAGTATTTTTCTTTTTATAAATAAATTCTCGTTGTACCGATATCTATCCCAATGTCCAACCTTATAATATTTTTGTGACAACCATATAAATCTCTGCATTTGTACATGTATCTGATTTGCATCTCTTGCTTGCTTGATTCCTCAATTAGAATATTTAGTTAATTACTCAAATAATTAAATTCATGAACAAAATTGCATATATGTCTCTATTAATATAAATTGCTAATAAAATTTTCTCGGACATGGATCATGACAGGGATCCACACCACTCCAGGTTCAAGTGCAACAATTCGAAACCTTAGTCGAACAAAATCACATAGACAGGAAACCTATCCAAAAATCCCTTTTCTTCCTCGAATCGGGTTCAAACGATATAGCCAACTACTTCAATCCATTTGATCCTCCAAAACTCACTCCAGATGCTTACATAGAATCCATGGTATCAGAAGTTCACAACTTTCTTGATACAATTTACAAACTTGGAGCCCGACGGGTCGCCTTATTTGGGTTAGGCCCTGTGGGTTGTGTTCCGGCTAGGACACTATTACCCGGTGCCACGGTAACCAAGTGCTATGGCAAGGTGAATAAAATGGTGAAGAATTATAATATGGGATTGGAGAATTTAGTTAAAGAAATACCTAGCAAGTACCATGGTGCAGTTGGGGTTTATGGAGCTGTTTATAACACTGTTCAGCATTTTCGGGCCAATCCCAAACGCTACGGTAACTTCTTATTCGTTACTTGGTAGAGCTGTCAATCAAATCGTGTGTCACTACAAGAACCCTTTTTTTAAGTATTTGTCACTTAATATATCGTTGTTGATAATTTTGAAGTATTCTCTTTTTTTTTTTAGTGAACTCATTCAGTCACTTGTTATTTTGTTATTAATATATTTTTAGAAAATTGCAATATTGGCCCGTAAGGTAGAATTTAGTGTAATTTAGTCCTATTGTTATGAACTTGCAAAACTTAGTCTCATAGAATGCATCTTTTTAAAATTCTGGTCGTGACAGTTAAGAAATGGATGAAATTTGCTTATAGAATACACACACTATTAAGTTTAGTATTGATCACATGCAAGGCACAATAAACTAACGGTTTCTATCTGGTTTTTCACGGTTACGGCTAAAAATGCCAAAATAAAAAATATTTTTTCTAGGACAATTTTGCAAGTTTATAAGCATGCATAGAGACTAAATTAAATTGAAGAAGGAGATGTTCTGTGGGAATAAAGCTGCAATTATTGCTTAATTTTTTTTCTTATTGTGCGAACAAACAAGCCAATCTTGCATAGGTTAATGCTAATATATACCATATAAAATTTTCTATTACAAAATTGTGTTGCATTTCATGTCTGCTCGACAAATGTATATAATATGCATTAAATATATATTCATTAAAATATTTTATATACATGGTGTTGCAATAAGAGATTGCAGCATGAATTTGCATAAAGGCGATCCAAACTGAATATATACCCTTTCTATGTACAATTCAATTAAGAGATTCATTAGATACATATATAATTACTTAATCATATATCATTAATTTTTTCATGCAGGGTTTGTGGATGTAGAGAGTGCATGTTGTGGATATGGAACTCTAGGAGGAGAAATGCAATGTGGGAAAGAAGGTTATAAAATGTGCAAAAATCCAAACCAGTATTTGTTCTGGGATTTTCTCCATCCATCTGAGCGCACTTACATGCTCGTTTCTAAGGCTTTGTGGGCTGGAAAACATTCTAAGATCCGACCATTCAATTTGAAGACACTTGTCAACATCACCCTCCCCCATATTATATGAGGACATAAATATATACATACATATATATATGAAAAAATTGAGATCAAAATAATTACGCTTGTATTTTCTCAATTTTGTAGACTTGGTTACGTACCATGGTCATTTTTAGAAGTTTTGCGAGACCTCGATATTCAACCATCTGCTTAGTGAAATGATAAGAATTCCAAATAATTTTCAATTCGAGTGGAAGATAAACACTCCAGAAATTTGAGAGAGAATGAGATTATCTAAAACTTAGGACTAATTTTCTTCCTCTCTTCTATTGCATCGTTCCTTGGTTAAATACAAATCTCAAATCCTAAATAAAGGAACCAATATCCATACACTACTAAATAAAACTACCCACTACTAAAAGTCTAGAATTACATAAAATCAACTAAACAATGAATCTAAACATTAAAATTGATAATCTTTTGGGCCGATAAAATTAGTAGCTTCTTTAGTTATTGGGCTAGGGGAGTGTTTGCAAACTCTAAATAAAAGTGCTTTTGAGCTTTTAGCTTAAAACAAGCAATTTTATAATGTTTGTTAATTCAACTTTTGCTTCTGATTCTCTAAAATTAAGCTCCCAGAAGTCAAAAGCTACAAGTTGGGTAGGGGGTGCTTTTTGCAGTTTTTCAAATTCCTACAATTAAAATAATATTTTATTGACAATTTTATCCTTATCAATATTTCTATATTCCCAAAATTAGCCCATCAAATTTAAAAAAAAAAAAAAAACCTTTCGATCTTCTTAAGAAACAAATTTACATTCTTAAGAAACAAATTTACATTGAGTTATTAACGATATTGATCCTTGAGCAAAGTATGCACGTGTGTTGCACATTTCTGTTTTGTTCTAATATGTCATGGAATAATAATTTGTAACAAAAGGAATTATTAAAGTCATTTTGAGAAGTAAAAACAAATAAAATTATAGTTCATAAATACGTATAAACTTTACATTAAATATAACAAATTTCTTATATTACTATTATTATTTCATTAAATTCAAACTGAGGGCATAGAAAGAATTTTAAAAAAACTTGCGATTAAATTTAAAATCCATATCTTACTAGTTGGGATATTGTTAAAATCAAAAGATATATCCTCCAAGAGTCCTAAAAATCTGAAAACTCCCAACCTAGGTTATATATACAGCAATAGAGAGCAATATCTCTCTTAATTGACAGAGGAGGAAAACAGAGTGGAAAAACAGAGAGATTAACAGAGACGAAGATAAGAATTTTATTCCCAGGTTTGTATTATAATTTTTTGTTGTAATTTATTTGTCTTTCTTCTCAAATAGTTTTTTAATTTTGTGTTTTCTGCTTATTGCATGTTCCGTCCAAATACAAGAGATATATGCAAAGATTATATAGTGTATTAGTATGTTATCAGCAAGATCCATTCTCGGAGAAATAAATAACATACAGAATGATTCCTTACGAAAATTTAATATTCAGAAATAAATAATGTCAATAACAGAGTAGCTTGAATTTGCATTAAATTGATGTGGCTCATGAGGTTCGGAAATAAATTCAGAGTCTCAAAAAATTATAGCAGGTTGATTCCCTTAGTAATCTTCGAAAGCAAACATGCTATAGCAAATATTTGAAATATCGACGGCAAGGAAGCAGCCTATGTTGAAAATTTGTAATTTGAATGAAAAAATGCTCTTTTCTTCAATGAATTTTTTAATCAAAATATAACTCATGGCAAAAATTTTAGGAGTCCTATTCTTTAATTGCTTCTTGTCTTTTCCTTTATTTGTTCTTCTTTTATATATATTTTTGGTGGTGTGAAAATTCGTGCACGAATTGAAAATCCAAACAATTCCATTTAATATATGGTTTTAAAACTTTAGTACATCTGTCATATAGTTATGGATTTACATAGTTCTCAAAGGATCTCACAATCATCATCACAATTACAACATTCACAAAGTAAGTAATTTCTCTTCAAAAAAAAAAAAACAAAATAAGTAATTTGAGCTCCTTACTCGGGCACCTTTGACTTCCTTTCATCTTTTTCTCCATTTTTATATAAATTCTTTTACTTAATCTCATGTTTTAGTTGTTCCTTGAGTTTGTATATAAATCTTGCATTTCTCTTCTATTTTTCTCGTTTAATTATTTTTCTATAATCGTTTTGTAATCTATTTGTCCAAAGTAATCAATATTATTTCATAAACATATATGCTTTTAGAAAGAAAATTAGGAACATAAATGTAAAAAAAATATAACTTTTATATTATTTTAGGGGTAATATTGTACTTTCTGCAAAAAAGCTAATTGATAATCATTTTTATTTACAAACACTTCCTGCAACTTTTTTCCACTTTCAGCTTCTGTTTGCAAACACTACCCACTTCTGCTTCTCAAGTAATTCTGCTTATTTTTCACTTAAAATCACTTCTCTAGAAGCAGTAGAGTTCGCAAACACTCCCTAGGTCCACTAGACGTATCATGAAACTTATGTGAAGTTGATGCAGATATAATTATGATTATATTGTGATTAAAAGTTCTAGAGTTCATAAGAACCATTTTATAGCACACAAAGATATTACGTGTGTTCTCCAAGTATAAAGAAATTGAATGGTGTGACTGTGTGTACCAGTGGTGATAAGCTATTTGATAGTAGACCTGTTGTTAAACACTAAATGCTCTTGATTATGCACATCAGCAGTGACATTCATAATGTGTTGATTATGACGTAATCTGGATCATTCAGTACATTTCACACTAGTTGCGTCCAAGAATTTTAATATATAGCTTCTTGACCTGTAATCTTGGTCACTTTTCTAGATGCAAGCAACTTTCTACTGGATTGGACTAGAATTTCTCGACTAGTAGAACTTCAAAATAAATTGATTATATAAGTGACAAGTATCTAATTCTTTTTTTCAAAAAAAATCTCCCAGAAACTCCATCTTCTATATTAAATGATTTGCCAAGTAGAATAATCCTCGTATTCTTTCATCAGCAAATTATTCCCTTATATCGTTGGACTTAAAGAATATTACTAGATTTATTAGTAGCTTTATTACCATTTACTAAATAATATTAACAAGCTATTTATATTTTGTGTGTGTGCTCGCTCTTTTTCTGAAAATTCTATGTCACACCGGTACCAATGATCCCTGTATGGTGTACATCATTGGATCGGGGGGTATTTTAGTAAATGCGCCTCTCTATTGGGGGATCCAATGGTGTACAACACACTAGAACCATTAGTACCGGTGTGGCATAGAATGACCCCTCTTTTTCTTTGTATTGCTTAAATGAATATAATATGAGTAGACAAGTAGTTATTGGAAATTTGGAATTTATTTAAAACCTTAATTAAGTTTGGCCGTGACAAAGAAAATTGCATGTTCCAGAGCATTTCGAATAACTAAGGACGCGTAGGTAAAGCTCGTCAAACCCCAGTCCACAACTGTCCGCTATTGTCGTGTTTACCTTTTCATAATACTATATATATATATATATATATATATATATATATATATATAAACTACATTCCGTGGGATAAAAATTGTTTATTCTCCGTCAACGTGTGAATGTGGACACATTTCTCACATTATAATACTAGAAGAAAGGGCTTTGAACATTTTCCTTTCGCCAGAATAAATCCTTGTTGAAATGACCCTATTACCCCCTCAATCAAACAAGACTTTTGGGGTCTAGTGCCTCATTTTGGATCTTTTTATTTCATTTTTTATTTTATCTCATATTTCAATTCATGAATAAATATCAAATGTATGCATTATACGTTTAAGTGTATTTATATTTGAAAATATTGTACGACATACCACTACAACAAAAAATAATAGTAGTGACAATTTAAACAATGCTAGAATTGTCACTAGATATACACAATGACGACAACAATTTTTGTTTTAACAATAAGAAATTTTAGTGACAAATTGTCACTATTGAAAACTAGTGATATATGTATAAGGACAACTTAATAACAAAGCAAATAGAGTACAATTATAATTGGTGTCACTAAGTTATCACTGAAGGTATGTCACTAATTCTCAATAGTGATACACAAATTTTATTACTATTAAACATGTACAATTTATTGTTGTGACAAAACAAAGATTATTGTCACAAAAAACTTATAATTAGTGATAATTTTGTCATTGTTACTTCACATGTATATTATTTTTTTGTAGTGTACAAGATGAAATATTAAATTGAAACAGATCATATACTGACCATTAGTGTATGTTTTTGACCTTGTGTACTACTAATCATAAAGTAATTGTTATTACATTTATCTAGTCAATAATCACTCTTTCAAGATTTTACGTTAATCATACTACAAATGAAATTCACCTGTCTGGGGAATAACTTTCAATCAACCCTCATTGTCATTGTATCCCAAGAAGAAAAATTTGAGTCAAAAGTTGAAGGGCAAAATCAGCTGAAAAAGAAAAAACATTTCAATCTTTTCTTCATCAAATCGATGGACCAGCTACGATGAGTACTCAACTCTTTTTCAACACATATACACCACATAGTAAGAGAAGAGCTAACAATTGAACAAGACTTTGGTGAAGAAGAATACACAACCTCTCTTGAAGATGTAACTACTATGTTTTGTCACAACCTTTCATGTCGTAGATATCAAATCATAAATACACATGAAAGACAATCGCAACGATTTTTCCAGGGGCATAATTGTCATTTACCAAGTACATGTTGTGTCAATAACAAAAACGTCTTGGCATTATCAATAGCCTACCAAACACAAATGTGTGTGCCCCACACGCACAAACCCACGCCAGTTGCCAATACTTGTACTCATATAAACATATGCGTGTATCTATAACCACCTTTATATATACTCCTCAAAATCCCACAAAAACAAAAAACATTCTTCAAATTTATCAATCAATCCATCAATTATGGGAAATTACATTTCATGTTATTTCTTAGCTCCCAAATTAAGGAGCCCTAAATCAGCTAGGGCTATTCTCCCCGGCGGCGAAATACGGCAGTTCCGGCAGCCGGTCAAGGCGGCGGAGCTCATGCTCGAGTCTCCGAGCTATTTCGTCGTCAATTCGAAGGCCTTAATCATCGGCAGACGATTCTCGCCGCTGACGGCGGACGAGGAATTGGAGTTCGGTAATTTGTACGTAATGTTTCCGATGAGAAGAGTGAATTCGATCGTCACCGCTGCTGACGTGGCGGCGTTCCTGATGGCGGCGAACTCGGCACCGAAGCGGATATCCGGCGGCAGCGCGGTTAAAATATCGCCGGAGGTGGTGGCGGTCCTGGCGGAGGCGGCGGAAGTTGGAGGTGAGGATGGACAGTCGAGATTGAGTTTGGAAGGTGTGGTGGCGACGGAATATAAGTATAGGTTAGGGGTATCCAGATCGAAAAAGCCATTGTTGGATACAATTAGTGAAGAGCCAGTTTTTGTAAGATGAATATATATATATATATATAGTGTAGGATACTAAAATTACATTAATCGATTTTAATTTTTTGTGTGTAATTTTAATTTTTCTATGGTTTCATTTTCAATTTTTTCTTCTAAGAAAGGTAATAAAAGCCTAAAATATAACCGATGAAGTCTAATTCTACTTGTAAAATTGAGGTCCATGATGTTAATGGTCGGAAAAGATTTTATCGAAAGTTTTTGGATTTTTCTCTATTTTTATAAAAGTTGTTAGCTTTTGTAATAATTATTAATTAGTTGTGACTTATGACAATTTGATATTAATAACATTCATTTTGTAATTGATTTATTTGAAAAAAAAAACCTAAAATGCAGAAAAGAAAAACAAATGAAACACCGATGCACTGCATTTTAATTCTTGCACGTCAGTATTGAATGGGGGGGGGGCTAAAATTAGAATATTCTTATCATTATTGGTATTTATAGTTTGGATTTTTGTCTGCATATGCTACTATTTATTATTTGAATTGGTTATACAAAAAGGATACTTCTATTTTGGTCATGCCCATAAATTATTCAAACTCTCTAGCAACTTGGTGGAGTTGAATATTCAGCATTAACTAACAAAATAAGTGACATTTTCCAAACATTTATTGGAATTTAAAAAGTGGTAAGTTTCCTACTAATTCAACGTTTTTGAAATTTTGAAACGTTTAATAAATACAACACCCTTGGAATTAAATACATGTTTAATGAATATAATTTGAAATGGTGATAGAATCATTTTCCATTTCAAATGAAACGCCACTTTGCAATAAAAAATCTTATTTGCCACAGTAGTCTGATTTACACTGAATTTGCCATCCAGTTTGTCACAGATCACTTATCTTAATTTGACATTTAATTACAATCCAAAACATTCTATATATATATATATAATACGCAATTATTTTATGAAATACAAAATCCAACACCAAGTTATTACCTCAAACTCAATAACATAAACCTCGGTAAATTTGTTCATTGACCTAATTAACCTGAGCAAAATTAACACAAGATCTCTACAGCACAAAGCAACGGGAATTTGCAGCCCTAATCGACAGATTTACACACAGTAAAGGTGTAAACACTTATTTACAAACTAACATACATAACCTAGCAACTATCCAAGCTAATCCAACAGGAGGTTGATACAGGTATTTCACAGCCATATTAACATTGGATTTACATTTGGTAGCACTTATATATCCATGCCATCGAATATTTCTACGTCTTCCTCAAGACTCGACTCATCACCATAAAAGCCTTCACTCACCAAGTTGCTGCCATAAGGAGCAAGTTATCAGGTAAAACGACTTGCAAAATATGGAAGTAACAAATGACGGATGAAGTCTAAATTACCTTAAGCAGCTAAAACGAAAGCTTACAACACGCTTGAGCTTTCTATTGTAGAAGAAGAAATGATAGGACCATCTGGGAGGTGAAAAATGGAAAGAATAAGAGACATAGAAGGACAAAAGGTAAATTATATATGCACTATTGCACGCCCTTCGTGAGACCTTTATACGCGAAACACCTCAAGGTTTGAGGAATTACCATGACTTACCTGTCAATAAAATCAAATTACAATAACACTCCCTATCAGTGAAAGCACATTACAATTTAACCCTTCGAATTGTCAAGATCTGATAAAAGTCTTGGTAATTTGCAACCCCAGGGGCTCGGGGTAATTACCCAATAAGGGGTGTGCATGTAATTATCTCAACTCTCAAGGACAACAGTAAATATTAAGATATACAAAAGGCAAATGAGATATCAGAAAGTTGTGTTAAAGCTTACATGGCTCCTTTCTCGAGGAACGGATCTGCTTCAGGCTCTGGACTGTAACAGTAGATTTCACATTCAGCTAGTTTCACAACCTGCATGGTCAAAAATGTCAACAATTTGTACTATTTTAACGCTTTTTTAAGTTGACAATTGTTGCATATGTTATATGCAAAAAGGTGGTTCAGTATTCTTTTGTTTCTTCCTCGGGTTTCTTATGGTTCGAGATACCTCATCTAAAGCCTTGAACAAAACCTCGAGTAGGGGGGCCCCTTCATTCTCCTCAAGCCACTCCTGCAATTACATGTTTGCATAATTGTGAATATGAGCTCCCAATAGCAACACCCAAGAAACTAGGGATGATTATATGCACACCTCTCACTTATTGGGCAATTACCACGAGCCCTCTGTTTTTCAAATTATCAAAAAACCCATTTCACATTCTGAAACTCGAAAAACATGTGTGTGAAATTGTTACATGTTTTTCACCGACAGGGGAGGTTATTGTAATTTCTCAAAAATCAGGGTAGGTTTCGTAATTAGGGTCTCTCTGGTGTTTATGTAATTTACTCGAGAAACTATTGTTTGAAGATTCTACTCAAAGTCATTTTAGTCCAAAATAAGTCATCATGACATTGTAACTGGAAAAACTATGGATGCCCTTTGCGACGTCAATAACTTTTAGTTTTCAGTTACAAAAACTTTTAGTTTTCAGTGCTTGCTTGTTATTTCATTTGCAATACAATGTAATGTTAATCATAGATATGAAACTACCTTTGATGCTTCGAACATGTAAACATCAAAAATCTGCTTAAAGCTGTCCCAACTTTCTTCAGTGAAAAACTCATGAGCTCTCACAGCACTGGTAAACCAAAAGTTGGCAGATTATAGCGTAAAGAATAGAAAAATATATTTAGAAGCATCATTAGACACAGTGGCAATAATACAAAATATGAGACACGATATCAACTGACTGTATTTTTGGGAAATGGAGAGACTTGAACTCTCAGCTCCTATAAGAGCAACAGTAATCTAAACTGTCTGTCAAACCTTCTGACAACACTCCCAAAGCTGTAAAGAGAGGATTATATAGCGGGATGCCACGTCGCAAAGAAAGCTGACAATGGCATTACCCATAATCCTCCTTTGTCGCCTCCATCTCAATTAATAAGAACATAATCCAACATCAATATACAGAGTTACCTGAAATCGTAATCTGGATACATGTGATAGAGAGTAAGAAGCAGATAAATCAATGTCTTTCGGCTGTACAAAATAAGGAATGAGTCACAAATCACACAAGTAATGAACAGTTGACAGGCTTTTAGATTGATTCAGCAACCTGGATCTACTAAATAGATATTCAACTGGTGAAGAAGAGTCAGTGTCCGAAGATTTTCCAAGATGACCAAGAATCTGGATTTTTGACAAAAATATAATGGGAAAGAATTCATGAGATGCAAAACTCAAATATGTCCAAAAAAACTAGGAAACAACTATAAAAACTGAATTCACCTCATTCTCCAAGCTGAAAGAGAGCTTTTTATCTGTTCCAGTATGTTTGCCTATAAAAGCCAAGAAACTCTCTATCCTTCAATTTTCACCTAAAAAACATATTTTGTACTCTCATATTGGAAATCTTACTTACAAGAGTAAGCTTCCAGGCAACCTTTGATAGTTCGTTCTCCGAGATTCACATGACTCAAGAAATTATTGATTCTGAGGAAACAAAATATAGCATTTGTTAATGCTCAAGAGAAAATCAAAATTTATAATCACACAAAGGAAAATATATACTTCATGAGTGATGAGGGTGGTATTTAAGAACAATAAATAGTTGCACAGATTTTTAAAACTTACTGGTCAAGAGGAGTGTATTCCAAGTACTTCATGATGGATGTCAAAGAATCAACTAGCTTCACTCACAATTTTGATACCTGCATTGACGATATAGCTTAAAGCCTGAAGGTATTCCAAGCTACATAAGTTATTACTAATTCACCAATTGAAGCAGGCTGACACCATATCTTTTCATTCATTATACAGAACTTATGATGGCAGGGAATTTGGGGTCATAATCACAAGTGAATACTGTAAAGTTAAATTCCCAAGTTAAACACCACCATGAAGAACTAGATCTCAGTATCAATGCCAAAGATCTACAGCCTTCATTAGAATCAGTGTTTTAAAAGGCAATTGCGCCGGGCAGGGCGTTTCATGTCCCACGGGGTGGCGCGTAAGCCCCGCAAATTTTGTGTTTTAAATTTTAAAAAAATATAATATAATGTTAAAACAAAATTGATTTAAATTGGCAACAATTACAAAAATTTAAGAAAAAATTAATTATAAAAATTAAGATAACCATACCAATTAAAAATCCAAACTCAACTCTTGCCAAAAACAATCAAGATAGACAAAAAAAATTGTTTCAAATTCTAGCGTTATGCAAAATTAAGATTTAAAATAATAGTGGACGAGCACTAATTTACTCAATCATTATCAAAAATCTCATCATTAAGATCATTATCTTCATCTTCTCCTTCATTAACACGAAGGGTTTGCAAATCCTCAAATTCATTAACATGCTTTCCTCCAATTTCAATGAACTCTTCCCATCTTCTTGATCAGAGTCTTCTTGTGGCTTAGGTTTTTTTTTTTAATGTTTGACTTAATTGAATAAGTGGGAGGGTTTTTACTAAAAGAATAAAATATGTAAAAAGCTCAAGTGGGCCTAAAAAGGGTGGATTTTGGATTGGAAATTGGAAAAAATTCAATTTAAGCCTAAAATATGTAAAAACACATTGGGCGTACGCCCAAGGCTTGAGCGTGCTTCCGCCCGGGGCGTACACCCACTAGGGATTACGCCCCCCTCCTCTTGCCCCGGGCATTTCAGCAACACCCCGCCCCGCGGGCACGCCCGAGACTGCCTGTTAAAACACTGATTAGAATGAAAAATCACTAGGCATTACTTATTGGAGCGAAATCACATTCACTTGTTGAGAGAAAAACAGATTGTTCTCCTCCAAGGAACTTTACTCAGCCAACCATATAGTTACGCTTACATAGAAAATAAGTAAATAACAAAACAATATTCAAAATATCACGTCCGAAAAATGATCCTACATCATTGTTTCAAATACACAGGCCACAGAATAGTTACAAAGACATGCTTCTACAACCGCCTATTCCGAATCTCATCGAATCGAAAAAAAATTAAACGAATTCCAAACATTGTAGCCACATACACATTCTTAACTCAATTTTACGCAGGTCATATGAAACTCAAGATACAGCCTATCTTCCTGCAAATTCCATTTCTACCATACATTAGCACATAGGACCCCAAATTATAGCAAACTTTACAATTTTACACATCCAGAACTTAATTTCCAATATTCATCCTCATATTATCAAAATCTCTTCGAAATAGAGTTTCTAATGTCTAATTAAACTAAATCTACAAAATTCTCAACCTTTTTTCAACATTCATGCACTTTACTATATAATACACCGAAAACTTTCAACCAAAAAAACAAAGTTAAGCACAAATCTACAATTCAAAAATAGGCCTATACATACACTCGCTTCATATACTATCCAAAATTTCCAACAAAAACAATATCAACATCACGAATTCATGTAGATCTGGAAATAAATTGACTTTCCGTAAAAGATAAACCATTAAACTACGATTCAGCATTAAATTTATGACAACAAAAACGTATTTATTAAAGCGAAAATTGAAGATAAACGAGAGCGAAACATACCTTTGTTGACGAACGGCGAGAAATTGAAGGAAATATTTGAATTTTAATTTGACCGGAATTAACGATAAGTATGGGGGCCGACAACTCTTATAGAGAACGAAAGAGAGGAGAGAGAGAGAGTGGGAATATTCGAAATTGTGAAAAATGATTGGCTGAAAATTTTATATATTTTTTATCTTTATTTTTTTATTTTGGGTTTTGGATGAGGATCCGCGATAGGTATAAAAGAATCTCGAAAGAAGCGCCACTTTCATTAACTGAAGTCGTGTTTATCTATTCCTGCTATTGCTCTCTTAGTTATCACTGAACAAAAAATCTGAGACCATAAGAAAAGAAAATACTTTTTCACTCCTCTGTCTACACTTTATACAGGTATGTATGTATGTGTGTGTGTATATATATATATATATATATGTATCTTCTTATTATCCTTTCTGTTAGTGGGAATTGTGGCTTAGCTTAATTGTTTATTCAGATTCATTTATTCTTCCGAGTATTTTTGGTTCGTTATTTTTTGGATGGGTAAATGTGGTGAGATTAGAAATTGGTGAAGAATTATGGTTAATTTAGTTAAATTAATTGCCTTTTATTCTACCAGTATGATTGTTGTGTAAATTTACAGGTGAAATTCTCTGTAACTACAGTATTTTCTGTAGAGATGAGGACTGGGGTGAATGACTTACAGAGTTGAACATTATTAATGTGACAAAAATATTGAGTTTGTTGTATTAAGTATTAACTTGAATTCTGCATCATGTTCTGTAAAGTATTGTTTGATCAATATATTTCGTCGTAACGAGGGGATACTTGGAGGTGCATAATCCTGCAAACGCATTTTCTTTAACAAGTGTTCTTTGAACAATTCTTGACAATGTGTTTGAAAAGGTTAAATTGTTGATGAAACTGTTTATGATTGTGCTTGTTTTTTTTGCTAAATCTGAGAGGTAAATATTAGTAACTACTAATGTGTCGTGAGCCCTGCTCACTGTAAACGGGTCGAATCGAACAAGTTGTTGTTCAAGCTTGCTTGAATAATTATCGTGCTCATAAGTTTTGTTTGAAGCTGGTTTGATTGTTAATTGAGCCGAGCTCAAATGAGCTTTAATCGAGTCGAACTCGAATAGCTTGTCTTTTTTGCATATATTTTTTCATTTTTTTCACTAATCGAGTCGAGCTCGAGCCGAGCTTCAAACTTATCGAACACACAAAAGGTTGTTCAAGCTAGGTTTGATATGTTAATAAACCGAGCTCAAACGAACTTTTACCGAACGAACTCAGGTCGAGTATCGATTGGTTTAGTTCGTCTTTCAGCCCTAGTCTGGAGTACTTGTAATGGTTAGCCTTTTAGTCTTAAGCTAACTTGTATAGTTTTTCTCTATGTTTGTGATAGTAGCATGTTGGGATAAAGTAGTAAATGCTCAATATAGTACTTGTGGACTGTGGTTGGTTTCATCATAATCTTCATACATCTGCAAAATGTCTTGTGTGCATGTGATTGTTCTTCCAGTGCTCGTTTTCTTGCTTGTTTCGTTCCTAACAAATGGTTCGAGTTTGAAGATTCATTGATCATTTATAATTGACATATATCTTTCTTGATGATGTGTCATTAGGTGATTGGAAAGTACAACGAATATCGAAGCTCTTACAGTACTACATGAAAAAATTGCCATCTCCAAAATGCTATCCTTCACAAAAACTCTCACAACTTTGCCGTCTCACATTCCCTCTACCTTCCAACACCGGTCACTTGTAACTATCCGATGCAACAGTGACAATGGCAACGACGTAAATCCATCCCCACCAGTCCGACCACCCATAACACCACCAGATACAGTAGAAATACGGTTTAAAAGAGGTTCAAGGCGAAGAAGAAAGCAACAAGAAGAAGATGAAGCCAATAAAACGCCATTAAAGAAGGCTTCGCCTCCAAAAGATTGGGACTCGATGACTCTCACTGAGAAGGCTATCGAGCTGTATGTGGGTGAGAAGGGTGCATTGTTTTGGCTTAACAAATTTGCATATGCTTCGATCTTTATAGTTATTGGTGGATGGATAGTGTTTCGGTTTGTTGGTCCCGCGCTTAACTTGTACCAGCTTGATACTCCTCCCCTTGCTCCAGATGCCATGTTTAAGGGATAATGGGAAAGCATAATACGTTGGGAATTTTTTAAAGGGAGAGAGTTTTGATCTTTTTGCTCTTTCTGCTCTTTCATTTAGCTGAATTTTTGTGTTGTGAAGCTCAAATTTGTGGAATGGTTCTAAATTATGTAATTTACGTATACCCTTCAGTTGTATTGATCTTTTTTTTTTCGGTGAAAGTAATACTTTATGCCAACTCTGCAAAATTTTTACAACCAAAACTCAAGATACAGCTACAATAGGTATCACAAGTGCACAGCAACTCAATCAGTTGTATTGATTGTGTTAATTAAGCTTAGGATTATTTGTTTTTTAATCCAAGATGGTATTCTATTTCGTAGTCCAACATTTGCAAAAGCGACCACCTCTGTACTCGTCATCATATATTGATATGCCAAATTTGGCCAAAATAGGATTTATACTTCGTGGCCTCGTTATTACAAACTGAATCCTAATAATTATAGGGTAATTACGAGGCTACAGGGTCGTAAATATCAAAATTGCACCAAATGCCCCTAACGAGTCCCCAAATTGCAAAACACTACAAGATCCTCGTATTTCTTCTAATTCGGGTCGGGTCAACCCATGACCCGACCCTACGAAGTATAATCCTAGTCGTTCCTCAAAGACACATGGCACCATCCTAATAGGATCTCCAGCTGGCAGGATAATATTCGTTTAGCGTGCGAACACTATAAATACCCGTATTTATTGAAAACAAAAGGATTGGAATCTAAGCAATTAATATACTTCGAAAGCTCGGTCGTATATTCGATACTAAGACTAAGACTTAACAGTAGAATCCCATTACATATAAATTTGGATAAGTTCGTATACGAATTAACGATACAATAGGTGAATTGAACATTATATTCGAACTACGTTAGACTTGATCCCTGAGAGGTACGTAGGCAGCTCGATAGCCCGAGGGCAGTCTATAATCCTAATTAGTTAGTATTAATTCGTCTTACGATGTCATCTTGACTGAGTAGAGGGAGGGTTAATTTTGACCTAGATCATATATATATATATATATATATATATATGCACTAATAGCACTTAACAATCTTGAAAGATTTTACTTAGGCACGAATCCTCAAAAAATTAGTAGCAGCCCTCTCATATTTTCGATGAAAATTCCACCGGAATCAGCTCACGTGCGTTTCACAAATATAAAATTAGTAGCAGCCCTCTCATATTTTCGATGAAAACCCCATCGGAATCAGCTCACGTGCGTTTCACAAAAGGGAAGTTCTCTTTTTGTGTATTTTTCAGAGGGTTGGTGCCAAAATAGATATTTTTAAGGGGATTAAGTGTTATTAGTCCTATATATATATATATATATATATCTAACCAAACCCTCAAATATTTGGTATTGGGAGATGTCAATTTCCACTTTCTTTTAGCAACAAACTCCACCAAAATGACCTAATATACTGATTGCATCAAGACTTGAAGTGGTTAACTAAAATAATATATATAATCACTTTAAAGATATGCAAAGTGGTGATATTTCCAGTTTTAACCCATGGATGAAGTGGTGGAATAGGTGTAATGATAAATCACTTGGCTAATGTACATAATTGCATAGTTATATATATATATATATATATATATATAAGATAAGATAAACCCATGCATAGGTCACATGACAAAATGCTATTAATGAATACAATCCAGTCTTCTTACTAAATAAATATGATTATCATAAAAATAGACAATTTTTTCTTTCTCAAGAAACTAAGTGTCCACGTGTTACATGACTAGATCTTGAATATATCTAATAAAAAAGAAAAATAGCATAATACAAAATAATATAAATGGAAAATAGTGCTGAGTGGGGACATGGTTGAAACTTGAAAGGCTCAAAGACATTATTCTATTCTGGGAAAGTTTTCATTTTGATTTTGAACTTTGAAAAAGCTTGTTGTTTTTCATGTTTGTATATACATACATATATATATGTATGTATGTATATACACACACAAACATATTATTGTTGGCAAGCAAGAAACGTATTTGAACAAGAAATTGAACTGGAGTGGCGGCAAACTGGCAATAAGTACACTCAATCTATTGCTTTTAATTTGCAAAGAAAGAATGATTTCTTAGCTTTCAGATATCTGATCTCCTTCTTGTAAGTTTTCTTCTTCTGCTTTCTATGTATATTTTTCTTAAATTCATTCCTACAACATTGTATCGAATGTTTCTTTGCATTTAACACTGTGTTGTGCTAAAGATCACTTTTTTTTTCCATCTGGGTATGTTCAATTTTCCCTTTTTATGACTTGTTTTAAATGATATTTTTGTTAATACAAAATGATATTTTTGTTATTTTGGTACTTTGAAATTCTTTAAAGAAGTTTTATTTTCAAAGGCAATGATATTTCTTGAGGAAAAGAAAGCTCACTTTTTGAATTTTAGTTCTCAATTTGAATTTTTTTTGTTTTATCTGTACAAAACATTCTCAACTTCTATTAGCCTATATCCATTTCCATTTTTATATGTTATGAATTTCTCTGTTATATGATACATCTCTTGTTTTATTCATCTCAGATGCTCTGATAAAGGACTCAAATTTATAAACATTGTGCAAACAATAAAGGGATTATTATTTATTCAATAAAGAATGGGGGATCATTTTGTTCTGCTGGTTGATCACTTACTCACTGAATCAACTTTGGAGGCTACGATTAGAAGCAAGAACTCATTAAACCAATCGGCCCTTGTCGGAGTCGATGACACGATGAGTTATCGTTCGTCCCAAAACGATACGAAAGCTAATGTATCTCCAATGAAAGTGGTGGAGTGCAGGATATGCCAGGATGAAGATTTTGATTCAAATATGGAGGCTCCTTGCTCTTGCTGTGGCAGTTTAAAGGTTATAAAATAGTATAGATAATGTATTTTGATCTTTTTATTTATTATCCCTACTTGCAACAATTAAAGAATAGCTACTATTTTCTTGTGATATTTCCAGTATGCTCATCGAAAATGTGTACAGAGGTGGTGTAACGAGAAGGGCGATACCGTGTGTGAAATATGCCATCAGGTAGGATCGATACTATTTTCTCGTGTTATTCAGAAATTCGATACTAATTCTTGTAACGGTTTCTGGGCGTAAACGAGTTTCGATATTTTTTACTTTTTTTCACTTCGATTGATTTATGTAATTATATACATGTTGCAGCAATTCAAGCCAGGATATACAGCACCACCACCTATTTTTCGTTTCGGGGGACTCCCGATGAATCTGAGGTAGTATTTCAATGTTTGTTTTCGAGTAACATATAATGTAAAAGAAATTTATTTTCATTTGTGTATAGTTGCTCATTAATAAATCAGTTTATTTGTATTAGGGGAAACTGGAGAATTGCAAGAACAGACTTAAATAATCCTCGTATTATTGCAATGGTTTCAACTGATAATCATGGTTTCTTCAATCCGGACTATGATGATTACGCAGTTTCTACATCACGGAGCATAGTTTGTTGTCGCTCCGTTGCCATAGTCGTAACTCTCTCTCTCTCCCCCTCTCTCTCTCCCCCCCCCCCCTCTCTCTCTCCCCCTCCCTTCTCCCTCTCTCTCTCTTATCGATTTATTATTGTTGTAGTTTATGGTTCTCCTAATTCTGAGACATACTCTTCCAGCCATTGTTAGTCGAGCAGGAAACTATTCGTTCCCTCTCGTCATGGTGAGATTCTAACTTACCCCCAAATTTCAAGTGTTATAAACCTGCAAAGAAAAGTTCTTATTTATTGGTTTTTACAACAGTTATTGATGCTAAGAGTTGTTGGGATTATTCTACCAATTTGTCTAATACTGAAAGCTGCGACTTCCATCCTTCGTCAAAGACACCAACAGGTAAATAATGCAGCACTGCGCAATCTCACCCTACCCCCGACCCCTACCAGCTAAATTTTATATGTTATGTGCAAATCAATCAAGATATGTGACTCGTGTGGTCATAACAGGCTAATCTATCAATTTCTCCATCTGATGAAGAATCTGGTCCGTTGATTCTGCATCAGCCACATGTTATTGGTGTACGATAATTGGTTGCAATCGGGACTGATCCTATGCTTCGACTTTTAAAGAATTGCAGCTGCTAAAATGGAAAAGCTAACGAAATGGAGATCCAACTTCATTTCATTTCATACACTGAACAAATATGGCTTTAGTTTACTTAACATAGGGCTATTATTTAGAAACTATATTAGTACAATATAGTGTAGATTTTGAGGTGGGATTCAGTTATGCATCTCTAAAAGAAGGATTTGTACACAAAAATATATGCCACTGTATGTATATCAAAATTTACAAAGAATTAAAGCTGCTTTCTTTGTATTTTGTTTTCACACTCAAATTTTAGATATATCTGTTAAATTTAGATAACTAATGATCCAATCATCCTCAATATATAGTCATACCTTCTTTAAAGAATGTCGCTGGTATTTATACTTCCGACTCTTTTGTCGTTGACGCCAGAAGCAAGTGAGTGCTCCGAATCCACAGCTTGCAACAGCAATTGCCAATGCAGCCCCCACGGGAACCACGACTGCATGTGCGATGGCTGATAAATCCTCAGCTTGCACACCATCCGCCCGTTCTTCCACAAGAAGTTCTTTATCCTTGTATAGAGGTGTGTGTGTCTTCCCATAATATCCTATCAAAAACTTATAAACCTCATCTTGATCCCAATCGATGTGGCTTTTACCACCATTTTTTTTGCTCCTGTTGAGATAGCAAGATGGGCAAAGCTGTCTTGAAGGCCATATGATTTTCGGGAATTTAGGATCTCCGGTTCCAAGAGATTCCTCATCCTTCATAAGTCTATCGTTAACTTTGTTGTGTGCGTTCCATAACCAGAGGACGAAATCACGAGCTTTCTTGAAAGGGTTAGAAACACTGCAAGTTTAACAGAACTTCTAATAAGATGGCATATATAAGGAATAATTAATTTACTCTATACTATACAGTATTAGTAAAGGTAACCTGGGAAAATAACTTACCTTGAACACATGTTATAAAAATGTTGTCGACACTCCTCACAGATAAAGAAACTATGAATAAAATCACAAATGGCGGTAAATGCCATTTGGCTTTCTCCATCGTCCACTCTTACTGAAAGCGAATGCAATAAAACCCACAGACCACAGCTGCAAAAGAAACACAATTAATCAGGTAAGGCTGCTTGCGGAATTTGAAGGCTGTATGATCACCTACCATCGATTGTTTTAAAATGAGTTGCGATTGGATGTATTTCACCTTAAAACTTTTCTGGATTCATATTTGTCAGTTTACAATGAATCAACATGATTCCAGTATGTGACAAATTAACACAGAGAACTAAAAAATCACTTTCTATGTTCAATAAGAAACATGAGGGGGGTCTCAAATTAAACAAGTCATGCCAACCTCTATTTTCAAGCCTGTTTTCCCATGTAATACTCAAAACTGAGCATGTGACAATAAAGTTCGAATACATTATATTCTTGAGAAATAAATATGAGCGTAGCTTACCTAAAACCTCTGGTCTCATTCTTGCTTCCACGACAGAACATCTACAAAGAAAATTCACAGCCAGATTGTAGAAATCAAAGTTGATTCTATTGTACGATACTGTTACAAGGATTTGCTTAAACTAGTGCAATAAATCCAATTTTTTGGAAATCAGAACAATAAAAGGTTTTGGAGCCAAAAATATTAACACTGCATGGATTCTCATTTGTCTTTTCTCGGGCCAGGGAGATTTTTTGGTTTGTTTAAGAACATACTCAGCGATTGTCATATATTTCAAATTCATAACATGAACTATAAGTGGAATCAGATGATGTGGAAAGACGGGGTTGAATAGCAGATATACATACCCAATGTCCACGAGGAACATCTTCTCCACAAATCTGATAATTTCTCGGTGCTACTTCCTCACCACTACTTGCAGTTTCCGTCTTGTAGGCTAAAAAACCGTCAAAATCAACAAGTATTTCTGCAGTTCCCTTCCGGCATCTGTGAAAGAATATTCATATCCAAATTAAAAGATAGAAGCATATTACCAGTCACTATAAAGGGAAAAAAAATAAAATGATGACCTTCTAGATGGGTGATGGATCACCAAAAGTTGAAAGAATTTTACAAGTGATGCCTGAGTCTCTGATTTAATCATCTATCAATATAATTTATTAAATGAAATAATTCATAAATAAGAAGAATGGATAAAAGTAACAGTAGAGCAGAAAATGAAGTAAAACACAGATATTACCTTGTGGTCTAAAATGATGTCAAAAGCAACGGATGTTGCCTCCTCAATATCTTGTATAGCCCTAGCGATCTTTCTCCAGAAACACATTAGAATAAGTCAGAAGATACATCACAATAGAGTTTCAATTTCATAAATTTAGTTCAACATTCAGAATGTGCTCTCAGAAAGACCTGTCCAGGATCTGAAGCATTTGACTGAGGATGATTGCTCTCATATTTCTCATCATCCAAATGATATGAGCTGTAAATAAGAGGAAAATTATAATTAAAATTACAAGATGAAATTAAACCGCGTTACCTATGACCTATTGAAACTTGTAAAAGCATAAGTTCTCATGAACTTATGATGCATAACATCCAATTTAAGGCCAGTCCCGCTTAATAAGAGCTACCAAAAAGCGAAAAGAAGTTCTATACCTGTTCATTTGCTTATTGATCCAATTTAGCAAGAGATCTGCTGTTCGTCCATCATCAATGGGGCGTATCTCACTCTGTTCTTGCTTTGAGTCCCAGCCGCTGGACACAAACTTAGAAGGTGGTCCCCACAGAAGCATAGGAAAGTACCCCACAGAGTACTTATCACAAAGCTTAGTATTTATCTGTGCTGCCAAGCGAGTCAAGCGAAGAAACAATCAAGAGAAAGCAGCTTAATACGTGTGGGCATGTGTGTGTGCGTATGATGCTTCATATTTCAGAAGCGTATGACAGGTTTTCTGGCCCACTGAAACAACGATCAGCGATGTGAAACTACAATGGATAAAACTAACAAAACAAAATGTACACTATGAATTTGTTTAAAGAGATTGAAATGTACACTATGAATTTGTTTAGACTAGAGGGATTGTGTTTAAACCGTTAAAATTCAATAGCAAAACATAGCATTAGTACCTTCACGGCACAATCTACTCTGGTTAATAATATGATCCCCGGATGGACAGCATCTGCTCCATTGAAAAGCTTTGCAACCTTCTCATAATGCGGCTGCCCAAATTGTAAACTTTGTCATGAGAACCATAGTTACGATACAGCAAATAACAGAACTTTTTAACTCCAACTCCAACTCCAACATACCTTGTAATTTCTGCAAGCAGGGCACCTGAAAGAAACAGACATAAACACACTGAGAAAAGACAAATCATGCGGACTTTCACGTACAGCCAAAGAAAGAGACATAACCATACTGAAAAGGTCAAAATTTTCAAACACCAAATACAGCCGTTTTCTTCACAAACTATTTATAGGGCTGTAAACAAGTCGAGTTGAACAAGTTGTTGTTCAAGCTTGTTTGAATTATTATCGAGCTTCAGAATTCGTGTTTGAGTTTGGTTTGATTGTTAATTGAGCCGAGCTCAAACAAGCTTTAATCGAGCTGACCACGAGTCAAGCTCGAGTAGCTTTATTTTTTTGCACATATTTTTATCTTTTTTTATCTAATCGAGTCGAGCTCTAGCCGAAATTCAAACTTATTGAACACAAAAAAGATTGTTCAAGCAAGCTTGGTTTGAAACGAGCTTTTTAGCAAATGATCTCGAGTCGAGTATCTGTAGTCTGTTCTTATTTCAGCCCTACAAACTAAACCATCTAAAACCTTCAAAAATCATTACTTTTTATCTCTATTGTTCCACAGTCACAAAAACACATCTCCAAACAAACAGGACTTAATTTCACCACATTTCACCCGTCAAATTAAACATTCAAGCGCAATTAAACATCAAAGAACGTTAATTCATATAAATACCACAACTCATATTCGAGCAAAAACAAAAAAAGCTTAAAAGAAAAAGCAGTAACGGACCAGTGAGCGAAGAATTCAACAATGGCGTACGTAGCGGTGGTTTCCTTAAGCACTGAATCAAAATTCGTGGCGTTTAATTCCACCACATAATCCGCTTTGTCAGCCTTATCGTCCACAATTGATCGCAGAATTGAACGAGATCCAATCCCAAACGGAGCTGAAACTGAGATCGGAGACGACGATGATGCGTCACAGATATACAGAAGCAGCGTTATAATTAACAAAGTGATAATAGATACAGAAGACATGGAGTTTATACTTATATAATATAGATACACAGAAAATGTGTATGTATATATCTCGCAGAGGTTTTGCGAGGGGAAGAGTGCTTTTGCCGTTTTATTTGGACTTTAAACTAGTATAGTATAAGTGCCACTTTTTAGTTGCAGCTTTTTGTTGTCCGCCGCGCTCTCAAGATTGTACACTCGACAAAAAGAAATTGGAAAACGCAAAATTAAAAGTAAAAATTTCCTTTTTCTTTTTAATAGTTAGGTTATGAATAATAAGTATTAGCTTGGAATAGAAACTAAGACCTATAATATTTTGAGAGTAAAACCTAATACCACTAATATTTTGGGGCATCATTTTTGTCTATAGAACTAGGTTTCGTCGGCATTGAAAATTACTTCTTTATTAATGGCTTATTAATATTGAGATATAAATTTGACAAACTAGAGTAGCGGTTGGCGCAGCATATTTTTATTGAATTATTAAATAAAGCATGAATTTTTGGCTGTGTTTGGTTTTGTTTTCAAACCCATTTTGGCCAAAAAATTTGGCCAAAACTTGTTTGTTTTGTGTTTTTTTTACCAAAAATGATTTTTTTTGTCAAAAAAATTGTCAGCTATTGTCTCCCTATTTGTCTCTACTTTAGGGTACCTACTAATTACATCAACTACAATATAATCATTTAAAACGTATATTATATTATATTTTTCAATCATTAACTAATTATAAACACAACTTTTCAGATAAAAACTTACATGATTTGACTGCTACAGTAACTTTTGTCTCTTCTGAAAATAAAATCAAACACTAAACCAAACACATTTTCATCAAAATACACAACTTCCAATGAACTTTTTCACCAAAATTTTCACCAAAAAAAAACCCCAAAATAAAACCAAACACAGCCTTTGCTTTTGGTTTTTTTATTTCTCATAATCATAATTATGTATGAATTGCTATAATCTATTAAGAGAAATATCAAACCATCATAATTAATTATTTCATTCATTGATATATATATTTATAATTAATCAAATCAAAATATTGAAATCCAATATTCTTAATCCATAAATATCAAATCTTGCGTTGTAAATTTGAACAAAATGTTGAAATTCATTAAAACATTCTTCTAACTTTCATGAAGATTGGAATTTGCACAAGGTACTCTAAACACAAAATTGCAAGAATAAAGGCCATTTCCATTTACTATACTCATATAACTTTCAAATCAAATGTAATATACAGTGCCTAGCAAGCCCATAACTTGAAATAGTGCTTCGCTCCATTTCAAGCTCGGCTACAAGTACAACATATTTCTTATAATACTACTAGTATAATTCTCGGGTCGACCTCGTTCAATCCACTATAGAATAATCCAGATCATTCTTGACCCAACATATCGGGTTCAATTGTGGACCCCACATGCGGGTGGTTCAAATCTTTCAGAATTGTCCAAGAATCACTACTTACTGCCTTAATATCCCAACTCTAGTATAAAAATCTATAGTCTATGCACCACGGCCCGGGGTTGTACTTGCCGACATTGTGATGTTTCCACCTCTGCAATTTGCCTTGCCACTGCAGCTGCCTCTTATTCGTGAAGAAAGTTTAGCAAACACTTCCTCCCTTTGGGGGCGGTTTGCATAAAGTATCCACAGCGCGAGACTTAGCATAACTCCTACTGATATAAGGCCTAATCCTGCATTTACAACCCGAAGATAGTGCTCTAGTGGTGGACAATAGCTCGTGGTGATGTTTCGAAACGTATCACGTACAAAATTACAGTTTTGAAGATTCAGTAGTGGCGGGGCGTAATGTTCTAGAGCATAGCTGACGTTTACTGCAGCCACGAGCTCCGAGTACATGTTGGGAGTCAACCTCCCGATGCTGCTGCATATCCCATATGCTGATACGGCGCAGGTGTAGTTCTGCCAAACCTGCATTCATGAAAAAGAAGTTATATGCGAGAGTGAGTGTATACTAATTTTAAGTGCCTATCAACTTATGGCCAAAAATAAGTTATTTGGGGTATTTGCAAATCTGACTTGTGCTTCTAATTCTCTAAACAGTGATAATAATTTATAATTTCTAAGTTGGTACGCGGATCTTAAAACAGATTATGGTAGTTTTCAAATTAGATAAAAGTTGCTTTCCATATCTTTATCACTATTTTTTTGCAAACATTCCATTGCAGTTTTTTCTTTCACTTCTCACTTGTGATTGCAAACACACTTACTTTTGATTTTTTCCTCATTTCCCACTTATAATCACCTCTATAAACAGTTGTGTTTGCAAACGCTCCTTAAAGACGAAAGGCTTGACCTGCTTGCAAACAACCCCATAAAACATGCATAATAACCCTATATAGACAGCTTACCAGAGAAGCATTATCCATAGAAAGTTCTTGGGCCGAACACGGGCGATCTTGCAGCTGGGAGTCATATGGATAGCAGAGTGGAGGTATGAGTGGACCTGATTGATTATAATAACTCGACCCAGCCTGAGGAGGTGGGTTCGAGTTGGCAACGGAGCCCACAAATCCGTTGACAAGATTTACAATATCGTTCATCACTTGTTTGCTCTTGTAAAGGGTCTGATTTGTGGTTCTCTGGTCAACACAAGGTAGGATATTGCTTAGGGCTGTTTCTGCATGAGGATTCTCTACCCATTCTCCCATGGCCATGCACGTGTCAGAAATTGCGCTGAAACACACAAGATACGGATTTTAGACGAATCAGAACAAGAAAGTAGCACACCACAATTTTATTTTATTTTTTTTGGTTAAATATTCCATTTTACTTAACCAGGACAAAAGAATTTGAAGATGAAGTGCAAATTTTCAAAGTCAAGATTAAATACACATGACATGGAGTTTTATTAGAATCAAGGAGTGTTTGGAACATTTTAAACGGGGTTGAGGGGTTGGGCGGGCAATAACCCTCAAAGGATGAAGGGTGTCGGCTTTTACTCAAAGCTCGATGTGTCAAATGATTTCCATAGTTGCACAAATATCCACAAAGAGTGACATAAAAGGAATTAAAAGTAAAACACTAGGGAACACTAATCTACATCAAACTAAGCATCTTACTTGTCGAGAATAACAAAAACTCCACAAAGAACGAATGTAACTGCAACGAGTAGCCATCCACTAATGATGAATCTGCATTATTATGATGCAAGTGAGAAAATTGACGAACATGTAGACTATATTAATAAATGATGTCGTAAATCAAAATATGGAACTCACATGTGTATCGCATGCTGATGGCCAAAGATAGACAGCACTGTAATGAAAAAAGACCCCGACTTTCAGCTAAATATATAAAGTTACGAAGGCAAGATATCAAATTAAATGGCAATTTTACCAATACATACCGAGGCCTATAATAGATATTAGAAGCATCACAACTGCAACAGCGATCAGAGCTGATCTCCTACAATAAGCAATTAATCATCAATACTAAAATATGCATGAAAAAAGATAATAGTCTCTATTAATAGTATTTCATGGTATAAAATCATACACTGCGTTAAAGACTTTTCGTATTTTTCTCGAGTTTTCCGAGGTCTTCTGCTCCAAAGTATCTGCTGCAGTATTCAAGTCCCCATTTAATCTGTCAATATCATCCTTCACATCTGATGGAAGGAAAATTTGAGCCACACTGACCGTTTTTGCTAACGACAAGTATCCCGTGACATTTCTCAGTGTCTGTACAGTATATTCTGACTGATTTACAACATAATTCAGAGTGTGCAATGTTTCTCCATGAAATCGATCTTGTCCTACCGATAGCAAAATACATCCAATCCTGGTAAAAAGTAGAACCAACCAAGCAATCAGTTGCAAAATAACTTCAAATCCTGGTATAATCACAATCATATACTTGTAGATATGCGAAACTCTATAGATATTAAATAAGCGAAGGTGTGCGTTGAGATTATTACGCTGCAGCAGTGGTAAAGATAATAAGTAGTAAAAGACATATCCTCAGTGACCAGCTCGATTCTTGGCCATTGATATTTATCTTCCATCCACAGAAATATTGCACAGCGAGAGCCAAACCGAAGGAAACAAACCATAAAATAGCAAGAATAAAAGCTGCAGCACCTGTAAATCCAACAGACTGTAGACACAAATGTCAAGAATATGATAGTAAATATATAACATCAACTTTACTCATAAGAAAAATTAACCTTTCGGTTTGTCATGATATAGCACAAAAATTTGCTATTTCTTGGCTAATTTGACAAATTTCCAGAAGAATTATCCTGAACGTATTCAGGATTAACACTCGGTTCATCTAACAATGGTTAGCTTTGAAGCTTCTTTAATTCTTAGCTATATATCTAATAAGAAAGATGTGAAAAACGCTGGATTTTAAAAAGTAATAGGGACGATGATCACATCATTTTTCAACCTTGAAAAATACCAATCCAGAAGGACACATCCTTGGCATAATTCATAAATTTTGTACATAAAACCAGTAGAAATTCAATATAAATGTCCACCAAATCCTTAACATAAGCAAAAAATACCGATAAATCATGATTGATGCCAATTCTCGAGAAATAAATTTCAACGAACAATTCAAAAAAAAAAAACAGACAATTATCTCAAGGTGAAGCAAGGAGAATAGAGCTTACAGCCCAGTAATGTTTATTGGCAATATCCCATCCACCTCTGTATTTATGAAACCTAGAAAGAATGTCGGGCCGTTTCGTCCTGTTCTCGGCCAATACAAGTGTGCTCGCATCGTTGGCAGGCCCCGGAGCTTCTCCATTTGAACTCATTATTTGATCCTTCCATGATCCCATATTTTCTTCTCCTACATACATTTAAAACATGGTTTGAAACAAACAAAAAACAAATAACAGACATAAAGAACTTTATTGACAAAGATGCTTAATCTAATTATCCAAAAAAAAAAAAAAAGATGCTTAATCTCAATAAAAGACAGAAAACAATAAATTCCAAAACCCACAAAACAAATCCACAAAAATGCCAAAATAAAGATTGCTTAATATATAAATCAAATGTTAAATTACCACATCACTCCCCTATTTTTCCATTTCAAGGTAAATATCCTATTTTAGGAACCTATTAATATAAAAAAAAAGTAAAATTGGGAAATTACAGAATCTATATATGAACAGGAAATCAAGCATCAGGTCAGATTAATAACTTTAAGGGGCACAGATTTATTTATTTATTTAATATATATATATATATACACATTACACACACGCACAAATATATTATTTGCCAAAAACAATCAAGGAAATGAACACCACAATTTCAACAACTTATTGTAAACAATAATTAACAACTTTGAAAATTAAAAATCAAAATTAAAGCATCATATTCCAGTTCCAATAATCCTAAAGATAAACATCATTCATACTGAATCTTCAAGAATATGCAAATACATATATATATATATATATATATATATAATCACAACTCACCTAAGATGGACTTGAAAGGATCTCTGGAGTGGCAAAGAACAAAACTTGAGTTCAAGAAACTGGAGAGAGCAATAAAAGTAACAGAAAAATACAAAAAACCCCTCCTTTCCATCTTGCACCGCCAAATCTCACTGCACGAATTGCATACAAAGCCACTGCAGATTAACCCCTGATCAAATTATCATGTTCGGACAAACAAATGAAATTGGCCATTCAATTAATAATTTGATTCTTTCACATTTTCTTTTTCTTGTTTTAAAGGGTTTGATTCATAAAAGTAGGAAAATCTAATGAGTATTCTGTTGAACTGTGTAAGATCTCCTCTGATGGACAGAGGAACATATAAATATATACATACGTACAGATGTATGTATATATAGGGGGAGGGGGAGGGGGGGTCACATGGGGTGGTAATGGTGGGGACGCAAAATGGAAATGAAGGAGCTGATAATCTGAAACACTCCCAGTTGCTTTTGGATTCTTGTCCTATTCATGTCTATTTATATTTATTTAATTAAATATTTTTAGATCTTTTCTTTAATTTTTAATTTATTATTTAACTAATATTAACATGAAATACTAATTAATCTCTAATGGGAACTCCAAAAAGGGGAGCATGTTTTTATGGGTCTAATAAATTGTTTAGTACCAATAAATACTAATTTGATTAATTATTATTGTGGCGTGTATTAAAGTTTAAGGTCTAAATTAAGCAGAACACTAAAAGGCTTCGCCCTTGAGAACAGACCGAGCAGCTACACACTTTTCGTTTGCCGGCATAGTACAGTAGGATATAAATATGGGGGAAATTCGGGATTGGTTCTCTCTCCCTCTTCTGTGGATGTAAGCAATTACCGAACCATATAAATTATTTTGTTATTTATTTTTTATGTTTTTATTTTTGCGTTTGCTTTAACAATTATATAAATTGTTTGTGACCCTAAAAGTTATTAAATTTTTAAGTAAAAATAAAGGCTTTTAATTGAGTTAGGTGCACAATTACAGTCAAAGCTGGTTTGGTTGCGGTGGTTCTCATTACCGAATCAAAGTTTTCTTGTTTTGTAACTGCTTTGATGGAATCTGATTATAGTTAATTAATGTTAATTTTGGTTGTTAGTGATGGTCAAAATCTAATTAAGAATCAAGTGAAATTACAGACAAATGCATACCATAATAAGTGTAATAAATTTGGAAATTTTATTTTTGTTTTGAGTCTGAGTAAAACACACGAGAATTGTAAATTTACATTTAATTTATGATAATTATGGTGAAATTAAAGTCAAATAATATTTTTCTTAATTTGGTTTGATTGTGTCAATTTCTTAATAATGTTTCCTCACTTTTGCACGTACCGATTCCATGAATTATTGTTGTTGCATATAATCACGTTTATCTTGAGCTTATTATTTATCTTGGAAGTGACAAAGAATGAGATAATAATTGTTAATTATTTACTTTTTATGGATGATTTGAACGTGACTAAATCCAATTTCAACAAAAAAAATTTAATATAGGATTAACTATTAAGTTGTTCTGGTCAATTATTTAATTGAAATCTCGAAACAATTCCATTTCATGTATACATAAGATTAGATTTACATAGAGTCAACATATATATTCAGGGTAAATATTGTACAAAGTAATTAAGAATGAGAATTGATATTCGCACTCCCAAAATTGATGGTTACACTCCTATTCTACTTTTGCAACAAATAATTGACCAAAATGTCCGTGCATTTTTATAATATAATTTACCCTTCATTGAAAAACATAAATGCCCTCCATCACATTCTATCCAATTTCTTCAAGTTTATATCCTCATCTTGATCGTAGCAAAATTAGTCAACATCGTCATTTTTCTTCATTTATCATTTTAACTTCTTTGATGTTTTATATTATTCATCAATATATTACGTGCATCGTGTATTATGCAGCTAGAAAAAGAAAAATCATTTACATAACTGGACGAAGGATAGAGCCCAAAGGATAATGAAAGCTATTTGATTTATGGTTTAAAATTGCGATTTCAATGATGATATTGATATGTATTGTTTCACAATAGTCATGGCATATCAATATATTATGGGACTATACGAAATAAATATATTATGGAATGCTTAGAAAATTTCAGAAAAAAAAAGTATAAAATCGTAGCAAAATATATATCTCTTCAGTATCATATATCAAAAAGTACATTAGATACATCCAATATTATCAAATATTGTTTTCCGTAATATTCGGATAAAACCGCTAAGGCCAATTTATCTGAATATCATCTAATATGATCTAATATTGTCGGTTATACTTAAACTCTAAGAAAATAGTTAATCGGAATACATATTGACCGATATATATATAGAATCAACCTATTGATAATTTAAACCATTACGGAGATAGAAAATTTATGTGTTTCTGTTAACAATGTGAATAAGTGGAAGAAAAAGAGGCGAATATTTTGTGTCAAATTACCAAATTTCATAACTCAAGTTTGACCATAAAAGATGAAATAGAAAAAAATATTAGTGAACAATACATATAAATGAACTAATAAATTCTGCTAATGAGAAATTTTCACACGCAATTCATGGACACGAGATAGACTTATCAAAAGAAAATTTAATTGATCAAGTTCAACATCAAACTTAAGAATTTAAAAGGATGATTGATGTTGAATGTAATCACATCAAAACGAAAAATGGAATAAAGGGTAGTTTGGTCTAATAAAATAAGTTTAAATGTGCTTTTAAAATAATAGAGTATTTAAGTCAATTGCTCAATATTAGAAAGGAAAATAGTACAATTATCATTTTTGGGAGTGCAAAACTGCGAATATCAATTTACCGTAATAAAATAATAAGTGAATTTACGTTATGCATGAAAAATAATTAAATCAATTGGGGCCCCGCAGGAGAGACATACTTTTATTCCCGCGTCACAAATGGCGGGCATAGTTGCATAGAAAGCTGTGCGCCGCGTACTACAGGATCTCCACTCGAGAAGATTTGCCTATGTTTGCCGGAGTGGCAATAGCAAGTCAAAAATTCACATTGGGGAAAAGAAATACAACAAAAAAAAAGGAAAAAATTTTGGTGCACCGTATGTGTGCTGATATGATATGATATATAATATATATAGACTTATTTGTTTTTATTTTAGGTTTATTTTTATTTTAATGAAAAAGTTTATTGGGAGTGGTGTATTTTGATGAAAATATATTTGATTTTATTTTTAAAAGAGATAAAAGTTACTGTAACAGTCAAATTATTTAAGTTTTTGGCTGAAAAATTGTATTCATAATTAATTAATGATTAAAAAATATAATATAATATAAGTTTTAAATGATTGTAATATTATGATTATATATATATGTGTAATAATTGATATAATTAATAGGCACCTTAAAGTAGATACAAATAGAAAGACAATAACTGACAAATTTCTTGATCAAAAAAGTTTTTTTTATCAAAAAACATAAAAATTTATTTGAAAACAAAAACAAACAAAGTCATAGTTTTTGAAAGTGACCGTGTTGATGTGAGGTGATGTACGTATATGCTATACGGGCTGCATTAGAGAATTTTTTCAGAAGGAATAGGAAAAGTAAAATAACTCCTCCATTTACAAATCTATAACCAGAAAAAAATGTTTTTATAAGTCAGTCTATGATAAAAAAAAATAATTATCAATTTCCCTCAACAACCAAAAAGATTTTACTCAATTTTTTCACTATTCATAATTAACTAATTACTTAATTAATTAATTATTAAGAACCTTGATGCTTAATATAATATTATTTTTTCCCTTCAATTTGAAGTATAACTCACAAAATTTTGAATTATTGGCTATATTGTAAAATTATGAAAAGCATATAAAAATTTAGCATGTAATATTATCTAATTGGACATACTTTCCGAACATATCGTAGTTTTTTCCCTTTTCTTTCTTGGGTGGGAAAATGAACAATATATCTTCATTTATGTGGTGATTTTTTTTTTTTTTACAAAATTTATGTGGTGACTTGCAGAGAGCATCTTTGAATATTGCAATGCATTTGTCAATGACTAAATTGAATAAAGACGAAAATGTTGAAATCAGCCTACGAAAATTTGACTTAAGAGGCCTTTGCCATAATTTGTAGCACTTCCTAAGTTCAACAATAAAAGAAATTAAAAATGAAATTAGCAATTAAAGAGATTAAATCCAAAAACAATTAAATAACTTTAGAGAAAATTAGGATTACATTGAATTTCATACTTTGAGCCTATCCATATCCCGTTCATAGTTGTGTTCTTCCTCATCCTATAACAATTTCGTATCAGGTCAGATATCATAATCAATCTCGAAATTGATTAATCACTCAATATCTTGTCTATAATGCATAGATTCCACATGCAAAATTCATATTTCGAACTGACTAAAAACAACCACGTATTGTGTACATATATAGTTTGATCATTAGAGCAATAAGCCTCGGACTTTAATATATTTCAAACAAAAACAAGATATTATTCAAACATAGCAGTTCTTCATTCTTGATAGCTACTCAAATTAAAATTTTAAATACTATTTCATATATATCAAACTTGTAAGATGGGTAAATTTACCGACATATTGGGGTGTTAATGCAAAGAAATCCATCATTGTGGATGTCGCATTCATATAGAATATGTCATCATCTCTTTTTGTGTCATTAAATTCACTTAACTTGGAATCCAAAGGCCAAATCAATTTGCCCCTAACTTTGCGAAGAAAGCAAAATATATTTAACTATAATGTCTGCATCATGGGTTTCTGAATTATTATGAAAGATTAGTCTTATGATGCTATCAAGATACTTGCTTGTTCACTTTCCACGTAGTCTTATTATCCCACGTAATTTCCACGTAAGTTGGAGCCAAAAAAAGAAACACTTATTCATGTGGTATACTTTATAACGTTTGGGTAATTGTGATTATATCAAAATTAAAAAGCTGAAATCCCAAAGAAATCACTCATTGAAAAGATTGATTATTTATGTATGAATAATTGTGATTACAATAAAATTAAGAAATCACACGTAAAAAAGATGATGATTGTAAATAACTCAAAAATATAAGAAAAAAAGTTTAACAAGAAATTTAAAATAATAAAGAGTAGGGCCGGGGATAATTATTTTTTACCCCCTGTGTTAGTTCGAAATTGCTAAACACCGCCCTCTATTAAAATAATAGGCAAAAACACCCCTCTGTTAAAACAATAGACAAAAACACCCCTCTGTTATTGTAAACTCAGAGTGAAACCCTTTTTCCGTTAAAAAATGAATGAAAATCTAGCCCTTAAAATTAAACATCCATATACTTTTGCCATGTTTGTAGGGTTGAAATTCACTACAAAACAAAGATATAGGGATGTTTTAAGGGCTATATTTTGATCAAATTTCTAATGGAAAAGGGATTTTGTGCCAAATTTCCAAAAATAAAGAGGTATTTTTGCCTATTGTTTTAATATGGAGGATGTTTAGCAATTTCAGATTAACACGGGTGGTAAAATATAATAAACTCGGCTGAAAAAGATAGCTCAATACATGCGTACGTTATTGTTTTTCAGAAATTAGCTTAACTTACCCGTTTTTGTATGGAGTTGTTTCAAGTCCACATCAAATATTTCTTAATTAATTTAAGTATTTCTTTAGCTACGTTAAACATCTAATTATAAAACCACTTTTGGTAAATAAACAAATAAAAAAATTTACCATTGAAGAAATATGTATGATTCTTAGCAACTCAGACTCAATTTGATATAATTATTATTATCAATATAGAATAAACTCTATATAACGTATGTCACATAATAATCATAATTGTCGTGAGACCTCGTATCTCTGTATTTATAAGGATATTTGATAAGAAGTCACAAATTAAAGATATCCCTAAATGCATGAACTCACTTTCAAACATCCTTTCATTTTCATGGCCGAAAGCAAAGGAAAATATTATAAATGATGCCTTTATTCATGCATGACACTTTTGCCTTCTTTTCGCCTTTAATTTCGCCCTACATATCTTTATTGCTCCTCAAGAAAAGTATTTACTTTTCTAACAAAATGAAATATTTGCTTTTACTTAATCTTTTTTATTATTATTAACACGGTTTTGTTGCATCAAGTGGCACGTGAGCATGCAAAGGACAAACTTAAAGCAAAACCCATGCAAGTTTTATTAATTAATGTTGCTATTTGATGTGCATTTCTTGCGTCTCACCTAAAGTATAAATGATAATTAAAAAATTCAACAAGGCATCTTATATATAATATAAATCCCAATTGTGAAAAGCATATTTAAAGTCACATCGCCTAATAAGACTGTTTTGCATAGGCATGGTCCAACCCATGACATAATTTTGCGTTTATCCTCTTTTCTTTCCATTTTGGAGTATATATATATTCTTATGATAAATAAATGGGATAATGTTGACACTCCATAAATTATTATAAGAATTTTAATTTCAATTTTTGCTCTTAGATATAAATATAATACCCTTGACTCCCAAAACTATCGTGATGCAATCTAAACAAACTAATCATGTATTTATTGATATTATTTTTCTCTATTCTAAACCAAAGTGAATTAATTAAAACATAGAGCATCTTCCATACGACAAAGTAATAGTATGTGAAATTCGACGATAACATTATAGTATAAAAAAAAAAAATACCAATTTCATTTAATTCATTTCACCTTGCCAATAATTTTTCTCAAAAACCACTATTATCACCTTACCCCGTATCCTCATGGTTTGGGGGCCCGAAAACCCCCGCCATGGAAAACAACAGTAACTCAGCACTATCCGACGGTCTCCTCTTCCAGGTCCTTCCAAAACTGTATCTCCTCAGTGTCTCTGATTTAGGTCAGATCCGGGGGACCCTTCCTATCTCAGTCTGGGTCAAGTCGTACAACTAGACGAGGTGAAAGTTAGATTATAGACTGCACTTAGATGATACTAAGCTACCTACGTACCCACTTGAGGATCAAGTCTATCGTAGTTCAAGTATGAGATACGCTTCCAGTTGAAGAGTCGTATTTGCGTACGAAGAGCCCAAATTTGTATACAAGGAACTTACTCTCAAGTTTATAGTAGAAAATCAGATTGTGAACCTTTGTTACTTATTTTGAGGTGATATTTATAGATGTTGCATCGTACGGATATGATGGTGATAGTTGGGGCCTTCAGATCACACCACGTGTAGTTAATAGACGGTTCTGATCCCGGGTCTCGCTTAAGGTTACGGGTCGACCCTATTGGGTCCATTGAGAGACACGCGGATCCTTCGATCCTAACGTCAAAGCATAATTATTATTTGATGAAGGTTGGACTTGTATTCACCTTCACCACTTACTAGACTCGTACTGATGACCGACCTGGGAGCTTTGGCGAGGTAAATCGACGTCACCAACGGTTTCATGTGCGAGAACGACTCAGGACCCAAGTTTGGTATATCAGTCTCTTTCCTCAGACACATTCAAGTCCTCTTCTTCGACAATCAGAGTCCTAAGTTGCTTATTTGAGCACTTATGCAAGGGGTGGAACGGTTGCTTGCATCTAAAGCATAAACCTTTGCTCCTTAAGTCCATGAACTCTTGTTGGGTAAGCTTATGCACAGGGGTGCTTCCCGATGATTGGCACGACGATGAAGATGTTGGTACGGACTTATATGACGAACTGCGGGTTGGTGGGCGCTATCCGGTACTAGCTTGAACACTCGGCAGGGGTCAAGTTTGCATACTCGTAGGTATGAATGATGTACATTGGACGGTGTTGGTGACTGGTGACAGTTAATCCGAACAATATTTAGTGCCACTCCCGAATTGGAACAGAAGATCGGCTTCAATATAGGTAATTTGGTCCATATCTGTTTGGTTCAGAATCCGTAATTTGCTCCATATTGCGGGGTCCAGCCCATTCAGAAAATACCCCAGATATTGGGCATCAGAAAGCTTGGGAACCTGATTTGCTAATTGAATGAACGAATCGACATACATATCCATTGAATCGAATTGCCTAATGGCTGCTAGTTTCTCATTGGCGTTACCCGCAAGACTATTGTCATATCGTGGCACGAGTGCATCGCAAAGTTCATTCCACGCAATCCCTGACTAAACCAGTGAAGGGCGGATCCTTAGCCACCATAGCAATTTGGACCTTATTATCGTCCCGCAATACGATGAATCTCGAGTTGCTCCTCGGCTCTGGCTATCTAACCCAGCGGATCTGATCCATCAAACGTAGGTAGGCTTGTCAATCAAACCGAGCAAGTCGAGCCTGGTCATGCTCACACTCGGCTTGATATTGTGCGAGCTTTTGTCATTAAGGCTTGAATTTGTACAAAATTTTTTTCCAAAGCTCGGGTTCGGCTTGAAAGTTTATATGAGCTTCGAGACTAGCCCAAGCAAGCCCAAATTTACTCTTTTTTCAAAAAAAAAAAAAAAACTACAAATATAATATATAAATTAACAAAAAAAATAATAGTGCACAAAACATCAAAAGAATTGACATTATCCATGCTCTAATGACAAATCATAAAATTTAAATTCGCCAAGTGGAAACATTTGTAACAAAAAAAAAATTGTATTGCCTCATGTTAGCTTTCCAATCCATTTCTCTTGGACCTTGACTACAAATAAGAATTTATAAATTAAAAAGTCATCAACAATTGAAAAGAAGATTTTATAAAAAATTATGAGTAATGAATTAACTATAGAGAAAAATAATCAAAGAATTATCTTACAAATTGTAAGGCTTATCTTATAGGAAAAAGAATCTCATTTAATTTTTTACTCGTCACATGAATAAGCTGAAATATCTCTCGAGATGCATGCTCTATATATTATTTAAGATTGAAAAATATTATAGATAAATATGTATTTAGGTTACTTACAAGAAAATTGCTTGTTAGTGATAATAACTATGATGAACAACAACCTTTTGAAGACGAAACCTAGCAAGAGCAGCCCTCGACTTTCAATCTCAATTTATGTAGATGATTCATTGATTTGTATTAGAAAAGACGTAGGACTCTTAGAGTTAGATATGAAGTTTTTTAACTGTTTCAATTATTTATAGACTAATTCATTGTATAAGGAAAATTTTGGAATTACATGGTGACTGATCATTTTAAGGATTGTTTTTCATAATTTAAAGTATTGAAATTCTCCATCCAATTTGGAATTATTGGCATATTATTAAATATTATAATGTGTGTGTGTGTGCATATATATATTAAAATTTACAAGCCCGATCTTAATTCAAGCCGAGCATATCTATGCTCACACTCGGCTTAAATTTGATTTCAAGCCTTAAACTTTGGCTCTGGCCCGGCTTGGGCTCGGCTCGTATGAAGCTCGATTTGAAAATTAACAAGCTGAGCTTATGAACTTCGAGCCGACTTGGGCTCATTGACAGTTCTAAACGTAGGTAGAGTGGCATTTGCGTGAGTGGTGGTTATGTGATCTGCTGGCAGTGATTGATTTTGGACAGGGAGAATAGCGACAGAGCATAGGTTAGAATTTTTCGCCGGCGGTGGGGGTACTCGATCAGTGGCGACGGACGAAGACTCCGCAGTGGGCTTCAGTGCCCCAATGGCCGTCAGGATTCTGCAAAACGCTCATCAAATGCGTCTAGACGTTGATCCACGTGTTCCATACGTGCATTCGAGAGATTAACCGACTCCTCCAAGGATAGATCGGACCAAATTGATAAGAACGATTTCACAAAACTCACTAAGACAATTGCCCAAGCTAAAAGCCGATACTTTATTTTCCCAAAACGATAATAATCAAAACATAATCTCCAGACTCCTTAATACAACTAAAGAAGGGAAAACAAGACTCCTAATCCAACTCGGAAAACATGCATAAATAAAAGACTCCAACAAGGAAATCCGGGTGATGCATAAGTTTTTATATAGTGTTTTAGATTTTTTGCTTAATATTTTACTTTCTCTCTCGTATAAGAGTTTGTTTTCTCTCTCGAATGAGAGTTTTATCTCTCCTTGAATAGGAGTTGCACAAGAATTTTCTTGTGTTCGGTTGTGAGTTCTTAAGATTTGTTATCTTCAAGAACTTGATAGTTAGTGTTTCAAATGTTCTTACTACATTGTTTGAGTCGATATGAATTGTATTGTTCCAAGCGTTGTAAACTTTCGATTGAATGTTATATAAGATCGATTTTTCTTATAAAAAAAAAAAAAACTCCAACAAGGAAATAAATAACATGCCAAAAATAATAAATTCACCAAGTCTTCTCCTTCCCGTGTCTAATGTAAACTTTCCATGTTGCCTTCGATCTTCCTTCCTCACCACCATCCATTTTCTCTTATTCTGCTGGCGACCTTCCTTCTTCATTCCTAACAGGTGAACTATCAAAGAACAAGAAATAGCCAAATCACATTAATAGCTAGGGGTGTACATAAACCCGCCCAACCCGCTCAAATCGACCTGAATCGCCCAAAAATTGCCGGTTTGAAATTATTAAAAAATTGTGGTGGGTTGAAAAAATTGCAACCCGCCACTTTTAGGTCGGGTGGTGAATTTAATAATTGTAACCCGTCATCCGACCGCTAATTGTATATGTCATAAGTGTGTGTGTGTATATTTAAAGATTAACCCTAAACTTTTAAAATATGCATATATATAAACTCAAATAAGAGTAGCTTTATTCATATTTATGTAAAACAATTTATTTTTAACTTGAGTAGACAAGAACATTTGTTTTTACTTGATTTGAACGGAGATGTAGATGTATATTTTTATGATAAGCTTATAAAATAATTTTATTTTATTAATATTTTAGAGTTTACAATTCATGATAAATATGATTTTTATTTAATAACACCACTTATTTTTGTATTTCTCACCAACTCAAATTTTTTTTAATTAAATATACAAGTATGTTATTTAGTTTCTTACTTACTAGTTGAAACTAAAAGTAACATAATTATAATTCTGTAACCCACCAAATCGCCCGCTAATACATTAAACCCGACATACCCGAACCGCTTGGTTTGAAAAGATAATTATGCGGTTTCGATTTGTTATTTTGTCAACCCGCATATATCGGATTGGATTGAATTTTTTCTATTAAACGCCCGAACCCTACTGTGTACACCCCTAATAATAGCAATGAATATAACATAATTTTGCTTTGATTAAGTGTCTGAATTTTAGTGTTCCCTCATTTTGTGTGAGTCGAGCAATTTTAAGTACGATATTTCCTTATTCAATGAGAAACTAGAAATTTAATTATGGTTTAAACACAGTGGCGGATCTATGAAGTGGGGCAATGCCCCATTTAATTTTTTTTAATATATACATATTTTTTAATTTTAATTTGTAAATTACATTAATATCCCCACTCAAATTTTTAAAGGCCCCCCTCAATTCCAATTTTCATCTCACTCTCGGTAAATTGTTCCCCCCAGGGACGGAGCTGGGGGTAGGGAGGGGGGCTTTTTAATTTTAATTTGTAAATTACATTAATGCCCCACTCAAATTTTTAAAGACCCCCTCAATTCCAATTTTCATCTCACTCTCGGTAAATTGTGCCCCCGGGGGGAGGGCAGTGCTGGAGGGTGCGCTCGCCCTCCCTCAATTTTGAAAAATCATTTTTTTCACCTTAATTTTTTATATTTGAATTTCGCTCCCCTCAAGATCGTTCTCCCTTTATTTTGAATTCGCCTCCCCTCCAAAACCCAAAATCCTAGCTATAACGAAAGAGATATAAGAGTATAAAGTATGTCAAAAGTTGTAATTGAACCTAATTCATTATTATATTCCCCCCCCCCCCTCATAAATATAACGTATCGTACCCCCGGGCACCCCCCTTAAGTCCTTCGTCTATTTGGCAAAAAACAAATTGTATAACTATATCACAACAATTTCGCCCCCTCGGTAAAATTCCTCGCTCTGTCCTTGGTGTCCCCACTGACCCAAATTTCTAGATCCACCACTGTTTAACACATGGAAAAACTTCAGTTTAGCTAATGAAAATTGGAATGTCTTTAAAGTCAAGAAACTTTCAAAATTTGAAAGTTACCCAATTAAACTTTTTTGATGAATAAAAAACCTTCAAAATTACCACAAAATATAATTGAGCTCAATTAAGTCAAACACCACATTGCTATAATAGACGAAAGTGAAACAAAACTAAAATTTAGGGACGGTAGCGTAACATTTGGCACTTGTAAAAGTGATACAAATGTGAAAATGAAAACTGTGGAATAACGGAGCAACACAAATTGAAGGAATTTAATGAGTATAGGGGTTGAAGTAAAACAATTGAAAGTAGGTATAGTGTGTGTCTAACGTAGTACAATGGGTTAAGATGGAATTTACCCAAAAACATTTACATGCATTAGGATAAATTTATCAAATCATTGAGAACTGTGGAATAACGGAGAAACACAAATTGAAGGAATTTAATGAGTATAGGGGTTGAAGTAATACAATTGAAAGTAGGTATTGTGTGTGTCTAACATAGAAGAATGGGTTAAAATGGAATTCACCCAAAAACATATATATGCATTAGGATAAATTTATCAAATCATTGCTATTTAAGGACTTGTTTGGTTCAAAGTATGGGATTCGAATGATTAAATTGATGATGATGGATTACACTGTTCACTATCAGGGGAGCATGATCAATCAAGCGTTTGTAATGCAGGATTGAAAGTTGGATTAAAATCAACAACTTATCGAGTTTATCTTTATCAAATGTTTGGTTCATGTGACCTAGAGATTGATAAGTAAAATTACACAAATACCCTTGTTTGTTAAAAGTATAGATGAAAAGGTATTTTTTTCTCCCAAAGGATAGATGAAAAAATATTTTTCTCCCAAAACATCAAATCATCTCATTAGGAAACCTTTCGATTATTTGTATGAAACATTTTTCTTAACCTTCTGGTTATCAATGTGACCAACATGACAATAATTTTTTATTATGCATGCTTGAATCGAGCTTGGTTTGATTGTTAATCGAGCTGAGCTCAAAGGATATTTAATCGAGTCGAACACGAGTCGAGCTCGAATAAAATATTTTATGTATATATGTATTAAATTTTTCTACTAATTGAGCCAAGTTTCAAAACTTATTTGCGATGATTTTTAGTCCGTTTGGAGAAAAACGACACAATAACAAAATTAATATAAAGTTATACATAACATCAAAATCAAATAATTCGTCTAGAAAACGAAATGCTACATAAGCTAATAAGTATTGCGGAAAATGTAAAGTAAATAGAAAAAAATATGGTTAAGGAAGTAGGAAGTTTTCAAATTTATAAAGACACAATAATTTTTAATTAATTAGGGAAAAGAGATTGCTAAACGATATAAAATATTAGAAGGCCAATTGTAATACAAAATCAATATATGTTAATCCTTCTATTCTTTTCTTTTCTTTTCTAACAAATGATGACAAATTCTCCATTTAATAATTTATTTTATCACTAATTTCTTAGCAAATTGACCCATCACATTGAATAAAGATTCAATATTAGTTGAAAAAAATTGTGTGACCTCTAAAGTTTTTTAAAATAATTGAAAACGATCACAATTTAAAGCCTTTAATGAAATATTTTAGTCATTTGAAAAGTTTAGAAATCCATTCTCACTAATTAATTACAAATTATTGTCTTTATTAATTTGGAAACTTTCTATTCCCTTAACAATAATTTTCCTAAGTAAATAATATAAAATTAATCTTTTCGAAAAATAATATAAAGTAAATATAATTTTTCGAATATAATATCAAGCCAATGAATGGCTAAATATATGGGAATTTTATTAGTTGTAAGGATAATATTGTCTTTGCCAACATATTTTAAGGGGTACAAAAGTCAATCAAGTTTTTTGGTTTACCACCATGAAGGTGGGATTATTTAATCTTACCCTTTTGCTCATGATAAGTTATCCAAAGAATGTAGGATATATTCTCGGGCCATTAATCAATACAGGGCTTCTGACACTGAAATCAATCATTTGGTAAATCTGGACTATTTAGTCTATACAGGTTAATCAAGTAAACCAAATAATTCCTAAGTAGACGAGAGGTGATAAATGGTGTTATTTAATGTCACTACTTTTACAAGAGGAAAAGTAATGAAGTTTTCACATTTCACAAAGGAACGCCTCGCATATTATGAAGTACTAGTCGCGTGGGCACACTCGATGCGTGTGCTGAGTAAATAAAAAATTTATTAATATGTCAGCATTTTATGTGAGGTATTGTAAATAAATAGAAATGAGTTGAACAAAGTATTAAAAAAATTGGGTGAAAAAAGAAAAGAAAATATGACATAGGAGAGAGAGTGGGTGAGAGAGGGAATGTAGGAGAAGTTGAGGATACGTGATATAAGAGAGAGAAGATTGAAAAAGAATTATCTAAAAAATACTTTTAAAATTGGGGGTAATTTAGTCATGACAGTCCAAAACACACCAAAAGTAGTTACTCTAGGGTGTTGGTGCTTTATAAAAGAGTATAGATAACTTGAACTATTAAAACATTTTCACTTAAAAAGATACAATTTTGAAACTTTTAACATTTTATCGATATAGATTTCAAGCAAATTAATTATTTGAAAGCAAACTCTGAGTTGACAAAATCTGAGCCTTCTCTTGGCACTTGTATAGGTTGAGCAGAAACACATATATACGTAACAGTGATGCCAGGAAAGAACGAAACTATGAGAACGGATGAAATAAACTTAACCTGTCATTGGACTGAAGACTTGTAAAAATCGAAACACAAACAGTCATGTATAACAGTACCAACAAAATGCAGCCATGTGATCTTTGTAGATAACCATAACAAACTTAAAAATATAACATAAGCATAAATTCATAATCTACCAGAAGATGACTAAAGTAGGATTTTACCAATCAACCGTCAGTGGGCCAAAAGAGGGATGAGGAATAGATATTGGCCATGGTGGAATCACAAGTGAAAAGATCGTCCACGATGAAAGATCTGACTTATAAATGCTTGCAATATGCCTAAACAACTCTTGAACTTCTAATTTTCTGGTCTCCATGTTGTATGAGACAACCACATCATCATGCATTAAATATACAATCTCCGAATCTAATGGATGGAGCGAGATTGGTATTATATTCAAGCTTTCACAGGGAAAAATGGAATCAAACTGGAGCCACCAATCTCCAGAACTATAGTCGTTGAGTACCCAAACCTTGAAACTTGGGAATTCATCTCCGGATACTTCAAAATACCTCAACTTCCCTTGATATACAGCGCACAAACTTTTCTGGATATCTCGTCTTTGGTGATTCTTTTTATCACCAGGAAACGCAATAATGCGTATCTGGTCAGGGCTTTGATCAGGGTCATATGCAATTATACCATGTTCACTGGCTATCCAATGCAGTATACCATGAAGAGTGGTAGAAGCCTCCTGGATGGTAGTCCGACTACCTAGGTCACTAGACATAGTAAACTTCTTCCATTCATTGATTTCAGAAAAATAAACTCGAAATTCTATGCACGTACCTCCACTAGTTACAATTACCGAACTACGCCGCACCACTATGTACCTTTTGAGAAAGCCATCTTCAACATGAGTGATAAAACCCCAACCACGCATAAAGAAGAGATCAGTGAGTGGGCGCAAGGCAATATGGTGGCCAGTGACAGGATTGCATATGTAATATCTTCTAACCGCATGAGCGCCTATACCTAACGGACGAAGCAACATATATAGCACTAGCCCACTGCTCACTCCCAAAACCTTAGGGACTACATGTTCTGTCAGCTGAGTACACTCCGGGAGAGGAAGTTTACAAAGAGTTGGTTTGAGAACTATATCCTCTAGCAAACTATACCCCGGAAAATGCGAACATTTAGAACCTTCGCCACGCAAATAGCCATGAATAAACGTCCAATACCGTGACAACAATAAGGCTCGAGAAACATAGGTACGAATAAACGAAGGATCTGAAATTATAGAGAACCATTGCTTGGAAACAACTTTAAATGAACATACAAACTTTGCAGGTAGTCTAATGAGCACCTCCACTAAAAACCACTCAGGAATATCACCATCCTTAAACTTCATACCGTTACCTTCGCATCTACTAGAACCCACGACAGCTCTTTCGATTTCCATTTCAACAAATAAACAATTTGAGTTAAAAAAAATGATGATGTAACTCTTTGGACAATATCAACAAACAGTTGGTGGGCACTAGCAAGATTCAACAGAAATATGCAAACACAGAATTAAACGAAACTGTACCACAAACATCCATTGTCGTCATATGCTGTATTGCATATGTATTCACCAATCGGGATTTTTTGGATTGATATTCAACTCCATGGCCACCATAAAGGGTTTGAATCGTAGGGTTTCAAGACTTTTGACTCCAGTTTTGTAGTCCCGATCTTGATCTTGATTGGGGTAAATGATAGTATTAAATATTAGGTATTACATGCACAGTGCACCCACCTTCAAATTTACGTGTTCAAAATTACAGAACAGTACAGAAAAATACAATTTATGTGTTCAAATGAATAAATGAAAAAAAAGACTTGAACACATAAATTGTATTTTTCTGCTGTTTCGGGCTTCGATTTGAACACATGAATTGTAGATGATCTTACAAAGTTTCTAACGGTGTGAGAATGGGTTCATTTCGATACCCGAGTGATGAATATGATAAAGTAAAAAAGACACATTTGAGAAGTTTATTTTTTGAAGAAATGAATTTTTTCTTTATTTCAGGCTCATTTTTCGCTATTTTATGTACTTTTTGGGACTTTGTCTTGAGAACATATATTGTAGATTGTCTTACAAAGTTTCTAACGGTGTGAGAATGGGTTCATTTCGATATCTGGGTAAAGAATACGATAAAGTAAAAAGGACGCATTTATTTTTTGAAGAAATAAACTTTTTCCTTATTTCGGACACATTTTTCGCCCTTTTTGTTATTTTTTCGGGCTTTGACTTGAACACATAAATTGTAAATTGTCTTACAAAGTTCCTAACGCTGTAAGAATGGGTTCATTTCGATACCTGGGTAAAGAATACGATAAAGTAAAAAAGACGCATTGAGAAGTTTTTTTTTTGAAGAAATAAACTTTTTCCTTATTTCGAACTCATTTTTCGCCCTTTTTGTTATTTTTTCGGGCTTCGACTTGAACACGTAAATTGTAGATTGTCTTACAAAGTTCCTAACGGTGCAAGAATGAGTTTATTTCGATACCCGGGTAAAGAATACGATAAAGTAAAAAAAAATTATTTTTTGAAGAAATGAACTTTTTCCTTATTTCGAGCTCATTTTTCGCCCTTTTCTCTATTTTTCCTGGCTTCGACTTTAATACATAAATCGTAAATTATCTTACAAAGTTTCTAACGATGTAAGAATGGGTCATTTCGATACCCATGTGAAGAATACGATAAAGTAAAAAAAATACATTTGAGAAGTTTGTTTTTTGAAAAAATGAACTTTTTCCTTATTTCGGGCTTCAACTTGAACACGTAAATCGTAGATTATCTTACAAAGTTTCTAACGGTGCAAGAATGAGTTCATTTAGATACCCGAGTGAAGAATACGATAAAGCAAAATTTGAAAAGTTTGGGCTATGTTTGGTTAAGTTTTGGGATGGTATTTTGGTGAGAATTATTGGTGAAAAATTTATGGGGACACGTGCGTGTTTGATGAGATTGTGTTTGGTTTTATTTTGAGAGTTGGTTTTGGGTGTGTTTTTTTGTGAGATAATGTTTGGTTTTGTTTCCAGAGGGAACAAAAGTTACTGTAGCAGTCAAATCATAACTTTTGTATGTTAGACAGGAGAGAGAGAAGAGAGAGAGCACATAGAGAGGAGTGTAGAGATAAAGTAAGTGTAGAAAGATGAAAAATAATTATTATATTTTTTTTGGATAAAAAAAATAGTGTATTTTTTACCAAATATTTTGTGAACCAAACATAGTTTGGTGAGAATTTTGGACCAAACATGGTATGAAAACATAACCAAACATTGCCTTGTTTTTTGAAGAAATGAACTTTTTCCTTATTTCGGGCTTATTTTTCGCCCTTTATACTTTCAATCTTTGACTTGAACATATAAATTGTAGATTATCTTATAAAATTTCTAATGGTGCGAGAACAGATTCATTTCAATATTCGGATAAAAAAAATACGATAAGAGTAAAAAATGACTTAAATTTTTTTTATGAACACCCTTTGGTCAAGGCGTGTTCATGTGTAACTTAATGATAATTAAAAAAATAATAAAAAATTGGACACACCTCCACGCCTTTGAGGAAGGCGTTTCTCCAGCGAACACGCCTTCCCCATAGGTGTGTGGTGCTATTTCTTGTGCACCATTTAAATGTGTGTTATTTATACTAATTTTGTTAAAACTTGTATTATTAATTTAAAAAACCCATCCAAAACTAGCGTATATCCGGAGAATTTTAAAAAAATAATACAAAATTAAATCAAAATTAAGAAAATAATACACAAAAAAATAGTGCTCAGATAATAGCACATTCCGCGCCACGTAAGCGCGGAATCTGCCAGATTCCGCGCCACGTCAGCGCGGAATAGAATATATATTTTTTTTAAAAAATTCAAAGGCATTCCGCGCCACGTCAGCGCGGAATGGCAGTCGGTCAATTGACCGACTGACATTCCGCGCTGCCCGAGCGCGGAATGGCAGCAATTTCTATTTTTTTTAAATAAATTTGGCCCATTCCGCGCTGACTCAGCGCGGAATGGCCAATATTTTTTTTTTTGTTGTTATTTATCTTTTGGTTTTTTTTCTTATTTCCCGCTCGTTTTTCTCCTTTTTTCGTGTATTTTTGAGTTTTGACTTGAACATATAAATTGTAGACTTTCATATAGACTTTGTAACCACACAAGAATGGACTCATTCCGATACCCGAGTGAAGAAATATAACAAGTAAAAAATGACACATTAAAGTAATTTTTTAAAGAAAATAATAACGTTATCTATGTTTCCGGTTCATTTTTCTCCCTTTGTCGTTCAGTTTTGAGTTTTGACTTGAACACATAAATTGTAGATTTTCATATAAACTTTGTAACCACACAAGAATAGACTCATTTCGATAACTTAGTGAAAGAATATGACAAGTAAAAAAAGACACACATATACGGATTTTTCAGAAAAAAATATTTTGTTATCGTCTTCGGGATGATTTTTCGACATTTTTTGTACATTTTCAGGCTTCGACTTCAACACAAAAAATGTAGATTAACTCACAAAGTTTGTAACGGTATGAGAATTGATTCATTTCAATATCCGAGTGAAAAAATACAACATGTTAAAAAGGAATGGATTTTTCCGAAAAAAATATTTTTTCGTCATCTTCGAGATGATTTTTTGACCTTTTTTGTACATTTTCAGGCTTCGACTTCAACACAAAAAATGTAGATTGACTCACAAAGTTTGTAACGGTGTAAGAATTGATTCATTTCGATATCCGGATGAAAAAATACAACGTATTAAAATGGAACGGATTTTTCGGAAAAAAATATTTTCATCATCTTCGGGATGGTTTTTCGACATTTTTTGTACATTTTCAGGCTTCAACTTCAACACTAAAAATATAGATTGACTCACAAAGTTTGTAACGGTATAAGAATTGATTCATTTCGATATCCGGGTGAAAATATACAATATGTTAAAAAAGATATATATATACGAATTTTTTGGAAAAAAAATAATTTTTCGTCATCTTCGGGATGATTTTTCTACATTTTTTGTACATTTTCGGGCTTCAACTTCAACACAAAAAATATAGATTGACTCACAAAGTTTGTAACGGTGCAAGAATTGATTTATTTCGATATTCAGGTTTAAACATACATTAAATTTAATAAAGATGTTATTAAACATGTTGTATTTTTTCATCCGGATATCGAAATGAATCAATTCTTACACCGTTACAAACTTTGTGAGTCAATCTACATTTTTTGTGTTGAAGTTGAAGCCCAAAAATGTACAGAAAATGTAGAAAAATCATCTCGAAGATGACGAAAAATTATTTTTTTTTTTTAAAAATTCGTATATATATGTCTTTTTTAACATATTGTATATTTTCATTCGGATATCGAAATGAATCAATTCTTATACCGTTACAAACTTTGTGAGTCAATCTATATTTTTAGTGTTGAAGTCGAAGCCTGAAAATGTACAAAAAATGTCGAAAAACCATCCCGAAGATGATGAAAAATATTTTTTTTCCGAAAAATCCGTTCCTTTTTAATATGTTGTATTTTTCCATCCGGATATCGAAATGAATCAATTCTTACACCGTTACAAACTTTGTGAGTCAATCTACATTTTTTGTGTTGAAGTCGAAGCCTGAAAATGTACAAAAAAGGTCAAAAAATCATCCCGAAGATGACGAAAAAATATTTTTTTCGGAAAAATCCGTTCCTTTTTAACATGTTGTATTTTTTCACTCGAATATTGAAATGAATCAATTCTCATACCGTTACAAACTTTGTGAGTCAATCTACATTTTTTGTGTTGAAGTCGAAGCCTGAAAATGTACAAAAAATGTCGAAAAATCATCCCGAAGACGATAACAAAATATTTTTTTCTGAAAAATCCGTATATGTGTGTCTTTTTTTACTTGTCATATTCTTTCACTAAGGTATCGAAATGAGTCTATTCTTGTGTGGTTACAAAGTTTATATGAAAATCTACAATTTATGTGTTCAAGTCAAAACTCAAAACTGAACGACAAAGGGAGAAAAATGAACCGGAAACATAGATAACGTTATTATTTTCTTTAAAAAATTACTTTAATGTGTCATTTTTTACTTGTTATATTTCTTCACTCGGCTATCGGAATGAGTCCATTCTTGTGTGGTTACAAAGTCTATATGAAAGTCTACAATTTATATGTTCAAGTCAAAACTCAAAAATGCACGAAAAAAGGAGAAAAACGAGCGGGAAATAAGAAAAAAAACCAAAAGATAAATAACAACAAAAAAAAAATATTGGCCATTCCGCGCTGAGTCAGCGCGGAATGGGCCAAATTTATTTAAAAAAAAATAAAAATTGCTGCCATTCCGCGCTCGGGCAGCGCGGAATGTCAGTCGGTCAATTGACCGACTGCCATTCCGCGCTGACGTGGCGCGGAATGCCTTTGAATTTTTAAAAAAAATATATATTCTATTCCGCGCTGACGTGGCGCGGAATCTGGCAGATTCCGCGCTTACGTGGCGCGGAATGTATTATTATCTGAGCACTATTTTTTTGTGTATTATTTTCTTAATTTCGATTTAATTTTGTATTATTTTTTTAAAATTCTCCGTATATCCGTGCTAGCTATACACGGGGCATGGTGAAGATGAGTGACCTATTGAGATAGCAAATTTATAGGAGTATAAGAACAAAACTAATTAATAATATATATATATATATATTATAACATTATGCCACGCAAAATCCAAACCAGATGAATTTTTTTTTTGTTTTTGGATAAACCAGATGATCTTTGAAGAACTATGTTCAGCACAAACCACATTCCTTGAATATGAACAAACGCTCGTTCCAGATTCTACAACACAAGCATTACACCGTGGGTTATACTCCTATTTTAGTTCGTCACCGGATATTACAATTCTGCAAGTATGACCTTCACACCAGACATAAAAGATGCAAAGAGACAACTGGCAACCTAGGCTTCTTATAATGAATGCATCAAGCTGTTTTCTGATATGCAATCCAACAGCCAGCTATGTAATGGAAGAACGATAAATTGCATTTGCGGTGTATCTTATTCTTGACAATGCCAAAGACAAGAAGAATTACAACAATACAACATTTGTAGCTTGATATATTGAGGTAAAGGCTAAACAACAAAATCACCGAAAACAAAAGGCGAATAATACCTCAAATCATGTTTCATTAAATCAGGCATTTAGCCGATAACAAAATTCAGAAAAATAAAATGACCAATTCCCTTAAAATGACCAATTCCATGAATCAATCCACAAGGACCACCTAAAAATCCTCCTAGCTACATTAATAAATTAAAAAAATTCAATAACTTTCCAATTCAATAACCAAAGCTTTCTTCCTTAATAGACCTACATAAAATTCTAATATTAAGTTAAACTAAAACCCATTCCTCAAATCATTGTAACAAAAATAATCTACCTCCAACTCATTTCCTACTTTAGTCTTCACCGTTACGCCATCAACACCTGCCACAATCACCGAGGTGGCCAATCCAATAAACATCCCGTGTTCAACTATACCGGGAAGCCTCAAAATTGCATCACTAGCTTCATTCAAATCTCCAATATCCCTCTCAAAATACAAGTCAATAATATAGTTCCCGTTATCGGTCACATACGCCTTCTCACCAGTAACACACTTTCTAAGCTCGCCAACGCAACCCGAATCAGCAAACAATGCAACAAGCCTATTCAATGAGTGGCTCCAACAAAAGGGTATAACCTCAACCGGCATTGCTAATTTGCTACCACCAACATAATTCACCAATTTCGATTCATCAACAATCACAACAAATTTCTTACTAGCGGATTCCACCATTTTCTCCCTCAACAACGACCCGCCACGCCCTTTAACCAAATTCAGCTCGGGATCGACCTCATCAGCGCCATCGATAGCTAAATCAATAACGGGATGTGAGTCGAGATCGGATAGAGGGATACCTAAATTAACGGCCTGCTCATGAGTTGTGCTCGAGGTGGGTATACCAACAATGTCTTTCAGCTTGCCCTGGTTTAGAAGCTGCGCGATTCGATTAACGGCGTGTTTGGCAGTTGAGCCTGTGCCGAGGCCGAGAACCATGCCAGATTTGACATGCTCAACAGCTTTATAAGCGGCGATTTTTTTCAGATCGTCCTGCGTAAGGACGAGAGATGCGGGCGGCGGAGGCGCGGCGGCGGGGACCATTAGCGTTGGTGGCTCAACGGTTGCCATTGCTACAACCTAAGCTATAATATATGTATATATATATTATATATGTATGAATTGACCTAAAGGACTAAGATAAAGAAACCCTTTTGGTTATTGAATTGGGGGAGGATATGAAATTGGATGGCTACAACATTTTTTTTGTAAAATTGAAAAGGAAAAGGATTGAAAGAATGGTGGATTGAAGATGTGTAAGAAGAAAAGTATGAAAATGAGGGATTTTTACGGGGAAGGAGAAGAGAATGTATATAAGATGGAGAGAATTGGATTTGTGTGGTTAGAGACAAGAGGAGGGGGATAATTGTGTGGAAAATGAAATTAGGGTTTGATTTTTATAGAGAGCGTGGGATTGGGGGAAGGGGGGGGGTGGCGGCGTCGGTTAAACGCGGAGGAGGAAAGGCGCTGAAAAGTTGTGTGGGTGGTGGGAAATTCTTAAATAAGTTCGGCGTGGCAATTGGCATGCGCCAAAAGATATAGTCTTATAGATCATGTTTGAAGGTGTAAATGAGTCGAATAGAGTCGAGTCGAGTCGAATGAATTATTGTTTAAATTTATTTGAATTACGATTGACCATTAAAATTTGTGTTTGAACATGTTTGATTATTAATCGATTCGAGTTCAAACAAGCTTTCATCGAGCCGAACAAGAGTCGGGTTTCAAAACTTATCAAATACAAAAAAAAATTCAAGTTTTGTTTGATACGTTGACAGATCGAGCTCAAACGAGCTTTTAAGTTTTAACGATCGAGCTCGAGTATCGAGTAGTTTGATTCATCTTTCAACCCTAATCATATCACATTGGTAAATAATATATTTCAGTGTTGACGTGACATAATCTAAATTTTTTGATGTTCGACACCGAGTATTTAAAAGATTTTTCTTGATTGTAGGGTCGAAAATACTTACGTTATTCTGATTATTCATTGCACCAGAGTATGCTTGAATCGGGCATTCAAATACTAAATTGTTTACCTCGAAAAGAAAAAAAATGAATTGTTCAGATCAACATGGCACCTTAGTATGGTTGTAAATGGTGACACAGCTTGCTCTGAACCGTTTATTTTTAATATATTCTCTATAGAAAATGTTATATACCGTCGTTTTGATAACACCAATTTTTTTACTTCTTATTGATTTAGATAATATGAATGTAATAAATCCATTAAAATCAATTAATTACAAATTATTTTTTAACTAAATTGGAGGATGTGAAAAATTGATGGTATATAAAAGGTGATCTATTGCATTACGCGTTGTCTATGCAAGCATTTTTTGCACTGAGTTGGAGAAGTAGTAAAAAGTGCAATCAAGCCGAGCCCGACTAAATTGTCCTACTCTCCATTCAAGCTACAGAGTTTGAGTTTGACCTCAACGGGTTAAGGAAAGAAAAAGCTTGAGCTCAAGCATTAAAAAACATTGATTTGAACCTTGGAACAGAGTTTATTTTAGTCTCAAGCTCGATTTATTAATGAGCTCAAATTCGAGAAGAAACTTAATACGAGCTTGAGAGATTGAGATATACCATATAATTGAACCTGACTCATGGTAAAACTCTAGGGGGAAAGTATCCTCGAGGCAATGAATGATCAGAAGCAGTGTATGGGAATTCTATACGGGAAATTGGATATCATATATTATAGTTTGTATGTAACCAAAATCAAATGTATTTTATAGTTTGTGTGAATAGTGGTAACAAATTGACAAAATAGTTGGTTGCATGATCTTCTGCACCAACTTTTGCGGCATAAATCATGTTGATTTTTTTGGTTCCAACATATTTTATATTTATTATGGACACGCGCTTAAGAAAGGATTTGCAGATTTAGGAACAATATTCAAAATTAATGTGATGTTTCATAACCAAAAATAAATCTATATTCGAAAAGTTTAATTATGATAGCGGCGATTTGAACGTTTGGCTCCCATTAAATGTTATAATTGTATCTTTTGTTTCAAATGGTTGGGACAAAAATGAATCAAACGATTCTCTCTAAACCCCAGGTACCATATATTTACAAATAATTTGTTGTTAACAATGGAAGTCACTTAAATCTTATATGAAGTAATACTCTTTTTCTACTCTTTCACATGTTACAAAAATAACTTCTCCAAGTCATATACACGGTTAAATTTTAGGAAAAATTACTAAAAACCTCTTAAAATAAATTTTTATATTCAAAAAAATCATGATAATAGTTTTTCTTCCAAAAAATTCACCCCATCAACTTTTCATTAAAAAAATAATCTAACATTTAGGGTTAACAAATTTATGAACATAATTGCCCTTAGCCTTCTAAATTAACAATTAGCCAATTGTACTTAGGTATAAAAAAAATTATTTCTTTAGAGTTTTTATATTGATAATAATTATGATTTTAATTTCAAAATTTTAGATTTTGAAATTTTTTATAAAATTTAAAAAGCATATTTTTTTAGAATTTAAAAATAAAGAAATTTATGTAAACAATTAAAATAATTAATATTAAAAAATGAAACTCATATAATTTAATTTAGAAATTTTAAAAAATTCAAAACAAAAGAAATTTGATAAAACCATCACTTGATCAATTCTTAACTTAAAAAAGTAAATAGTGATTTCGTCCAAAAAATTTATTAATCTTACGGATTTTTTTTTTAGTGAAAAGTTTTAGAATGGATTTTGAGATTGGTAATATTTGTATGAGTTTTTTTGGATATAAGCATATATTTTAGGGGGTTAGTAATTTTTCTTAATTATTGTTATTAGTCATTCATTTGGGCCATAAATTGTGGTCCAACTTTCATTTAGTAGAGCTATGCAAACTTGTAGCCTTGGATAGGAGTTCTATCTATTTTGGGCCTTCATTGGACAATATGAACTCTTTGTTTTACACATTTTGTGGCCATAGTGGTATTAGTGGTATCAGCTTCCAATTTCATGTAAAAAGTTCTGGGTTCAACTCCAAACTGTCAAAAGTTGTGATTTTTCTCTCATTCTTGAACGGTCTGTATGACCCATAATTAAAAACTATAAAGAGCCTTATAGGGATTACGTCGACCATGATTAAAAATTATCAGCCTGGATTTATCAGATCAGGTATCCTCCTCGTCTATAATCAAAAGAAAATTAAATCGATGTTGCTTTTATTTTGCACAAATTTATTTTGTCTATCTCTAGAATAAGATTCCCATATCAATAAAATTCTAACTCGGACCTAATTCGTTGAAACTCTAAGTATAATTCTTTCATTTTTTCTATGATCAATTCAACTTACCTTGTGAATTTCATTTGACTTCAGCCAAAGCTCCCTTTGTTTCACAAGGCATCTTATCCTATAAAATTCTAATTTCTTTATTGGGTGGAAATGTCCATTGAATGAGGATCATATTCCAATCTGATCAGATTAAGAAAATATGAAAAAGCAATAAATAAGAAGGCCAGTGATAATGCCAGATCAGATTTCCTCTTGCCAGAGCATATTAATTGAAATCCCTCATTTGCCTATATAGTCAATGATCCTAAATTAATGTTTTGTCTCTTCTAATAACTTTCCAATTTTTGACGCAGAGTCTGATGGAAACTTGCTGCTGAGAATCCATTAACATTTTAATGTGGGTCCAATCAATAATTATTTTCAATCTTATTTTAAACAATTTATAAATTAGAAATATTATGGTATTCTGTTTGACATTAGATGATTTTTCTAGTATCAACTAAAACTTAAAATTGTTTTATAATTTGAATATTTATTAATTATTTGTAACTAAATATTGTAATAAAAAATTTGTAAGCAAAATTATGGTCTCTCTCGTTTTACAAGTTTGGAATTAAATAATTCTTTCATTAATAAAAGATAAATTTGCAGTTGCAATCATAGTAATTACTTTTTATCTTGTTTTAGACAATTGATTAAATTTCTTAATATGAAAAGAGAAATTATTTCGTTTCTCGATAGTGCTTGACTCAGACTCGTTTTTGATCGAGCTTGAGCATAGCGAGCTAAGCTTTTTAACAAGCCGAGCTCGAGAGTCATCCTGTAAATAAAAATATTTATTTATTTATATTATAGTATATATTATAATATATAATGATGTACTTAACATTTATCATGATATATTTAATAATATATTTAAAATGTAAAAAATAATATATATATATATATATATATATATATATATATATTTGTACAAATAATATGTAGCATATATACATATTATTTTATTTTATTTTTAAGTTTGAGCTTCAACTCAACTCAACTCGGGCTTGAACATTTTTATTCAGGCTCGTCTCACTCAAGTTCGAAATGTTTGGCTTCGAGCTCGACCCGAATCGAGCAATTTGGCCAAACTCAATTGATCATATGAGGCCCTATGTTATATAAATGTGAAAAATTAAGCCAAATGAGACAAAAATAAATCATTTTTCTGTTTAATGATTTGCTTCTATGTTTTCAATATAAGTTGTTATTTTACTTCACCGATATTTTGTTTGTTATTACTTTATTTGTTTTGAGAAATTTATTTTCATGGTATTACAATTTAAAAGAATGAAAAGAAACCATAATTGTGATGGTTTCCATTGAAGCACGAACTTTTCTTTTTGGAAGAAGATTGAAAATAATAAATAATTGGGCCCACATAAATTGCTAATGGATTCTTAACAGCAAGATTCCATGGAACTCGCCTCTCAATTTCGGAAAGTTATTAGAAGAGTTAAATCAATAATTTAAGATCATTGACCATTGAGGACAAATGAGGGATTTTAATTAATATGCTCTGGCAAGAGGATATGTGATCTGGCATTATCACTAGCCAAATAAGAAATATCCCATCATAATAAGGAGTAAGCTATATATAAATAGCAAAAAGAAATTAAGCAAAAGTACCCTGCATTTCAAATACATCAGGGAAATCATGAATCAAAGAACAGTACAGCTTTGGACATTGAATCTATACATATATATACAAATCGGTCAACCTCTCTATTATAACCCAAAAGAAGAAAAACAAAACAAATGCAAATAAAAAACTTAGCTTAATTAGCTAATAAGATGAATTCCAGAAATAACTCCTTTGGTTAATTCCAACAAATTGAAAATGACCACAACACTTGAAATTGGCACACTCAATGTAATTAGAGCAATCATGCCCAATACCAAACTTGGCCTAGTCTCCATCAAATAGGATTGCAAGTGTCCCATTGCATCACATATCATCGAATCATATGTCGCGTAAAATCGCTTCTCCCAATCCATCCATTCCTTAGGGGGCTCGTAATTCCTCTCGATCATCTTCATTTCGTGGATTCTCTTGCGAAGAACGATCAAGCTCTCGTCCACGAGCCTTCCACTGAAGTTGTCATTGTGGGCTTCTCTTCTTGCAGCGAACGTTTTTGTAAGTGTTCGTCTGTTCGAATTTGGTTTGATTGTTCTGACTTTTGACAACGGAATAAAAGATAGAGATTGTGAACTAAGGGAAGAAATTGATGCCATATTTTGGTTACTTTAGAATTAGAGGAACTATTGAAAAAAGAGTTTGTTGTATGATGACAAAGGGGTTTTTAGTGGGATTGTGTATTTATAGGTTTCAATTTTTTAAGGAAAGAGTCGTGTGGTGGCCATGTGAGGTTCCTTATGTCTTAGGGAAGAAGAATTGTAGGCAAAACCGTGTTTTTTTGTATTGTTTTTTTCCTGAAAGAGCCGCCCCTGCAGTAGGGTAAAGCGCGTTTTAGTTGTATTTAAGTGCACAAGTGCGGAGCAAGCGACGTGTGTTGTGATTATTAGGCTAGCTCCAAATGAATGTGGATATAAATTTAGCATTTCAAGTCATATATTCTAAAACAGTGTTTAATCTCGTATTTTATATCATCAGTGCTAGAAAAATATTTACGTGATGTGTATATGAAAAATGAAATATGAGATGAAATATCAATCTAAAAACCAGAGTTGAACAATTAAATTACTGGATAATCGAGTCAAGATTTATCAAGATGTGTAAGTTTGAAAGCATGATTCGATTAGTGAAAAATGAATATTTGCAAAAAGTTTCAATTACTTGAACTCGAGATGTGTTCGATTCAATTAAACCCTGCTTGGGATTGATTGGTTAACAATTCAAGCAAGGTTGAACTTGAACCAACAATATCTTAATGTCCTTGATTCGATTATATCATACTTAACGGAAAATTCTAGCCCGTTACCGGCTCGGTTACACTCAAATGTATTCATAAAGAGAGTGTATTATATTTGTCATATGATTGATTACTCATTTTGAAAAATAATTAGGTGTGGGTGAGCCGGTTAAAACGGAAGATCCAACAAATACTTAAGTCCTTGTTTTGCGCAAAATGTAGTCCCACTGAAATTAAATAAATGTTTTTTTATCTTGCACATATTCTTTTTTCTAGATTAATAAGATTCCTCGATCAATCTTACTTATCAATTTTTTCCAACACAACACACCGTCAAAACGCATTAATTTCAATAATTTAATAGTTGTTGAACGACATCATAGTATACATGCATAATAGTTGCGTGCAGACAATGTCCACAATTAGAATCCGACGTTACTAAAGCAAATATATTTTAATTATTTAAGTCCTTTTAAAAATTATTTTTTTGTCTGGGTATTTATATCTTCATCTAAATTAGAGATTTTCAGTTGATGACGGTTTGGATATTAATTTGATAATGATGATTTATTATTTGACTTTGTTTAATTTGATCGGCGTCGGCGGATTGTTTAATTACGGGATCTTGTCTATGTTCCTGCATCTTATTTTTTTACAAACTAAATTTATTATTATTATTATTGGTACGATTCCAGGTTGCTTCTTTGCCGATTTTAAGGAAGAATTGGAAGAGTGAATAAAACGTTACGTAGTTATAAAGAATACATTATGCGATCTTTTGCTAGAATATATGCACAATTACATTGTTTTCAATTAAGATGTCTTTGTTTAGAGATGAAACACGTTATTTTCCATCTAGATCAAAAATAAATAAAAAAATATGTGTAATTATATTTGATTGTTCGCCCAAATGTCTCGCCTACCAGACTTGTACCTAAATGAAAACCTAGATTACTAGCCTTTATGACTACCACATAATAACCCCTCGACCTCTTTTGAGCTTCTTTCTATAAGTACTCGTACAATGGACACTATTGAATAAGCATATATATATATATATATATTACATACACGTACAAGGCTTAAACATTGTTCGAGAACGAGTTTTTTTATTTTTCCTATTTCGATCTTTATTGACACAATAATTCATTTTACTAAGAATTCCGACGACCTTAATTGATCTATGTAATTTCATATATTTGACTCGAATCCATATGTACCTTTTCATATCTTTCTTCATTTTAGTTGAAATTACACATGTAGTTTTCATATTGGAAACCAACACCTACCGCATTTCTAAATAGTTAAATTTATGTTGATTACATAAGAATCAAAATCACATATATATGATTTATTAACGAATCTTCTTCAATAAAATGATCAAGGTAAATGTACGTAGTGAACAACCATAAATAATATTTACATAAAACTTAGGGAACCCTATTTACAAATCAATCTAAAATCCATTTACATAACAATGTTTAGCAAACCTCGTAACACTTCTACCAAAGACAATGATGAACTAAGCATCAAAAGAGCCACTATTCCAATAACCAAGCTAGGCCTACTATTCATCATCAAACTTTGCAATAACCCTACTGCTTCATACACATCAGAATCATAATTCTTGTACCATTCCTTCTCCCAATTCATCCAATGGTCCGACGGGGCCGGGGCGCGAACCGCCTCCTCCTTCATCTTCATTTCTTGAATCCTCATTTTTAGGACAACCATATTTTCATCGACAAGCTTGTGATCATGATTAGCATCCCTTTTCATTGCAAGAGGCGACGCGGATACCATCTTTCGTTGTCCCGGTGACCGTTTCGGGCACGTGAAACTGCCCGAATAGGGAGGTGAGAGGTGTAGGGGGTGAAAGGAAGTTGTTTGCATGATTTTTTTTTTTTTTTTTTTGTCCTAAGTTTTAAAAGTTAAGATTAGTAGTGGTAATATTATTGAGTTTATAGTGCATTTATGTGATTTATTTATAGAGGAGAAGAGAAAAGTGTATAATTGATGGATTGGAAGTGAAGACTTTTGACGTGTTCTGATGTGGGATGCGATTACGCGGGAATTACTAACGTACTTGTGGTGAAAGGAAACGTGATGATAATGATCTTCCAAAGAGAATCCAAGAAAGATATATAGCTGGCCTTTTGTGGCTTATTTATAAAGTTATACCAAGTACAGTGCAGAGGGGGGCGGCCATCCACCTGGCCCAATTCAACTATACAAGAGTTATTATATGAGTGGTTGAATAGAAAAACAATGGATGATTAGTTTAATAGGTGTCAACCCGGGTAATTCTACGTCAGACCGAGTCTAATGGTCTAAATGTAAATTCTGTGTCTCTCTCTCACAAGTGTGTGTGGGGATCGCACATAATACACCTTGCTGTATGAAAAATATAGACATTATTATTATTAGATTCGATCAAACATAGAATTTTTTATGCCAACCCCATTTAAAAAGTTATTTGCAGCCGTCTTTGATCCTTTATTTAAAATTGATCTTTCATCTTTGTCATTCATTTATGATATGTATGTCTTGTATATAAAGTTTTATTTTCATATAAAGATGCCATAAATTTAATACACATACGTGTATATATATATATAGAATGAAGTACAAGATGAAATGTCATTTCAAATAAAAAACCAATGTACATATTTAGGATTATTCTTGCATTTTGGCGTTCAAGATCAGTGTGATGTTCAGTTGTTCACCATATCCGATAATTATAATTTCATCGCCATTTAGAGGTATAAGAGTATTGTAAAACTTATTTATTGGAATAACACCCATTATAGGTACTAGTGGGCGAGGTTATTTCTTTTTTCAATCGAACATAAAAATAAAATCGGGTAAACTCGTAATGACTACAATAATTAAGGAATATTACTGTCAGGAATATATTTGTATCACCGAAAAAACTCTTCTTTTTTTTTTTTTTTTTTGAACAAAGAAAACAAATTTAAGGTAACATATTTTCCCTAAATGATGTATCCCAATAATAACAAGGGTTATTTGGTCATTTAACTCCTATTGGAATACAATTGGGCCTGAAAGAATGACATTAAATTAACATTATGTTGGGCTAGACTATCATATTGGGTTGAGAGATATATTGACCCATTCCTAATGCATTTTTTTTTATAAATACCCATTCCTAATGCTTATCAAATAGGTTTACATGGCTCCAGCATATGACCCATTAAATGTATTATAAATAACCAAACCTCTTGGTATCACTGGGATAACTTGGGGTCGACCTAGCGTGTTCCCATGATCGATTCTCAGCTTGTCAAAATAATATTTGGCCAGCGGCAGCCACACATCGCGAGCGGGAATTAGTCGAGATGCGCGAAAGTTGGCCCGAACACCCCATGGAAAAATCAAAAAAAAAAAATGTATTATAAATATTCATGAATCAGTCATAATTAATCATTATAATTTCTACACCAGCACTTTCACGAGGTTCTTAATTTTCACCTCAGCACTATTTGATCATGCATTAAATGCCCTGTACAAGGCCCTCGTCTGAGGGGCTATTACCATCCTATATTGGATGAAGAAGAAGGATTTGAGATGTTTATAAGTCCAAAATTCCCCTTTCCCTAATAAGGTTTCTTTTATAGAGAAATTCGTGCTACTGCAACCAAACGGACATTACCTAGTACAAGAGCGTTCAATGGACAAAAAGACAAGTGCATGCCACGATATTGAAATTTTGTGATTTTTGGATGTTCTTTCTCTTGGGGGCAATTAAGATGTGCAAAAAAAGATATAGAAAAATAAAGGGATAATTACACTCACACCCCCTGAATGATGGGACAATTATACAAATTTTTCCTCACTAATTGTTAATTACATACACACCCCCTCAGGGGGTCTATTTGTAAAATTTACAATAGTTATAATTGTAAGAATTGTTACACATAAGGTGTAATTGTAAGAAGTCTTTAAGATAAGGGGTGTGTTTGTTCATTAATTAGTGAGGGGAAGTTTGTGTAATTACCCATCATTGAGAGGGTAAGTGTAATTATCCCAAAAACAAACGTTGTATGATTTGTATCATGTATGCAGGAAAAAAAAATAAACATATGCATAAACCCCAATATTTGCAGTATTTACACAAGGCTCCCCTGACTTTACCCTTATGACTTTATAAGTTCCCAAAATCGCACACCCAAATTCAGCTCAGCAGAAGCAACAGTGATGGCGTCTCTGTTTCAGAAATTTCAAGAGGTAAATTTCGTAATTTTCCTTGATTTGAATGCAAAATGATTAAATTTTCATTGTAATCGACATTATTAATTCAAAAAATTGCTTAAAGATTAGGATCGCATGTATCAAATCTCAGTTAACTGAGTACTGAGACATTGACAAAGGATTGTCAAAAACATTTCTTTTCTATTAATTTTCACTCAATCTTGTTCTTACTGTTGTTGTTGACTGGTAATTTATTTGTTTTTCTTGTATTGTTAATTGTTCAAAATTAGGCAGTTAAAGTGCTTGCGAAAAGTCCTACATTTGCTAAGGATGGAAGAAGGCTTCAATTTGAAGCTGATATGAATCGACTTTTTCTTTATACCAGGTGACTACTGCTTATATTGGGTAATTCTACGTTGGACCGAGTTTAAGAGTACGACTGTGTATTTTATGTCTATTTTTTTCACACAGCTACGTGTGATGATCGCCACAATACATTTTATCGTGCGAGATAGATATACACTAGGACAGTTGGACTCGGTCCAACATAGATTTTTCCGTGTATATATATGAGCTAACTTCTTCAAGTGTGATTTTGTTCTGAAATTTAGTTCTTAGCTGGCAGTAAATTTTAGGTTGGATTTTGTTTCATACTCGTGTTTGAGTAACTCTTATATGACACTATATGATATGCAATCAAGTGGTCAACTAATTCGACATTCCGTAAACTGTTAAGCTTCAAATATGTTGCAAGTAAGAAATGTGTTTAGGATTCTAGCTGTCTGGAGGGGTTGAAAAGCTTAGTGAAGAACTCTGTATGTGCTGCCCAAATAAAAGTAAAAAAAAAAAAAAAATTAAGGGGAAAGGTTGCAACTTTGAATAGATTACATAGATTTCGACACTTATATTAGTTGAGAGGGAGGGGGGTTGAGAGAAAAATTCTTGTACGGACAGGGGTGTTGAATACAAAAAGGTCTAGATTTTGCCACGTCAGGAGTGACATACACCATGTGCTGATGTGACGTTACATGGAACTTTTCACTCAACACCGGGTCCATTCGAGAATTTTTGTGTTGAGGTTGGCATCCTCTGTTGACCCTACGCTGTCTATCCCTTGTTGCAAATGATTTGGCCTTCAATGTTGAATTTTGATAGTTGTTTCAGTTAGAATAATCTGGTTGACATATATCCTCTAATCTGTTAACAGTGAAGTCCTTGCTTGTGTGCTAGTCTTTCTTGGTTTTCTTGCTTTTTTGCGCCCCAACATGCCTAGTTGAGTTCCAGCCTTCTTAATTAGAATATATTGCAAGCTCACTGGAGAAGCTGTTAGACTATTTAGCTGTTCTATAAAGTCACATGTGCTCGTAAGTGGTACATCTTCGCGATAGCATTTGTTACTCTTGAGTAAGGATATTAACTGCAGGTTGAACTCAGAAAGTTATAAAAACCGCCTCTGAATAGTTCTGAATGAAATTTAACTGAGTTTAAGCAATTCTATTTGTCAACAATGTACTAAGATATAAACTCCTAGTACAATTCCGAAACAGGCAAGAGGATCTTATATATGAATTCGTTTTGGTGAATTTATCAACTTGGTGGGGATTACCCTAATTGATATTCACGTATCATGTAGTATCTCATAAAAATCAAATAATTTTCAAGTTATTTTATAATTAAAGATGATATGATATCGTAAATAGGCACATGGTCTCTTAGCTGTAGAAGTCTGAACGGGAAGTTGTCCATTGATAATTCGTTATAGCTAGTATGACATGATGAATTCGTGGCGTTTATGTGTAATAAAGAAGGGTATTGATGAATTCTGGACCTTTATATAAAGAAATTTAAACTAATATCTCTTTATGGTGGTCTTAAACCTACCATGAATCATATTTGGGCTCTAATTGAACTGTCTGTAGTGAGCCAAACCTGAATGGACTTTTATGTGTAGTTGGCTGTATCAAGCTTTTCTTTCTTATATATATTAATGATCTTTCAAATTATCTTCTCTTCAGCCGCAGCAGTTATCCTGGAAACGAACATGTAAATTTCTCATGAATATTGTTACTGGATTTTTCACATTTTATTTTGGCTTTATTGACTGTACTATCAGCTATTTCCGCTTGGGGAAGAATGCTGATGAAGCAGATGCAGACGAGATCATTGACATTGCTAGTAAGGCCTCTCTAGCTGAGCAGCAGAAGCAAGTTCAAGAAAATATTCATGCACAAATAAATGCCTTTTGCACATTTATGGATGACACTCTTCGACCTGATTCAAAGACTGCTAGTGACACACTTACTTCGTCCTCAGAAAAAAATACTGCGGACCGACCGAGTGGTCTTGGTCTTGCTATTGGCAGAACTACTCCTAATCCTGGTGAGTAACTTTGATAACAAGTATCAAATACCAATAAACTTCAGTTAGTATGTAAGTTTGAATCTTGGAACTAATTTACATGAATGCTTTGGTTTAATTTATCGTCATAAATTATCATTCTTGATATTATTTCGCAGGTGTGGTGGAAACAAAGCCATTAAAGCGTTTTGAGGTGTCTCAGAAGCTAAAGGATCACATTGGGTACACTCTTGAAATCAAGCCATCTCAAATTCAACACAAGGAAGCTGGCCAAGGTTTATTCTTGGATGGTGAAGCTGATGTAGGCGCTGTGATAGCAGTATACCCGGGCGTGACATACTCACCCGCATATTACCGTTATATCCCTGGCTATCCAAGAGTTGATTTACAAAACCCTTATTTAATCACAAGGTATGATGGAATAGTAATCAACGCTCAGCCTTGGGGTTTGGGGGGCGAAACCCGTGAAATATGGGACGGGAGTAATCCAGAACCTAGATTGAATATTGAAGGCGGCGAAATGAATGGCTCAGATCGCGTGTGGAAGGTGCTGAGTAAACCGTTAGATGGTCGACGAGTGGCTCATAAAGGAGAAGTTCTTGAGAGGAGGAATCCTCTAGCGTTTGCTCATTATGCTAACCATCCCGGTAAAGATATGGTACCTAATGTTATGGTTTGCCCTTATGATTTCCCACTAAGTGAGAAGGATATGAGAAGCTATATACCGAATATTTCATTTGGAAATGGAGATGAAGTGAGCATGAAGAAATTTGGCACATTTTGGTTCAAAGCTTGGAAATCTAGTAGCGTTGCGAGTGACGTCCCTATTCTCAAGAGCCTTGTTCTTGTGGCTAATAGAAAGATCTGTAATGAAGAGGTGCTATTGAATTATAGGTTGAGTAATTTGAAGCGTCGACCTTCGTGGTATACTCCAGTAGACGAGGAAGAGGATCGAAGGAGGTGGAGCTAAGCTAAGCTAAATTTCTTGGGAGTTATTTACATCAAGGATAGTGTTTTAGATCTTTTGATTTAATTTTGTACTATGAGGTTTTGACTTAATACGTTAGATCAGCAGTTCTTTTTCCCCCATGAGTTAGGGCATGTGTAACAGGGGTGGCAAAATCGACGCTATAGGTCTTTCCTTTTCCCCTTCTCACAAAAAATAAAGTGAAGAAATATTTCTGCCAAATGTATTAGTAACAATTTGTTCTTCATTTCTGTAACATTTCCCCATAATAAAAACGAAGACTTTCTTAGTTACACTTGGATCATATACAATCTAAAACTTTTTACTGATTTAACTGTCGGAGGGTCTAATTGAAAAAAACCCAACTTGGCCTTACCGAGAGTTCATTACTTTCTGGTAGTTCCCCACTTTGAGTATTATTATTGACCCAGAACCTAACTCGTATTGAAGAGAGTCAACCGTATATATTCGACCCAAATGAGAATTAATAAGCCAAATTTGGTGAATCATGATATAACGTGAATTACATGACAATCACAATGTATGATAAAAACGAGTACAAAATAAGTGATTATAATTATATCGTGATTTTATCCGAATTGACAAGTGCGAGTTTGACGAGTCACACGAGGGATAGAAGAAAGAGTTAAAAGACACAACAATGTAGTAATGATGGACCCAACACTCCATCTCAGTACCTATTCTGAGTTCTCATGAAGCTATTTGGAGGTGATAGACGGGATAATTTTAAGGTGGATTAGGAGTATTGCTCTCTGTTTATTTTACACCACATATTCATAATGAGTGGGGCGATTTTCACACCCACTTATCTCTGTATAAATTACCACACCCTAAGTGTTTATGTCGTGAAAAATGAATCGGGAATAAACTTTCAGTCCAACATAGAATTAGCCGTGATAGACTCTCCCTCTAAAGAAGGACAAGAAAATCTAAAGTGGAATCCATGGTTGTACGGATCAAATCTTTTTACCACTTATATGCATTGTACCATGTGAGGGTGATGAGACAGACCTAGCTAGCTTTGTTACTAAAATGGCAAATGGCCTTGATTACTTAATTTATGATATGGTTTATTCAATATGGGGCCGTTCTATACTGGGCCGAGATCATTTGGTCTCGGTCCAATTCGGCCGTTGGATCCCCAAATAGGGGAGTCATTTAGCAATTTAACCCCCTAAATACAAATTCTTCTTATAATGCTTACCAAAAAAAAAATCTTCTTCCAATGTATAATATAAATATATGAGGAATGAAATTCCAATGCAATGGGAAAATAAATTAATACTCCCACCAACCCATCTTCACCTATTACACATTACCCTAGAAGATAATAACTAAAAGAAACACATCAACTCCAAACACAAGAAAACAAAGTGGTTATATGTGCAAGTATTAGTATATGGGTGACAATTTGGGTAAACCTATGGCCTGATTTATTATCCAGTTTTTAAGTATTTTACATAGAGCTATAGAGGGTAATACTACGAGTAACCAAGATCAATGGTATGCGTCTGTCTCTTTTGTTGTGAATATATTATGAATAATATGATTTTTTGTGTGAAAAATATAAACACTAAAATAATCAAAATTTGACGTGTCGCATAATTTTCTGAGCTACAAACTATTAATGTAATTTATGCTAAGAAATCAATGTTCAGGGGAATTTAAGTACAGCAAAAAGCATGTAATAAAGAAGACAGGCCTAGATAGAAGTCAGCCTGTCAAGTCTAGCTATTTCTTATTTCTTATTATTTTTTCCTCAGCATTTAACGTTAAATCACATCATTTCAGATTTCAGACCATACACACACTCAACAATATTGTTCTTTATATATATATTTATTGGTTTCCTATTTTAGCAGATCTTTACATTCCAAACAGCACCTCAAAAAATGACTAAAGATGAAGATTTCAAGCTCCTCAAAATCCAGGTATTTCCTCTCTAATAATTAAATCCTGTTTGTCTTTAAGAATCAACTTTTTTTCTAACAAAAATCTATAATTAATTTGTATTTTAAAATTTTCTTTTATTCTCTTGCTGTAGAGCTGTGTTCTGAGAGTTAACATACATTGTGATGGGTGTAAACAGAAAGTGAAGAAAACCCTACAGAGAACTGAAGGTTTTTTGCTTTCTTTTTATTTTGCTACCACCATTTTTCTGCAGTTTCCTGAAAGTGGCTCCCCTGGTTAATCCTGAGTCATTCTTAGTGAGTCCTGGGATAATCTACATTGTTATCCACATGCATATTCATATGTCACCGTAAAGAAAGATAATATTAGTGACAAAATTTGAAATGATATTGTAGATGTACATAATAACTGAAAATATTTTTTGCGTTGTCACAGTATAATTTTTTCGTGACAATAGTTTTTTTAATTATTGTTAATTAGTGATCGATATACAGTGACAATTTAGTAGCAATACAAATAGAATGACAATCATAATTCTTGTTATTAAGTTGTCACTAAAGATGTATCATTAATTGTCAATACTGATAACATTTTTGTTGTTATTAATTATCAAAAGTGATAATTTTTATACAAATTTTATCACTATTAAACAGGTAAAATTTATTATTGTGACAAAATAAAAATTTCTATCGCTAAAAATTTATAATTAGTGACAATTTAGTAGCAATACAAATAGAATGACAATCATAATTCTTGTTATTAAGTTGTCACTAAAGATGTATCATTAATTGTCAATACTGATAACATTTTTGTTGTTATTAATTATCAAAAGTGATAATTTTTATACAAATTTTATTACTATTAAACAGGTAAAATTTATTATTGTGACAAAATAAAAATTTCTATCGCTAAAAATTTATAATTAGTGACAATTTTCTGATTGTCACTTGACATTTTATCATTTATATATTAATTTTTTGTAGTATGTGGGCCCCATGTGTGTAGGACGTAGACCACTCCCGAGACTCACCAAATATCAGTACCCGTTATTCTTTTATCAGTTTATGTGACTTTTATGCCTTTTAATCACAGGAGTGTACCAAGTAAAGATAGATTCAGAGCAACGAAAGGTGACTGTTTCAGGAAATGTAGATTGTTCAACTCTGGTTAAGAAATTAGTTAAAGCTGGTAAATATGCTGAACCCTGGTCACAAAATCAAAACCAGAAACAAAAACAGAAAGCCAGTTACATAGAAGATGATAAGAACCAAAAAGGGCAAAAGCGTAATATGGTGAAAATTCAGGCAAAAGATGATGATGATGATGAAGAGGAGATGAAATTTATCAGGGAAAAGATGAAGCAACTGGCACTTCTCAAGCAACAAAATGCCAACAAATGTAATATTAATATTAATAATAATGCTGGAAAAAAAATGAATAATCCAAATCCAGGTGGTGGGATTGATGAAAAGACGTTGGCAGCCCTGAAGATGAACAATCAACAGCAATTAGCTGAGGGTAAAAATGGAAATGCAATTAGCAATATGATGAACCTTGCTGGTTTTCATGGAAATGGAGCTACTAATAATAATGTTTTCCAGGGAAGATTTCCAGGGAATGGATTAACAGCAGGGCATTATCCATCGTCATCGTCCATGATGATGAACATGAACGGCTATTTAATTCAAGACGAAGGGGGATATGATCAGCTCTACAACAACCCAATGATGAACTTGGAGAACAGGCAACCACAAATGATGTATAATATATCTCAATTGAATTATCCGAGTACCGGCTATTGCTACAATCATGGTGGTACAGTTCCGTACAGTTACACTGAGCCTGGATATGGTCATGGTGTTGATGACAACACTAGTAGTTGTTCAGTTATGTAATAACTTGAAAGAATTGGAGGGAATGGTTAACTATGTTTAATTCTATCTATTAGTTGTGAAGAAGTTTATGTTCGTAGTTTTAACTACTAACATTAATGTCTTGTACCCTATATTATCTAGATTGGGTTATGATCAATTTCTGCATGATTGACAATTGGTCTTAAGCTTGTGATTTTCAAGAGTGTACCCTATATTAACTAGATGATGTTAGTGTATATATAAGCCAGCCAATGCATGTTTGTACAGTTAGGGCTTCGTTAGGGTTACGAACTGTTATGTAGTAGCATGACTCTGAATTATTATTATTATTATTATTATTATTATTATTATTATTATTATTATCATCATTAGATAAAAATTGACGGGTCGAATGAAATTTATAGTGGCTACTGGTTCTAACAAAAGGACCGTAACGTTAACATTATATCAATTAGACATTAGCCCGTTTATGGATATCGCTTCGGTCAACAAAGGAAAAACATCGACCATTATCGGTCGACCACAATGGAATAGAATTTCAATTACCAAAAAAAAAAAAAAAGAAATAGATTTTCAATGGATAGTAAACATTTATTTTTATTCGATGAGTTTTATATAACTCATACATTACGTAGTTGATCTTTATAATGATTAATGATAGTCATGTTTAGGATTTTGAATTCGAGAACAATCATACATGTCGTAAGATACATGCAGAATCGAACCCAAAAACCTCCTGGAATTAGACATGACTATCCAACAGTAGGAGGAAATTTGCAAACATTTTTGTCGTCAAGAAAGAGATAGACACGATTGCAACAAAAATTTCCATCTATGGTTCCTCCGGGAGGAACATTTACAACCGTAACAAATGGATTGTCCTGCTCTATTATAGTCCTGCATATTGAAGCTCGAAGTCCGACTAGGTCCGGCCACTTGACCGTGTATTCTGCACAACACATATATATATAAGGGATAATTACACTCACACCTCCTCAATGGCGAGATAATTACACAAATCTTCACTCACTAATTGATAATTACAAACACACCCACTCATGTTAAATATTTCTTACAATTGCACTCTCTATAAACCTTAGAAATAGACCCCTGAGAGGGTGTGTTTGTAATTATCAATTAGTGAGAGGAGATTTGTGTAATTACCCCATCATTAAGGGGATGTGAGTGTAATTATCCCTATATATAAATTCATGAGAGAGAGAGAGAGAGACTCACCAGTACCATACTTGCAGTTCTGATATGCACAAGGTGGATAAGGGATCCTTCTTGACATTTTTCTTTTGTTATGTTCAACAAATTGTATCCTTTGAATATAATTGTAAATTGAGAGCTACTTCACATTTTATATACAATTTTCTTTGCAAGAGAAATGAAAGGTTTCAACGGCTAGATGGTATGGATTACATGATTCCATCCAAATATATTTGTAATTTTGACTCGTCCATTAATTCTTACTAAAGTTATTGTAATTTGAAAGGGCATTTTTGGTGTATATCTATAGTGAATTAAATACTTTGACAAGTTTGTCAGTAAATTAACCAATTAGTCAAATGTATTTGTATTTCAAGACCTAATCGTTGTAATAACCAAAGAACAAATAAAGAATAATTCTAAATGTTTACCCATTATAGTAATATGCTCTCTAGTCTCTAGTGACATTTTTAGATTAATTTTTTGCCAGAAACACTCACGACACGTTTGGTACAATGGAATGAGGATTTCAGAAAAGACTATTCCCACTTATTTAATCACACTTCATGTTTGGTAGGACTATAAGAAGTGAGATTGAGTAGTCCATTGATTGTTTATTCCTACTAGAAGTGAGAATGCTTATTTCTAATCCAACCATGAAAAATAGTTATTCACACAATCACACTTAAGTGAGAATAATTAGACTTATAAGTATTCTTCAAAAAAAAGACTTATAAGTAAAAACTGAAAGTTACTCTTCTTACACCCAAAATTATGGATTACAACTAAAAATAATCATATTATCTTTATTTTTTATATGTAGTTATATATATGTAAATTTTTTCAATATATTATAAACATACACACACATATATACTGATATACATAATACATGTATAACTATATTTATATTTGCATATGTCACACGCATATGCACATCTGATACAATATATATATATATATATATACACACGATTTATATGTCATTCAATAGACGTCAGTATGTTATATATATATATATATATTGTGTGTGTGTGGGTGTGGGTCATGTGTGTTTGTGTGTGTATATATATATTACAAATTATGTATTGATATGGTACACATGTGCGTGTATGTGTGTGTATATATATATTACAAATTATGTATTGATATGGTACACATGTGCGTGTATACATATATATATATATGATTTTTGTAATGTAAATAAATTGTCTAAGTATCTATATATAGATATATACATGTGTGTGTATTCACGTATATATATTCGGGTATTATATCTAATAATCTCTTATATTTTCTATATGTAAGTGTGGGCATATAAAAGAATATTTAAACATTTTATTTATTTAGATCAAAATTGAAACAATAATTATGTTTAATTTTATCAATAAATTTCTTATTTAAATATATTTTTGTATATTAGGTTATGTAGTATAAATAAGGTTATAATAGTAATAATAAATTAAATTTTATTTTAGTGTAATTGTATTTAAGTGAACCAAGTAAATGACTGACTATACTATAAATTATGGTTTCAATCCATGTATGTAGTCAAACAGTGGCATGAGAAAGACTATTCTAGGTGGAATCTCATTCCACGTAGATTGAGTTTTCCTGGAATGCTTAGTCATTGTACTAAATGTGTCGTCATAGTCAGCCATCACCCGCATCTTTACCTCAATTTTCCCCCCGGAAAAAAGAATAACAAAAAATGAAAATGTGCTCTGCTGAAAAATTACATAGAAATATTTTTAGTATGTCAATGTCAATTGATACTTTTAAATAAAATAAATTAGCTAAATTTCCATAAAAACGAAAATAATTCATCATATAAAATAATTTAAAATGAAAAAGTAGATACATATATCGTCAAGTTAAAAATTATTGGTCTGTTCTACAAATTATATTGATTGCATCAATATTATTTCATTCAAAAACAAAATTAGGAGTATACTACCAAATAGATAGTAGAATATTTAATATATATGGGGCTTAAGAAAATTAGGATTAATTCTTTTGACATCTACAAGAGATATTTTATGCTTTGTGTAATTTGAATGACGTGGATGCTTTTTAATCCATTGAAGCAGCATGTAAATGATACCATTACTTCAAGTAATTGAGCCACAAATTTGGTTAAGGGTTCAATATGACTTTTTTCTCTTCAATCGACACGTGATAATTAGCATTCTTTAAGTGTAATTAGTGAATGTGTCCAAATTATATAACTCTTTTTATATTTATAGGAGAATTTGATTAGTTATTTATTTATTTATTTTTAATTCAAAAGGAAGAGAGATACCCTACATATTTAGCCCCACAAACCCGGGTTGACAGTTATATCTTGAATCATAAATACTCTATCTAGCTCCGTAATTAAAGGGAAGGAAAGCTACAACTTGTGACAGGCTGAATTCGAATCCAAGACCTCTATCATAAAGTAGAATGTGAATACCAATAGACCAATAGATGTTGGTTGATTAGTTATTTATTTTATACTTTATTATCTCACTAATTATATAATGTGCGCGATGGGCCACCTCCAATTATTATAAACCCATAATTAATTATAAGCCCATAGCCAATAATAACTATTATAATGGTACATCAAGTAGTAGAGTTCAGCCCATTTCTCAGTGAGGTTCAAATACCAAAAAGAAAATGAAATATACAATGTGAACAATGGAAAACAAATAAGCTTTTATTTAACGAGTTTTATATAACTCATACTTTATTGAGATGTATAACTCATACATTATTTATTAATAAACATGTCAAATTATTTTTAGGAGGTCATAGGAATTTTAGGTTCGATGACAACAATACATGCTGCGAGACATGCGAAGAATCGTACCTAAAATCTCCTAAAATGAAATGACTAATAAACTTTAGGAGCGAACAAGCAAATATTTTTCTCGTCAAGAAAGATATAGACACGATTACAACAATTGTATCGATCGATGAATCCTGGAGGAGGAACATATACAACAGTCACAAATGGATTCTCTCGCTCTATTGTAGCCTTGCATTGTGGAGCCGGCAATCCGACTAGCTCCGGCCACTCAGTCTTGTACCCTGCACAACAACAGATACATATATATTCCGGTTAAGAAGAATGTGTGTGTGTATGTGTGGGTGGGGGTGGGGGGGGGATCACATTTTTCGACCCCTAAGTGTATCCAAGTAGATTTTTGGTCCAGCGGTTTATGAAAATCGCACATTGCATCTCATAAATCGTAAAAAGCCTCATCACATTTGGTCTAGGACCAATTTCCGTCGAAAAACTAACATTTCCGTGACTCAGAGGCAAGAAAGAAGTTAGAAAAAATAGAAGAAAAACTTAGAAAATAAATGTGAAAATTTTTGGAAAATTTCATAAAGAGTTTAATATATGTGAATTTTTTTATATCCAGTTTTTAACGGAAAATGGTATTGGAATCAAGTGTGAGATTTTTATAAAGCGCGTGACTAAAAATATACTATGATACATTTACGGGATGAAAAATGTGATTAACCTGTGTGTGTGGAGAGAGAGATATTCACCACGATAGTTGCATTTGTTAAACGCACAAGGTGGATAAGGAATCCTTGACATCTTTCTTTTGTTATGGGTAAGCAATTGTATCCTTTGAATGTAAATGGATAGCTATTTCACAACTTATATACAATTTTCTTTTCAAGAGAAATGGAAGGTAAAAATGCTAGATGGTATAAATTACATAATTTCACTCAAATATGTTTGTAATTTTGACTCATTCACCAAATCTTACGAAAGTTATTGTAGTTTGAAAGAGTAATTAAATGAATTACGTATTTGGACAAATTTATTAGTTATAAGTTAATTAGTCAAGTAGTCAAATATCTTTGTAATTCATAATCTAATTGTTGTAAACTAAAGGGAAAAAAAAATTCTAATTGTGTACCTCCATTATAGCAGTATGCTCTCTAATGACATTTTTAGACCATTTTTTGCCCAAAACACTCTTCGTTAGCCATTACTCGCGTCTTTTCCCCATATTTCCCGCTAAAAAACAAGCAAAATGCGTATAAATTTTTTTTATATTATTACTAATGGTGAAGGCAAGCAAGCTAAACCACATATATATGAAAAACTCACAAAGTGGTTGCTTAACAAAAAAATAAAAAAAAAATCACAAAATGGTTGATGATTACGATAATACAGAGCATGATCATATCAGTATTTTGATGTAGCAATTGGAACTTAAAAGAGTCCAAAATGACAAGAAATCGGTTAACAAGGGCTTAATGAAAATCTGTATGCTACAATGGATGTAAATTGAGAAGGTAAAATACTTTTAAATACTTCTAGGGCGTAATTTATTTATTAAAATAACGAGCCTTTGGGATAAAATTGACATACGAATAGTAATAGACCTGTCTATCGGGCCATATGAGCCAAGCTTAGGGTAACTCAAGCTCAAAAAGATCAGGCTTGAATATTATAGGCTCAAACTTGGCTCATAATTATTTTCTTTAGCTCGACTCAAACTCAAGCCCACATTTTTCACGAGTTTCGGGCTTATTTCATGCCGACTCATTAATTTTTCTCAAATAAAAAAATGTACATTCTAAAATCATATTAAGAGACTAATTTCGATTAGTATACTAAATAAAAGTTTACGCTAATGAGTATGTATAATTTCAATTTTTTCTAACAAAATCACAAAATTCTTATGAAATTTAAAATATTTCTCAATATACATAAAGTGAAATAAAATAATAGGAATTCTTCTAAAGTTTTCAGAGGCAAAAATTTTCCACTAATATATCAAATTCATCGACTTAGTAATCTTCAAACCTAAGAATCTACTACGAGTTTTATATAAGTTAACTTAAAAATAATCTGCCATAAAAACTTTATTTAATTCCATAAAGGAGGAGAAAGGCACAACACTTGTGACAGCCTGGATTCAAACCCAGGACCTCTCACATAAAGTGGGAGGTGGATACCATTAGACCAATAGGTCTTTGGTTAGCTTAAAAATAATCTAATTATATGAAACAAAGCATTAACTTAGTTGAAAATGATGAGTTTGGGCCATTCAGATTAAGTCTAATAAAGTTCAACATCGGCTCAATGTGTAAGTTCAAGCTCGACCCGACTCACATTCATTTAGACTTAGCTCAAATATAAGCGGATAGAATAATCGAGCTTCAAGTGGGCCTGACTCAATTGACAATCCTACTAGGTGTTTGACTAAGCTTATAAGCTCTTCTAAACATCTTATAAGATGTTTTGGAGTTTATAAGCTCCATAAATTTGTTTGGTAATTTAAAAAAAAAATAGCTTATAAAACTAAAAAATAAAATGTTTGGTTCTTATAAGCTGTTTTTTAAAAAATAACTCACCCCAACTTTTTTTTTAAGATCTTATAACATATAGGAGCTTATAAGATGGTTTGGATAAATTTAGCCAAACACCCTCTAAATAGTAATACTTTTTCCTTTTTTTCTTTTTACATATTCTTAAGTGGGCATACTTATTTGCTAAACATTTCATACTCTTCCTAGGGGCTGTTCTATGCTGGGCCACCCAGCATAGAATTTCCCCTCTTCCTAGCACATGCACCACAATTGAATCACATTCTTTCTTAATTTATTTAGATTTTGTTTCAATATTGCATAATTGTGGCCCATCTTCTAGAGAATATATGAACCTCAAACTTTAGGTATATGTCGATTTAGGACAAAATGTGACCATACGGAACCCTTTGTCAAATTTGTGGCTCAATTTGAGGTAAACTTGCTGTGTCAAACTGTCAATGGATTAAAAAGTATCCACGTCATTCAAATTACGAAAAAGCATAAAATATCTCATGTTGATGCCAAAAGAATTGGTCCCATTGCTTAAAACCACATATACTATATTAAATCTTGGGCAAAATTCTTGGTCTCCAAAACTATAATCATCGTAACAAATACCCCCAGAACTGGTCAAAAATACACTTACTCTCCTTCTATATTATAGAATTGTTTTAAGTACCCTTAACCATTATTATTCTTCTTATTTTTTTATTTCTCCACCATTTTTTTCGTGCATAATGTTTACACAATATAATAATTGACAATATTTTTAGCACGTAACGTTAAGTGACAACATATTATAATAATGTTTGACAAAATTTAAATCATAAATTGTCAAAAAAATTAAATTATCCAAATAAATTTAATATTTTATGTATATCTTGACAATTATATATATATATATGCTCTTTTAATACCCTAATTTAGTATAATATATGTCTGAATTAATATAATTCAAACATGCCATATTTTGTCAACATATATGTTTAATACTTTAGTCTACTATAATATATGTTTGAATTAATTTCAACATATATTGTACTAGATTAGGGTATTAAATCACTACACTAAAAAGTAATATTTGTGAAAAAACTTGAAGTGACAATGTTAAAATTATCACTAGATATATATAATGACTAACAATAATTTTTGCTTTGTCATATTAAGAATTTTTAGCGACAAGATTTTTTTAAAAGTTGTCACTATTGACAAATAGTGACACATGTATATTGACAACACAAATAGAGTGACAATTATAATTGTTGTCATTAAGTTGTCACAAAAGTGTGTCACTAATTGTCAAAAGTGACAACAATTTTCTAGTCATTAATTATCAAAAGTGACAATTTCTATACAAATCTTGTCAGTATTAAACTTGTAAAACATATTTTAATGACAAAACAAAAGTTCATGTCACTAAAAAATTATTATTAGTGGCAACCTTAAAATTGTCATTTTGACATTTTGTCACTAATATCTTATGTTTTTGTAGCGAATATACATATATATTGTCTAAATATACATAAAAATTATAAATATCTATCTAGAATAATTTAATTTTGTGGCGATACATTAATTGAATTTAGTCAAATATTCATATAACGTGTTGTCATCAAATTAATTTAATTGTAGTACTAAAAAGACTTATACTTATTAAGTACTAAGAGGGTGTTTGGCTAAACTTATCCAAAACATCTTATAAGATGTTTTAGGAGCTTATAAGATGTAACACCTTATAAGATGTTTAAAAAAAGGTGGGGTTGAGTTACTTTTCTAAAAACAGCTTATAAGACCCAAACATCTTATTTTTTAGTTTTATAAGCTGTTTTTTAAAAAAATTTACCAAACAAATTTATAGAGCTTATAAGCTCTAAAACATCTTATAAGATGTTTAGAGGAGCTTATAAGCTTAGTCAAACACCCTCTAAGTAATTAATATTGATGTAGTGGGTAAACTTTTAACTAATGTATGTATTAAAAAAATTGTGAAACAGAAAAGATAGTGGAAAAATGAAAAAAAAATAAGAAATGCATAATAATTAAGGGTAATTAAGAAAATTTTACATAATAGAAGGGATTAATTGTATTTTTTCAATAGTTTAGTTCAATGGGTAAAGTGTATTTTGCCCTTACATCTTCTACTATCTATATATATGACACCTATACTTGTTTTTGAATGAAATAATAATGGAAGGAATTATTACAATTTGTTGATTATCATTAGTTATCATAATAAATTTAAATGTCATCATGTCAAAATTGATAATAAAATAATGAAGGACTACAATGACATACTATCGATTATCTAATTTTAATTTGACTATCTTCAAAAAGTACGATATGATATTAGTACCTGTTTCGAGATAAAAATAAATTGGATTAGGGAAGAATTTCGAGTTGTCGATCCAAGCCCCTTAATAATTCACAACTTAGAATTATCTTCTAATCCCTGTTATATTTGCTAATGGTGGTTTATGACTTAACTATTATTAATTTGTACTTAAACCTTTGAGAAGTGCAAAAATACATCAGAATTACAAGCAATTAATAAGTGCTAAAAGTTTGAATGTAAATTATACCTCCATGAAGAATTTTCCGTCTGAATTACTTCTACTACAATACTTGAATATAATCAGGATTACAAACCTTCGAGTGCTATTGAAACTATTGCTAACTAAGAGAGTACAAGATACTAAATTTAATTACTCCTAAAAAGCTACGAGTACTCTATTTGTACTCCTAATGAAATGAAGAAACTGCAGAGTTTGTCTGGGTGTCTTGCTTTTTCCTTCTTCTCCTTCTCTTATAAATATCTTCCTCATTTTCTTCGGTTTTTTGCAACTTCCACGTATTCTCCTTTTCCGGAAACTGCTGCCAACTTCTCTTTTGAATTCTTTTTCTTGACTTGGCGCCTACTTTCTGTTGTTAAGCCGATTTCTGATCGTGGGCCTTTTTTTTTTTTCTTTTTGCTTTTTTTGACCCTTGGACTTTCATTAAATCCAGCCCATATTCCTCTTCGATTACCTAAACTCTTAGATTTTTGGGCTTTATTAGTTGTAGACCCATCTAATTTTATCGAGGTTATCCCTTTTGGGCCTTATTCGAACATAGGCCCAATTTAATTTAAATTTATGTGTAAACAGTACCATATTGCTAATTTATGCTAAATTACTTAATTTTATTAATAATCGTATGAACTTTACTCTTATTTTGCAATACAATCAACTAAATAATACTCTTAACAATAGCATGAATTAAATATAATTGAGGTTATAAAATTGCAATTAATCTGGTATATCGGGATAGAGATTTTTTTTTAAAAAAGATGCCAATAAATGGGAAAAAAAATTAATTAGCTTATGAAAATTTAATAATTATATATATGATGGGGTGTAATTCCATATCAGATTGAGTCCAATGGTCCGAAAATGATTTCTGTGTTTATTTCTCTCAGACAAGTATGTAAAATTGCAATTAATCTGGTATATCGGGATAGAGATTTTTTAAAAAAAGATGCCAATAAATGGGAAAAAAAAATAATTAGCTTATGAAAATTTAATAATTATATATATGATGGGGTGTAATTCCATATCAGATTGAGTCCAATGGTCCGAAAATGATTTTTGTGTTTATTTCTCTCAGACAAGTATATAAAATTGCAATTAATCTGGTATATCGGGATAGAGATTTTAAAAAAAAGATGCCAATAAATGGGAAAAAAAATTAATTAGCTTATGAAAATTTAACAATTATATATATGATGGGGTGTAATTCTATATCAAATTGAGTTCAATGGTCCAAAAATAATTCTTATTTTTATTTTTTTCACACAAGTACGCGTAAATCGCACACAATACACATTATAGTGTAAGGCAGTAAGGGATATATATTATAGGATGATTTGACTAAGTACAATATAGATTTTCCCCATATGATGCATGGCCAGAAAATGATACTGCTTTTGGACTAGATATGTAACCTTAAACTCGGGCTTGTCGAGTTAAGGTTTAGGGTACTCGTTTTGGAAACAAAAAAAAAAAAAAAAGAAAAAAAGAAAATGATACTGCTTTTTGTTGTCATAACTTTTAGCGGAGACATCGAAGCCCACCTCCACTACTGCATAGAAAGAAAAGCCTTTTCTCACTCTTTAATTTCCTTGTCACATCCCAAATCATTATTCTCTTCGATTATATCTGTAATGAATAAAATCTATTTCTAATTAATTGCTCCACACACGCACACGCACACGCACACACAGAGTACTAATTCCTTCTCATCTCCCAGTCTTTTAACATGTGAAGCGTCACCAAACCTTCTTACAACTTCTTGCTGTATATACATATACATATAATATACATACATATATATATATATACAGACTTGTTCCTTATCATTCTCTAATAATGAAAAAAATGGTGGGAATAGTGAAATTGTTGGTGATTTGTTTAGTTGTAATTGTGAATTTTGCATGGGGAGAAGATGAGTTGATAAGGTCATCTCAGTTGAAGATGTTTGTGGATGAAGTTCCAGACATGCCCAGAATCAAAGGTTTCGATTTCGTCGATGGTTCTCATGTTCCTAAGAAATTAAAAATTGGCATGTTTCACAAGAAATGGGTAAGATTTTCATTAAATGTTTATTTCTTGTTTTAATTTCCCTTAATTTGTTTTGTGTTACATTTTATCTGTTAATTAATTTTTGGGTTATTTTTATTTTTTTAGAACTTTGAAGAAATTCATATAGTTTTTAATTTTTTGGAGGACAATTAAATCACAATCACAATTCAAGACCAAAATAAAGAGACTGATCAATCAAAATTTGTCTATATTTTCACCTTTTCAAAGGCTGCAAAAAGGAAGAAAAATACATTTGCGTTTAGTCAGTAGTGGGCCTATAATATTAGAATCCTCTATTAATCCAAACTTGTGTCATATTTCACTTACTTGATATACGTGCTAACGGTATAAAATTCATATCAATTATATATTTTAGCAAAAGATTATATACGGGCAACGGTATAAAATTCATATTAGTTGTATATTTCAGAAAAAGATTTAAACAAGTATGACGTGCATATAAGTAAGCAAATGAAATGGGAGATGAAAAATCATTTCGAACAAAGAATTCGGACCGATACATGATAGTTCAATGACATTAAACTAGATATAAAAACTCAACACGAATAAGATTCTTTACTTAAAAGGAGTATGAATGCACTCATTCCAGTTGTTTTAACTCAAGAATTATCAGTTTTTTTCCATGTATTGCAAAATTTTCCTTTTGCTTTTTTGACTAATATGGTTTTGTCTAACTAAAAGTAAATGTTACCTTTATTCCAAAAGATTTAAGCTGAGCAGCTCTAGAACATCAGTTCAGATCTTCTATCCTGCACTTCTAATATAAATGAAATGTGTATAAAATATTGTCTTGATATTAAATTTGATATGAAATATATACACTTGTCGGGCATTCATAATATGAAACATAAGATGTAACTTAATATTGCAATAAAAGATCTCGTGTCGCGTGATGGAACATGACTATGAAATGTTCAATTATCTAGCTGTTGCACAATTTTGCCTTTTCTTTATCTATTGTTGTTTTATTATTTTTTAATATTTAATGTTCTAGTTAAGTTCTCCACTTCAAATGATGCTCGCCCATTATCACCACCAATTTAAATTAATCATATCTCACATTGGAATACATGTCAGCATCACTTCTTAGGTTAGATGGTATTCAAGGACGCCTTTATCCAAGTGCAATTTCCTTAAATTTTCTTGCACATACTTCAATTTCTTTGGAAACTCTTAACTCCAACCACATTGTACTTAATTATTACTTAATTAACTAATGACAACATTGTCCCACACATCACTTTTATGCATTACATTGAGCATCTTTAATTTACTAACTTTTCGGATTACTACAGTCACAACAATTCGTATGATGGACCCGACCCACATGATTATATCAGGTCTTGAGCTTATAAGAATTATTGAAATTATATAATATTAGACTAATCTATTATGGACGGACGATTGTGATTATACCATATCTCGAGGTCATAAGAATCAACGAAACCTATCATGTCATAACTTCGAAGTGTGACATCTATAATGTTAACGTTGAAACATGTACCATTTTAGGACCCGAAAGAATTCAAGTGTGACAACAATAGTAGTACTATAGAAGACCTTTTCAAAATTCTGAAAAATTTGAAACATATATGATAAAATCTACTTTTTTTTCTTTACAGAAATTTCATAGAGATCTCCCTCCAACCCCTGTGTTTGCATATGGAACATCAAAGAAAACTGCAACAGTTCCAGGTCCTACAATTGAAGCCCTCCATGGAATTGACACTCATGTGAAATGGACAAATCATCTCCCCTCAAAGCACATATTACCATGGGACCCCACTATTCCAACAGCCATTCCTCATACAAGAAAGGGCATCCCTACTGTGGTGCATCTCCACGGTGGCATCGATGAACCCGAGAGCGATGGACACTCGGGCTCATGGTTCACGGCCCGGTTCAGAGAGCGGGGCCCGTCTTGGACAAAGAAAGACTATCACTACCATAATACTCAACACCCGGGGACTCTATGGTACCATGATCATGCAATGGGGTTGACTAGAGTCAACATTTTGGCTGGGTTAAGTGGGGCCTACGTGATCCGACATCCACTTGTCGAGTTGCCACTTGGACTCCCTTATGATGAAGAGTTTGATCGGCCGTTGGTCGTATTTGATCGTAGCTTTCGCACGGACGGTTCAATTTTCATGAACTCCACGGGGAATAATCCATCAATACATCCTCAATGGCAGCCAGAGTATTTTGGTGACGCGATCATAGTCAACGGGAAGGCGTGGCCCCACATGATCGTACGACGGAGAAAATACCGTTTTAGAATTATCAATTCAAGTAATGCGAGGTTTTTCAAATTCTATTTCAACAACGGCTTGGGATTTATCCACGTGGCGTCAGACTCAGCATACAACGAGAGGCCGGTGATGACCAATGAGTTTCTCTTAGCCCCATCTGAAATTGCTGACGTGGTAGTTGACTTCTCAAAGTCAAAATCGGATTCGGCTATTTTGTCAAATGATGCACCATATCCCTACCCTTCTGGAGATCCGGTTAATGAAGCAAATAGCAAAGTCATGAAATTTATCATTAAGCCCGTGCACGAATTGGACACGTCGAAAATTCCAAGGAAATTGATCAAATATCCGTCGCCAAATTTATCAAGTGCATCACTCACAAGGTACATTGCTATGTATGAGTACACGAGCGAAATTGATGAGCCTACTCATTTATACATCAATGGGAGATCATATGAGGCTCCCGTGACTGAGACGCCTAAGGTAGGTTCGACTGAGATTTGGAATGTGATCAATTTAACGGAGGATAATCACCCGTTGCATATCCATTTGGGACTTTTTGTGGCCTTAGATCAAATAGAATTGGTGAATTTGGACGAATTCAAAGAGTGCATGATGAAAATCAACGATGCCATCAAATGCAATGTCAACAAGCATGCACGAGGCAAGAAGATAGAGGTGCCCGCCCATGAGAAGGGATGGAAAAATGTATACAAGATGATGCCTGGATATGTGACAAAGATTATAGTGAGGTTTTCGTATATTCATTTGAATGCATCGTATCCTTTCGATGCAACTGCAGAGCCCGGTTATGTCTACCATTGCCATGTAAGTGATTTTTACCCTAATTCTGCATTCTTATCTTTTTTATATGTAATTAACAATAAATGATTTTTCTAAATGCAGATTTTAGATCATGAGGATAATGCTATGATGAGGCCCTTGAAATTTACCCACTGATTGTGCATGGAGGTGAGTACTGGAAATTCTTCTATGTTCATGGTGTAATTAATTGGCTAAAGTTTTATTTTATATATATGCATATTACAAAATTTACTTTTATTTATTTGTTTATTTTTCATGCAGGAGCTATGGCCAAATTCTTGAAATAGGAAATATAGCGCTAAATTGCGTGGATAGCATATTGAAATAAGAGGAAGCAATATACAAGAAAATATTGTTGAGTTTGTACTTTGTATTGCATGAAATATAATACTAGACTGATTTGCACAAATATTGAAATTAATGTAAAGAAAGAGAAATGAAAAACAAAAGCTTTTGTAGAACTAAGTGCCAAGTATTACCTGATAATTCTGAAATCATTCGCTATTTCTAGTATTGTTTTATGATATTTTAATTTTAATTACCTTTGTACTATTTTATAATTTCCAAAATTCGAAGTGGATTTTCGTTAATGGGCTCATTTTTTAAATGGATAATTAATTTGGAACAAAGCCATGGGTTTTATTAACAGAAGTGGGATTGGACATGAAGCCCAACTTCTTCCCCATTATTTACATTACAATATGGGCCTCATTATCGGTTGCTTAGGCCCAATATATAATGTGATTGTATTATGAAGCCCGCAGTACTCCCAAATGACTAATACAAATGAGAAAAGTAAGTTCTATTACCAAAGTTTGTTAGCATAATTGTATCAGCTTTTATTTTCATGTAGAATGTCCTAGGTACAATCCTAGGCTGTCACAAGTTGTGCCTTTTTTCTCCTTATTTGGAATATTATAGGGTCTGTGTGTTGCATGATTAAAAACTATTGACCCGGATTTGTCGGGTCAGGATATCTCTCCCTTTGTCTAGAATTTTAAAAAAAGTAAGTTGTATTCATTTAGGGGTGTACCGGGCTCGGGTGATTTCACGAAAAAAATTTAACTCGGCCAGACTTGTATGTGTTGATAAAATATCAAATTGAATCACATAATTGTCTTTTCAAATCGAGCCATTCGGATCGGGTGGGTTCAATGTATTTAGTAGATGGGGATAACTGCATCAACCATTCAACCTCCCCTGAACTTTGGATAATTGACATCCACACCCTCACTTTTAATAAATTGGCATAGACCCCCCTTCTTTCAACTTTTCTTTTCCATTAAAATTTACCTGTTAAAAACTAAAATGCCATCATTGTTAAGCTTAAATGTTGAATTACACTTAAAAATTCATTGGAGAAAAAAAAAGGTGAAAGTATCATTTAATGATATTGTAATAAAGAATTTTTTTTATCAAAGATATAAAAAATTCTAAAAAGGTATATCTAAATATTTTGAGCCGTAAATTAATGAAATAACTCTGTGCCATTTTTATTCTTAAATTGATATACTAAAAAGTATAATAAAAAATTAACCTATGACTATATTCTAAATAAAATACAAATTAATAAAACTAATATATATATATATATATATATATATATGATGAATTAGACTTAATTGAAAAAAAAAATCCTCAAAAGTATCAGATACATCCTTAATTCTGAATAAGAAATTATATCAAGTACAATATGAGAAAAAAATGTACTAAACAAATTGATTGAATATTGCCATAGGAATAAAAAGTGTTATCAAAAACTAAAATAGCACATCAACAATTTGTACATGATAATTAGTCACAAATTAGAAAAGACTTGTTTAATAATTTAAAGTTAAAGAGTTTAGAGTTATTTCTGAAATTTCTTTATTTTAGGAGTTATTTGATTTTATTTTATTTAATGTCAATTTGATAATTTTCATTAATTTAAACATTTTTAGCTCAACTATCAAGGGTATTATAATTGACTTGTAAAGTTGATGAAAAAAGTGAGGAAGGGGAAGTCATTACCAATATACTAAATGTGAGGGAATGTAAATTCCAAATACAGATAATTCAGGGGAGGTCAATGCAATTTTCCATTAGCAGAAGAATGAGCGGGTTGACGGGTTATTGAATTATAATTATAGTTCTTACAATTTATATTTTGTTACAACTAATAACTAGTAATTAATAAACTAAATAATATACTTCATGTCATAGATTTAACAAAAAAAAATTGAGCTGGTGGGAAATACAAAACTAAGTGATATTATTAAATAAAAATCATATTATTATGACTTGTAATGAGTGAAAACTCTAAAATATTAATAAAATCAAATTGTTTTATAGATTTATTATAAAAATATACACACAGACACACACACACACACACATATATATATATATATGTGTGTGTTTTTTTGATTATGAAAATAAAAATTTCGCTCACAATAAGCAAAATCAAGTGTTCAAACAAGCCAATTTGTTTGTTCAAATAAAAAATAAAGTGTGTTACATTTTTTTTTTTTTGTTAGAATAAAGCATGTTACATGAATATGAATAAAATGACTCTTATTAGAGTGTTGTTTTCAAAGTTTAGTGTTAATCTTTAACTATATATACATATGTTTACATATACAATTAGAGGTCAGTTTGCAAGTTAGGCGGATTGCGGTTTAATAACTCACCCCTCAACCAGAAAGTGGCGGGTTGCAATATTTTTAACCCGCCAATATTATCTAAAAATTCTAAACTGATAATTTTTTGCGGATTGATTTGATTTGAACGATTTGGACAGATTGGACGTGTTAACGTACACATTACACCATAATTGTATTGACCAATAAATTGGAGTTTTCTCTTTTTGGTTAAAAAAGAAATGCAATTCCATGTAGCTGAAGCTTATCCTATTAGTTTAGACTGTACACTTTACGGAGGTTGAAATTATCAAAATCTTCTCCACAATTCACATAGTATGAAACTATGACTTCAAGGAAGGTCATCCTGTCAAACATGGATACTCCTTAAAAAAGGCAACTAAAGAGGAGGAGAGAGGCTTTCACAAATTCAAGTAGATAAGAGCATGCATATATATCTACTTTTGCCAACAATTGTTGGTGCAGTTGGTAAGTACCGGGCTCCTTCCAGTAAGATGGTTGTGGGTTCGAGTCACCTCTGCCGATTTGAGGACAGTTGTTGGTGGGTGATATGTAATTTTCCCAGCTTTAGTAATCTTTCTAAACTGGGGCTCTACTAGAGTGCGGTATTCCCTGAACCGGGTGGGGGACCGGCACCGATCCCACCCGAACTTTTTGTAACCAAAAAAATAAAATAAAAAATATATCTACTTTTAATTGCACGTTTTAAATGTTCTATTTCAATTAAATGTTTTATTTCAATTAATATTTCGTTTTGTATTCCATTTAATAGCTACATGAACTTTTAATAATACTTTCATGCAATAGGTCCTGTTATATACTTTAGTACATTACATAGCTATTTGATTTTGTAACATTTTTATATAACAAGTTTTGTTACAATTTTTTTCTATGACGTGAAATACAGAATGACTCATGTACCCAATATATTAATAGTTGGTACTGATATAGACTTCGAAGTAGCAAATTTGCAAAAAAATCACTGGAAATTTTAGAAATACCAAAATCTTTTGTTTAGAGTATAGAGAAATCATGAAAATTTATAAAAATAATTAAAAAATTTAAATGAAACTTCTGTATATATATAATTAACTACAATTATACATCTTGTATATTAATAATAGCGTGTAAGATGGATATATGGTGGGTTTTATAAACTAGTATGATTAAACTTTGCAACGAAAATATAAAATAAATAGGATTTACTAATAATGTAATGACTAAATCTCATAAGATCTTTATTAAAGCAAAACACAATAACTTTTAATAAATCATATCATTCATGACCACACAGAGTTTTTAGGAGGATCAAAATCACTATTATTAATAATACCTTCACTTTCATACTTGATAGGTTTGATTTTAGAAAACTAAAATAATATTTAGAGTTAATTTTTACATAATATAGTTACATACAAATATTCTAATCAAATATAGAAAAGTTAGTATTATTCTCAATTTCGGAAAATCTTGAGCTTCCAGTCAAAGTTTCAGTAAATATTCTATAAAATCAAATTGAAAGTGAGATTTCGTTCTGAAAATCAGAAATTTCCATCGAGATTTTCGCATTTCAAACAAAATGTAAGACCATGCACGTTGGGAAAGGGCACTTTTAGTAAAGAGTACGTGTGGGAGTAGCAAATGATGTGCCGAACATCAGTATGGACTTGCAGCGGGGCAATTAGTCGTAGTCAAAATCAAACCAATTAGGAACAAAACAAAACTCCTATCACACATTTTGTTAGATACAGCACAAGTAATTTGGAATACGGCACAAGAAGTTTGGAATAGCACAATTTTTCCATTTTTTAATGGTTAACACTTAACACTAGCTAATATAAAAAAATGTGTCACTAGTTTCACATTTTCTGTGGTCATGCATTACATGCGCATTGTTCTCTATAATGTCCTATTCTTGAGAGTTTTTCCAAACATGAATTTTGAGTTTTCAGAATAATTATAATTTTTGATAAAAATCACATTGATATTTATTTTTGTTAGTAATGTGGCATTACGAGATTAATTGCTAACTGTCAGAAATCAACAAGGATTTAAAAAGAAAAAACAAAAAAAAGATGACACAAGGAATTTTAACGTGGTTCAGCCAAACTACTTACATGCATGGGCCAACATTAAATCTACATATTTATTTTTTGGAGTCAATCATAAAAATTTACAATCTACATGCTCATATTTATAGAGAGGAAGATATGCTACTATGAGAGTAAACTATTTTAAATATAAAAAACACAATCCTATTATTAGGTAATTAGGAAAAAAAATGTTTTCTAATGTGACAAATATTTTGTGAGGAATTAAATTTCGTCACATAAAAAGTGTTAATGTAACGAAAGTTTGGTTCCTCACATTATATATCATATGTTGTGACGAAATTGACTTTCCTCGTAATAGGGTCCATCTAATGTGAGGACCTAAATTACTTATCACAATAGATATCACAATTCCTCGCAATAAGTATTGACATATAGTGACAACAAAATTCCTCGCATTATATATAGTTAATGCGACGCGCTCTTGTTTCCTCACATTAGATATGAGCTAATGTGAGGAATAATTAGCCGTCGCAATAATATGGGTTATTGCGAGGAAAATTAATTCCTCACATAAAATCAAATCTTTAACTCCCGCCTAGTTAGCTTTTTTTTCCCACCCAATCATTTCAGTTTTTTATATTTATTTTTTAGTATTCCCTCTATAACAATCTAATGTGAGGAAATATAAGTCGTCGCAATAACATGGGTATTGCGAGGAAAAATTAATTCCTCACATAAAATCAAATCATTAACTCCCGCCAAGCTAGCTTTTTTCCCCTCCCAATAAATTCATTTTTTTATTTTTATTTTTTAGTATTCTCTCCATAATTTAAACTTTGTGAGAATTTAATTTGTTACAATAAATATCAATTTTAAAGTATTTCTAAAAGACGACGTTGTTTGTGTTTATTATATATATTTTTATATATTATAGGAACAACATTGTTTGCCTAATTATTCAGTTACTTTTTGCACTACAAGAAAAATGCCTATTAGGAAGGATGAAAATTGCTTGCTAAAGAGCAAAATTTGTTGGTAATCTACATTAGCTACAAAATCCGCAACAAATACATTTTGTTCTATTATAACTCAATTTTATTAATTGGAGGGAGATGAAAACTTTTTGAAACGGAGGGAGATGGGACTTTGCCGCCAACATTATTCACCAATCTTTTTTTTGTTCTTTTGCTATGTAGGAGATCGTGTAGTAATTAAATCTACTTTTACTATTTATTGACTAGATATGTAGTAATTATATTTAATATATACCACGTAAGGAAAAGCATAGTAAATAAGTAACTTTTTACTATGGAATACTTATGCGTGGTATTAGAACAATGTGATTTCAAAGTTTTTTACTATAACTTGGAAATCATGGTAAAAGTTTCGTTTTTACTAGGCTCGACGAATTAGGGGTGCCCACAAGCCGAGTTCGAACTGAGCTTAGCTCTAGTTTGAGCTCAACGAATCTGAGAAAAATGAACTTGAGCCTTAATTCGTCGAGTCAAGTCGAGCTCGAAGCCAAGCTCAGAAAAAAATGTTAAGTATCTTTTAATATATCTAAAGTACCTAGGTAGCCATTTAACTCGACATTGTGTCAATAAATCAAAAATTTGAAAGCCCTCTTCATATATACATTGCCCTTCATTTTTTCGAGAAATTGAAATACTTTCAAGATATATACATAATTGTGTCACTAAATCAAACACCTAGTGTACACCATCAAACACTTGGACTCGGTGCAATTTTCATTCTCCTCTTATTCTAGGGTAAGCCCCTTTTATGAAACGAATTTGCACATTGTTTGACGCGGTAGCTTCATACGCTCTAATTGATGCCCTCTTATACACACCAATTGGATCATCAAAAAATTGATTAACACAATAGATATTTAGTGTACCCAACTCAGTTGCTTGCGACAACACGTACAGAATATAGCTTAGCTCACAATCAGAACCCGAGAAGTTGAAGATCGTGACCTCATTCAATGCCTCCAATCCCATTGCTTGCAACTTCCAGTCTTTTACGTAGTTGGATACACTAATGCCCGCGTTTTTCCATGGTGCACCCTACACATGTTAAGTCAATTACAATTTTATTTTAGAAACCCAAACAAAGAACGTGCTTAATAAACCATGTAATAACTAATAAGCGACAAACCATAAAACTTAAAATATTACCACCAAATCGACTTTAAGCTCATTCAAGCTTGTACATCTACTGATGAGCACCAATGTGACAGCAAGATTGTCAAGTAGCTTCGAACACATGATCTCTAGGCGGTGCATATTAACAAAAAAGTACCTCACCATAATGTGATGTAGAGACTCCACATGCGCCAACCTCTAAACAAACAATTAAAAAAAAAAAATATCAAAACAACTTCTTAAAAGCATTTGCACTTATTCAAACAATCATAGATAGATATACCCTAACAAAATCAACCGGGACACGTGCTCGTTCGCTGGACAGCAATTCGTTCGTCATTTTTACAACCTCTCGAAGTAGTCGGTATGTCGAGCAAGTTGATCCGATGTAGTTTCGATGACGGTGTACTATCCACTGTAAAGAACGAGGTAACGACCCCAATACTTTTAAATTCCCCAGACCCTGTTCGTCTTATTTCAATAAAATAATAAGGACATTTGCATTGAGGAAGTGTACTTTTATATTCACATTTCCTTGGGCCCGATTGAATGCCATCTTGAATATTTTTACAGAAGGCAAATATGCCTCAAATTCTGTTAGTCCTCTAAAATCACAGTTGAATAACTGCAAATCATTCAACTCGGGACACCATTTTCCAAGGCGGGAAGAAAATGTGTTATCATACAGCACGATGTGCTTCAATATGAGTCTTTTTAAATTTCGTAAATTATATCTATCTTCCCACCTAACAATATAGTTCGGTAGATATAATTTTAACTGAACAAGAGTTTGTGACAAAAACAGACCGTTAGGGAGTGAAGTGGACAACCGGCCGACTAATTTCAGTATACGCACAGAATGATCTATTCCAAACGCCACCCATTCTTGCCTTATCCAATGCAATGCCTCGGCCCCCATTGGTAACTCAAAACTCAAGGTTTCAACCACACTTTCATTATGTTCAAGTATAGTGCGATTAACAAAATGAATAAAATCTAAACCATGATAACCCCTTTGTTCAAAACGGTTAATATCGAATAAAAGAGTAGGGATGGAATTCCAACAATGTTGAAAATATTTTGATAAAAGACCCAATCGGGCTGCCTCCACAATGCATGCATCCCTTGATAACCTTTCCATAACATGAAAAATTATATCCTCACAAAGGAAACTAAGTCCATTATTAGAAATTGTACCTCGTTCCATGGTTGTTTATATGAACTATCCCCTGTTTATACTCTGTTGCTACTCGTGCAAGATGATCCCCTGTCTCCCCTCTTTATATCTCCCCTTTTTCGTGGAAGATGATCCTCACAATTATCCCCTATTTATACTCTGAAAATTCTTTGTAGGGTTTGGTGGAGGAAGAGATTGTTTGATTTTGATCTTCACTAAATTTAATTAACCTTTATCTTAAAAATAGTGATTATATAGTTAAAGGTAAAGGTTAACTTTAATTAACCTTTACCTTTAACTTTAATTAATTCTTTGTAAGGGCATATTTAGTTTATTAGGTAAAAAAATAATGATAAAAGAGAAAAACAATGCAATGAAACGATTGACCCAATTGACAACTTTAATTAACCTTAGTTTTTACTCTGATCCTCACTAACTTTAGTTATACTAACTTTAATTAACTTTGGTTTTTACTCTTAGATTATTGGTAAGGGCAAATTTAACTTATTAAGTAAAAAAATAGTGATAAAAGAGAAAAACAATGCAATATGGAATTTCAAGATATGCCCAAGATCTTTCATCGAGATAAGGAAACAACTTTAGGGTACAAAGAATTATTATTAAACATAAGCTCATTATTAGACATTATTTAATGATAGATATATCTTTTTAAAGTTAAAAAAACATACGACTCTTAGAATTTCTACATTAATGTCAAAGTTATTTGATGTACAAATAATTTGTTAGGTATATCTTGGAATTTCTACATTTAATTTTTTAAATTATAAATTGAATATTTTTTATATAATAGGATAAACTCGAATCAAAATTTATTTTCTATGTTTAAAAAAAGGTAACTATTGTATCTTCTTTTTATGTTTTTCTTTTTTACTCTTAAATTATTGGTAAGGGCATATTTAGCTTATTAGGTAAAAAAATAGTGATAAAAGAGAAAAACAATGCAATGAAACGATGGACCCAATTGACAATGTGGTAATTTCTTTATATGTTATCTTATTCCATTTGAATATATGTGGTCCTGTCATCTATGTACACATTAGTGTGCTAAATTTAAATTAATGTCATGTATATATGTATATATATATGTCTATATTATACCATGTGATCCGTCCACCTTTGTCTAGGCCAAATAACTTGGTTAACCTTTATCGAGAATATGAAATTTCAAGATATGGCCAAGATCTTTCATCGAGATAAGGAAACAACTTTAGAGTAGAAAGAATTATTATTAAACATAAGCTCATTATTAGACATTATTTAATGATAGATATATCTTTTTAAAGTTAAAAAAACACACGACTCTTGACATTAAAGAACACGACATCTCTTGACATTAAAGGAAACGAAGTCTCTTGACATTAAAGTGAGCACAGTCACACGACTCTTGACATTAAAGGACACGGCGGCTGAGTAAAAAATGTCTGTGGCGTAAAACCATAAATGTCTTCTCTTCCATATATATATAGATATATATAATCCCATTTTTTGCCACCACTGACCACCCCTATCGGAAAACCAAAAATTATTTTCATTTTCATCATCAAACTACGATGGAAACTGGGCAAAACATATATCTTGACTTTAAATTTTGAATATTTTAAATAAAAAACAATAACAATTTATCCAAATAAAATAAAATAAATATAAATAAAATTAGGATGATAAATAAACTCACTCTCTAATCTAAACAACATGTATACAACAACATCCTTTATGAATTTATCAAAATTAAATAAAAAAATATAAATAAAATTAGGATATTAAATAAACTCTCTCTCTCTCTAAACATGTATACAACAACATATATACTTCATCCCCTGCAGAAAGAAATGGGTTTATCAGCAAAGTGAAAAAGGGGGAAACAAATCTTTGAACCCTACCCACCACCACAACCAAGCCGGTGGTTACCGTACCCACCACCACAACCCCGCCGACAAACCACCACCACAAGAACCCCGCCGAACCACCACTAAAATCCCGCCGAAACCATCATCAATCCCGCCAAAACCATCACCACAACAACCCAGCCGCTGAAATCACCACCACAACCCGCCGCTGAAACCACCACCATAACCCCGCTGCTGAAATCACCATCACAACCTCGCTGACTAACCACCACCCGCAGCTGAAAAGACCCTTTTCAGTTCCCACCTTTTGGGGCTGAATTTCACTGTGGAGAAGTGCAATTTTCAGCCGGGTTCGATTCTGGTAAGGTGCTTCTTTTTGGAGTTTGAGGGCAAGGGGTTCGATTCTGCTATGTAATGCAGGGGTTCATTATTAAAGCAATGCTGCTATGTATGTATCATGAAAGCAAATGAATTTAACATGCTATTATTTGTTTGAATTTGGAGATTCTCCCTTTTCTCAGAGTCCACTTAAACTGGAATTATATAGCTCAATTAATATAAGATTACACAAACATAGAATTGTTCTACTTTGTCCTATTTTAATCGTTAAACAGGCATATGTATATACATGTGTGTTTATATATATATATATATATATGTGTGTGTGTGTGTGTGTGTGTGTGTACCTTTGTACTTCATGAAGGTATGAGATTAAATAAACTGATGACTGAAATGAATGAATCTGGGTTTAATTTCAACAATAAAAAAGGTTTAAGACCTATTTGTTTTTTGGTTTTGAATTTAATGGTGTATTGTAATTTGGATTGTTTCACATTGCATTGTTTGTGAATTTTGTCATGATGTTTAACCTTTTAGCTTAGCCGAGCAGTCAATGAATCTTCTATCAAAATAATTATATAACTTTAAAATAAATGAAGAATTATTATTCATAACTTAGAAAGAAATTTAATTCATAAGACAATATAAAGGAGTAACAAGAAGGGAATTTAATAAAAAATACCATAGCATATTCTTTTATTTTAATGTGCTACTATTTAGTATTTAAAGTTCAACTCACATGTCTTGCAACCACATTATGTTTTAAAGTTTTCTTATATTTGTTCTTTCCTATTAAGGACAATGACATCTGAAATTAAGTAACACGATTTGAACCTTCTCGACATGTTACTTTGGTTTAGCCTCATTTTCATGCTTGTAGAACTTGTCATCTGTAGGTAAAGGCCATGGACAAAAGTTGGATTAATGATCCAAATACTTTTTCTGAATCATATATTAAGGGTGTTGAGTCATTTCTTAACTTCGCTAAAGAGAATGTAATGGGATTTGACAACTTAATTCATTGTCCTTGTCGCTCCTGCAACAATACAAGATTCAAGACTCTTGAAGGAGTTAGCCGTGATTTGCACACAAATGGTTTTTCATATAACTATCCTGATTGGATATTCCATGGGGAGAGAGTACATATATTCAGTGATAGTGAAAATGAAATTGAAGACACAACTAATAACAATGTGTTGAATGATAAATCATTGAATGATGATTTAGATGAAATGTTAGATGAAATTGATGAAATGTTAGATGAAATTGGTGAAATGAGACAACTGAATAATGATTTTCACGGGATGACAAATAGTTTTACCAACTTGTTAAAAGATGCAAAACGTGAGTTATACCCAGGTTGTAAGAGTTCATTGTTGTCTGTAATTGTTAAATTGCTTCATATCAAAGTGATGGGTAAATGGAGCAACAAAAGTTTTAATATGTTGCTTGAGTTTATAAAAGAGATATTACCAGAAGGTGAAACACTTCCGTCATCTCGTTATGGAGCAAAAAAAAATCCTAAGCGAGATGGGACTTGGATATGAAGAAATTCATGCTTGTAAGAATGATTGAGTTTTGTTCTACAAAGAGAATGAAAAGAAAGAGAAATGCCCAATATGTGACGAGTCAAGATGGAAGATTAATGATGCTAAGGGGAATCAAGTTCCTCATAAGATATTGAGATACTTCCCTTTGAAGCCAAAATTGCAAAGACTTTTTATGTCTAAAAAAACGGCTTCAAATATGAGATGGCATAAGGATAAAAGAAAGGATGAAGTAGGTACTATGAGACATCCAGCCGATTCGCCAGCTTGGAAGCATTTTGATGACCAATATCCTCATTTTTCTCAAGATCCTCGTAATGTGAAGTTGGGGCTAGCAACTGATGGTTTTACTCCATGGTCAAACTTAGGGAATTCATACAGTATGTGGCCTGTCATACTAGTGGCTTATAATTTGCCACCTTATGAGTGTATGAAAGAAGAATTTCTGATGATGTCATTGCTTATACCAGGACCACGTTCTCCTGGTAAAGACATTGACGTCTACTTAAGGCCTCTAGTTGATGAATTGAAAGAATTGTGGGACATAGGTGTTGAGACCTATGATGTCTCTAGCAAGGAAATGTTTCAGATGCATGCTGCAATTTTGTGGACAATTAGTGACTTTCCTGGATATGGTTCCATTTCGGGATGGGTTACTAGTGGCTACTGGGCATGCCCATGTTGTTTTGACCAAACTCGCTCTAGGCGATTAAGAACAAAAACTTGCTTCATGGGACACCGTTGTTTCTTGGCAAAGAATCATTCATGGCGTAGAAACAAAAATGATTTTGATGGTGAAGAAGAACATCGGACAAGACCTAAGGAATTATCAGGAGATGATGTGTTACATTGGCTAAATAGCTTGTTTGATGTGTTCACCAAACCTGGAAAGCATCCGAGGATGAATAGAAAAAGGAAACGGAGTTCTCATCAAGCGAATTGGGTTAAGAAGAGTATTTTTTTTGAATTACCATATTGGAGCAAATTGATGATCAGACATAACCTTGATGTCATGCATATTGAGAAAAATATATGTGATAATATATTAGGAACACTTCTTGATATTAAAGGTAAAATGAAGGATACAGAAAATGCTCGTGAAGATTTGCGTGATTGGGGAATTAGAGAAGAGTTGCACATACAAATACGTGCAAATGATAATAGAGCAATAAAACCGCCTGCATGTTTTACATTGTCCACCGGTGAAAGAAATGGATTCTATGAATTTCTTAGATCAGTTAAATTCCCTGATGGAGTTGCTGGAAATATCTCAAGATGTATAAAGGCGAATAAGATATCAGGTTTGAAATCACATGATTGTCATGTTCTTCTTCAACGACTCATTCCAGCTGGAGTACGTGGCTATTTAAGCAAAGAAGTAAATGAAGCTATATTTGAATTAGGCGAGTTTTTTGGGGAACTATGTTCAAAGACATTGAAGGTGGAGAATATAGAAAGGTTGGAGAAGAACATACCTCTAATCTTGTGCAAACTAGAGAAGATATTCCCCCCTGCTTTTTTCACCATCATGGTACATTTGACTGTTCATTTACCTCAAGAGGCTAAGATTGCTGGACCTGTGCAATCTCGTTGGATGTATCCAATTGAAAGGTATAACAATACCTTTATTCTCTACTTTTATATTAACGTATATTTGTATAAGGTATTTGGGTACCCTCAAAGGATTTGTGCGTAATAGAGCTCGTCCTGAAGGCTCAATTGCAGAAGGATACATTGTGAAGGAATGCTTAACGTTTATGTCAATGTATGTCAATGGGATCGAGACAAAATTTAATCGGAGAAGGAGGAATTATGACGGTCCCCAATATGGAGATTTAGAGGGACTTTCAGTGTTTTCAATGAGAGTACGACCATTTGGACACATTCGACCAGAACCCATCTTGTCAGATGAAGAGTTAGAGAAAGCCCATCGGTTCGTCTTGAGCAATTGTGATGAAGTTGAACATTATTTGAAGTAAGCTCATAGTGTTTGTAATTATATGCTTTCTTATTTATTAATTAGCACTATAATGTAACGCGAGCACATGTGCATATGTCAGTACTTACAAGGCTGAATTACTTGGGATAACATTAGAAGAAGCTAGTGAATTCGAACTTCATGATGGGCAAATGAAGCAATTCCCAGAGTGGTTTAAAGAACATGTAAGAATCTGGTTCGATAAGTTGTTGGTGAAATTCTAGAAATATGATTTGAGTGTTAAATTCTAAACATACTTTGTTTTTAAATGTAGATGAATTCATTACACCTTCGAAAAGATGTTGAAGCTACAGAAGAGTTATGGGCTCTTGCAAATGGCCCTTTTAGATTAAATACGAAGTGTTACTCAGGGTGTATGGTGAATGAAGTTCGGTTTCATACAAAGGACCGTGACACTCGACGTACAACTCAGAATAGTGGGTTGGTTGTAGAAGGTCAGCATAAGAACCGGACAATGGAATTTTTTGGATTTCTACATAGAGTTGTAGAGCTGACATATCTTGGAGGTCGTAGGACAGTGTTATTTGAATGTGAATGGTTTGACACTGGGAGTAAGAAAACTACACAAGTTGACAGACATTTTATTAGCATTGATGTGAGTTCACGTTGGTACAAAAATGATCCTTTTGTCCTACCTATTCAAGTGCAACAAGTGTTCTACATTAATGATATAAAGTTTGGTAAGAACTGGCAGTTAGTGCAACGAGTACAACACCGGCATTTGTGGGAGCTCCCAGAGTTGGATATAGAAGATGATTGTGATGGTTCCCAAACTCATGCAATGAGTCCCTTACAACAATTTGAATCTATTGGAGTTTCACAAGTTGTCGAAGGTGTTGCCTTAACGAATCTTGCAAGGGAATATGTGGAACCTGTGATTCTTGATGAGAACACTTACAAGGAAATTTGGCATGCAAGACATCTTCAAGATGAAGCTGATGAAGAACTACACAGTGAAGAAGGTTTCATGTCTGAAAATGATGCTGATGAAGATGAAGAAGAGCATTTTGATGAAGATAGTGACAACATAGAATTAGAAGAGAGCGAGGATGATGATCTTAGCACATAGGAAAAGAATATTGCTCAACTTTGTTTTCTCTATTAGATGGAACGTAACTTCAAGGAAATGGAATGTAACAATTTTGTTAAAGTAGTTGTTCTTTTTATTTATAATAAAAGTAGGGTACTTTCAAATTGGTTTATTGCAATTCATTTATTTATATAAGTCTTTTTCCAGTAATATATTATACTAATTCATTTATTCATATTTGTTTCAGATGTCAACAGGACCAGGAGCAGGTGGATTAAAAAGAATAAGGAATATGCAATCAAGTAAAACTGTTCTTAACTCTTCATCTGCCACGGTTGTAAAAAGAAAGTTGCTAGCTTCTAATTCATCTCCTCCAACATCACCAATACAAGAACATTCTCAAGATAGACATGGTCTTTCGCTGGGCCAAAATTTGACAACTCGCGGTAACTACAATACAGACAGATCATTTTATGAACTTTTCATACTTCTAGATGATAAATTCATATTTTTAATTTTTGACTTTCTTCGCTTGTTAGGTATTCAAAATGATTTGGAACAAAATATTGGTTCAAGTTCAACAAAGCCTAGAGAACCAGATGGGCTCAAACGGATCAGACTTATGCGGTCAAGTAAAAATTCTCTTAACTATTCTAAAAATCCGTCTCTTTCTGAATCAACATCACAAGCACATTCACAAGGTAGAGTTGGGTAATTATATGGCTATATTTTTATCTACTTCAATTTTCATGTGTTGTTATTGCAATTTTTATCCTTTTACTTGTTAGACCCTCAATGTGGCTCTAGACAAGATCTTAGATCTTCTCCTACATTGTCATCAAGAGAAGAACCACATAATGGATCTGAAAATTCTCCTCTTCAGGATATTGCTTTAAGTGCAGGTAAATAAATCAAATACATAATATGTTTTTTTTAATGTTGCATTATAGAAAAAATCAAATTACTGTATTATTTTTTACTTTTATATGATTTTTAGGATCAAGGGGCGCAACACAAGATCGGGATTCTTCATCTCCTCTAAATTCTGCAACAGCGGGACATTCAGATAATGGAATAGAAACTTCATTCAGTCAGAATGGCACAGGTATGTTAGTCAAGTATTCACCGACATATTATATTTCTTTACATTGTCTTAATTATAATAATATTTCTATTTACAATTTTCTAGGATCGGCGACGAATTCAAGAAAAGGCTGAGGTGTAGCAAAGGGGTACAAACTAGACCGAGAAGTGAAAAAGGTAAGTTATGTGGCTAGTAAATATTTGAAATGCACAGTTAGATTATGTTTATCTTTTCTTTTTGTGGTGTGTGTAGCATGGGAAGTATAAAATTATGTTTGCACCTGGGGAGAGGATTCCTATGAAAAATGAATCGGAATTTTCAGATGGACTATCCATTGTTATTAAAACTAATGCTGAAATTCACGGTGTCAATCGTTGGAGGGATGTTCCTATGGAGAATAAAGAAGTTTGTTATGCTAGATTATTTGTAAGTAAATCTGTAAAATTATTCATTATTACTTCTTCAATAGAATCTAAATCAAGTAAAAAATAGTTTTTTCTTCTAATATACAAGTTGATTATATAGCAATGGTTTGATATCGAGGGGTGGTCCACTGATGAACGAGTGAGCATGATAGTTGACTCTAGACTCCAAACTGTATATACTCGGTGGAGGAACACATTGCATATGGAGTACAAGAAGTTGGTAAATAAAGGTATTAGCCCAAGAGAAGTATGCCCAAGAGAAGACTTGAGCATGACGAAATGGCAAGCTGCTTGTGACTTTATTGAGGATGAGAAATTTCAGGTAAAGCTTAATAAATTACTAGATATTATATTCTTAATATGTTATAATATTTAATAATTTTTCTTTGATTGGAGTCATCATCTCTAAAACTTTTTGTGATTCATATTAATGCTTAATTTGTTAATATTGTAGAAAAAGTCACGTATCAATTCACGTAATCGAAAGAAAAAGCCATTCGACCACACTTCTGGGAAAACAACAATGCTTACTCGCTATAGGAGAATGGTATATAGTTCTTTTCATATTTTCAAATGAAAATTTGTATTATCTGTACTCTAATATATTAAATTTTTGCATGAAGGTGAACAAAAGTAGGATCACACTCTTCAGGAATACCCATATAAGTAAGAAAAAAGGGGGTCAATTTGTGAACTCGGTTGCACAATCAATACATGTAAGCAAGTATAATTTAATTTGCAGAAAAAATTAGTTAATTTTGTATGTTTTATGTATCATTTTACATTACATGTGGATTGCAGGAGAAAATGGTTGCTGCACAAAACCAACCTGTTAATGAAGATGAAGAACCACCATCTGAAGATGCGATTATAGAGTCAAACTTAGGTCGTAGGTCGGGATACATTAAGGGAATGGGGCATGGAGTGGAGGTGGTTCGAGGCAGACAATTTTCCTCATATAGTGTCGTTAATGCAGAATTGAAAGAAAAACTATCGCAGTTAGAGACTGCCCAAGATAAGATTGTTAACCTCACTGATGCTTATGAAGAGCAGAGCAAAACTTTAAAAGAGCAGAGCAAAACATTAGAGGAGACTCTGATGAAACTAGATGATCAAAAGAAAGAAACGGAGGCTTGCAAAGAGCAGAACAAGACGTATTCGCAACAAATAGACTCCTTGCAATGTCAAATGGCAAAGATGCAAGAGTTTTTACAAAAATTTCCTGGATTTCATCCTAGCACCTTTTCTGGTATGTATTTTAAATATTTAAGAACTTATTATTTTGCATGTATGGATTAGATTAATATGGATATTACTTAATATGTTCCAAGTGCATGATTAATTGTGGTTTTAAATTGAGTTTGAAATTGGGTGTTATAATGTGGTAGTTGAATTGGTTCTTGATTTTTCTTTGCATCTTTGTGTTCGAATTTGAAAATCGAGTTTCGTCTACTTATTGCTTTTGTTTTTGCTTTTTTCCATGTCTTATGCTTTACTTTAATTGTACTAATCATGTGCTTCAAGCCATTATAATATTATTTTTTATATTTACTTATGTTATATTTTATTTCTTTTTTATTGTCGTCGACAGGTTGAAGTTCACTATGGGGGATAGTCAGTCCCGAGATAGAATGTTATAGTCATCGATGGTGGAAGAATTATCTCAAGATGATGTTTTGTGAATTGAATATTGAAGATATTAGGATGATTTTATAAGTATATTTGTTAGCTTATTATATGCATATTAAGGGTGTAATATGATGCACTTGAGTAGTGCTTGCATTTTTATTGTTTTGGATGTAATGAATGAATTAGATTTGGAATATATGACATTTGTGTGGAAGTTTATTGTGAGGTATATTTTATGCATTGGTCAAGTATTGTGATGATAGGTTCCTCACATTAGAAATTAGATTATGAAGATATTGTCCATATTGTGAGGGATAATTCCTCACATATGCATTTTTAGATATTTGGTTCAATATGAAAACCCTAATGTGAGGAAATGTTTGTCGCATTAGATGGATATTTGTGAGGAAATATTGATCACATTAAGTTTACTTATTATGAGGAATATTTCGTCGCATATGCAATCGTAGGAGTCAAATTGAGGTACTTATTGTGAGGAAATATCCATCATATTAACTCCTACAGATATTGTGAGCAAATATTTCGTCACATTATTTTGACATATTGAGAGGAGTATTATCTAACATGACGAAAATGTCGTCACTTTAGATACCCATATTGCGAGGAATAGATCAAATGTGAGAAATGGAACACTCATATGTGAGGAAAAAGTCGTCGCAAAATAACCTTATTGTGACGAAATATTCGTTCTCGCAATAACTTTATGCGAGGAATACTAGTTTCATCACAATAAGTTATTGCGAGGGTGCTACTGTGACGACCCTGTGACGAAAATTTTTCCTTGCAATAACGTATTGTGACGAATTTTTGCATTATTGTGACGAAATGTGTCCTTGCAATAAATGATATTTTTTGTGGTCAGTTTGCAAGTTAGGCGGATTGCGGTTTAATAACTCACCCCTCAACCAGAAAGTGGCGGGTTGCAATATTTTCAACCCGTCAATATTATCTAAAAATTCTAAACTGATAATTTTTTGCGGATCGATTTGATTTGAACGATTTGGACAGATTGGACGTGTTAACGTACACATTACACCATAATTGTATTGACCAATAAATTGGAGTTTTCTCTTTTTGAGTCACCTCTGCCGATTTGAGGACAGTTGTTGGTGGGTGATATGTAATTTTCCCAACTCTAGTAATCTTTCTAAACTGGGGCTCTGCTAGAGTGCGGTATTCCCTGACCCGGGTGGGGGACCGGCACCGATCCCACCCGAACTTTTTGTAACCAAAAAAATAAAAATAAAAAATATATCTACTTTTAATTGCACGTTTTAAATGTTCTATTTCAATTAAATGTTTTATTTCAATTAATATTTCGTTTTGTATTCCATTTAATAGCTACATGAACTTTTAATAATACTTTCATGCAATAGGTCCTGTTATACACTTTAGTACATTACATAGCTATTTGATTTTGTAACATTTTTATATAACAAGTTTTGTTACAATTTTTTTCTATGACGTGAAATACAGAATGACTCTTGTACCCAATATATTAATAGTTGGCACTGATATAGATTTCGAAGTAGCAAATTTGCAAAAAATTCACTGGAAATTTTAGAGATACCAAAATCTTTTGTTTCGAGTATAGAGAAATCATGAAAATTTATAAAAATAATTAAAAAATTTAAATGAAACTTCTGTATATATATAATTAACTACAATTATACATCTTGTATATTAATAATAGCGTGTAAGATGGATATATGGTGGGTTTTATAAACTAGTATGATTAAACTTTGCAACGAAAATATAAAATAAATAGGATTTACTAATAATGTAATGACTAAATCTCATAAGATCTTTATTAAAGCAAAACACAATAACTTTTAATAAATCATATCATTCATGACCACATAGAGTTTTTAGGAGGATCAAAATCACTATTATTAATAATACCTTCACTTTCATACTTGATAGGTTTGATTTTAGAAAACTAAAATAATATTTAGAGTTAATTTTTACATAATATAGTTACATACAAATATAGAAAAGTTAGTATTATTCTCAATTTCGGAAAATCTTGAGCTTCCAGTCAAAGTTTCAGTAAATATTCTATAAAATCAAATTGAAAGTGAGATTTCGTTCTGAAAATCAGAAATTTCCATCGAGATTTTCGCATTTCAAACAAAATGTAAGACCATGCACGTTGGGAAAGGGCACTTTTAGTAAAGAGTACGTGTGGGAGTAGCAAATGATGTGCCGAACATCAGTATGGACTTGCAGCGGGGCAATTAGTCGTAGTCAAAATCAAAACAATTAGGAACAAAACAAAACTCCTATCACACATTTTGTTAGATACAGCACAAGTAATTTGGAATACGGCACAAGAAGTTTGGAATAGCACAATTTTTCCATTTTTTTAATGGTTAACACTTAACACTAGCTAATATAAAAAAATGTGTCACTAGTTTCACATTTTCTGTGGTCATGCATTACATGCGCATTGTTCTCTATAATGTCCTATTCTTGAGAGTTTTTCCAAACATGAATTTTGAGTTTTCAGAATAATTATAATTTTTGATAAAAATCACATTGATATTTATTTTTGTTAGTAATGTGGCATTACGAGATTAATTGCTAACTGTCAGAAATCAACAAGGATTTAAAAAGAAAAAACAAAAAAAAGATGACACAAGGAATTTTAACGTGGTTCAGCCAAACTACTTACATGCACGGGCCAACATTAAATCTACATATTTATTTTTTGGAGTCAATCATAAAAATTTACAATCTACATGCTCATATTTATAGAGAGGAAGATATGCTACTATGAGAGTAAACTATTTTAAATATAAAAAACACAATCCTATTATCAGGTAATTAGGAAAAACAATCCTAATAGGAGTCAACTGTTAAATCTCAAGTCAAAACCACGTAGGAAACATAATCATATGCTTTCACACTTCCAAATCTGCGTTTCTGACAATCTGCCCGGGACACTACGGCATTCGTAACGCCGCCACCCCAATGTCCGGTTTGGCTTATCTCTTGGCTCCTAGACTTCCCCCAATCCATTGTATCAATTAGTCTCTGCAAATCCATCAATACTTACGCTCGAACTTGAAATCCCATAATGCCCTAACAATTACCGGTTTGGATCTCCCGTTGCAAACCGTAATGGAATCTCTTATTGACTTCACATATGAACACCATGTGTATAAAATATTTTCTTGAATATAAATTTAATATGGATTATATATACTTGGCGTGCAGACATAATATGCAATACAAGATATGACGCCAATTTACAATAGAAGATCTCGTATAAACAACTACTTACCAACTCCATGTATTCTTTATAATTTGTCTACAAAAAACAACTAGGTTATCCGTAGGAGCTCCTATTTCTATGAGTCTTGGGATGAAACTTACGTAGAGTATCCATGATTCATACACATATGGCATATAGTATAATTATCGGCTATGATGCACGGATATGGATACGAGAATACGGGTACGATACGACACGGATATGAAATACGGCAAACTTCAAAATTATAGGATACGATATATTGGGGATACGAATATATATATATATATATAGGGTATGGATCAAATACATCCCTATAGTTTAGGTAAGATATAAGACTCAATCTAGACCACTTAAACCATTTGATCCCAAGGTTCATATTTAAAGTCATTATTTCAATTTTTATCTTTAATTTAATGATGATGGGGGCATTCTGGTCAATAGGTCTAACAAGCCCATCAAATAACATGCAGGAGCCAAATCAAATCCCTTATTTTACGCAATAAAATATTTCTCTTCCCTTTTTAAGTATTCCTTTCAATTATCCCTTAAATTCATATATCATCAATTCATCATGGGCAATTTCAGCTCCCCCTCATCTTCCTTCTCCAATTTTAGTTTTGTCGGTTCACATGTACGAAGAAGAATTAATATTGAAGATTATATTCTTATTAATTCTCCTACGATCACAAATGCAGTTGGGTCCGTCGGCTCTCGTTCTAATCTAAAAAATGGATACAAATACAATTTGTGATGGTCTAACGATACCCAATACACAATTATACAACATCCACTTCTTTTCTACTCATCTAAACTTGCGTAACAATACTTCTTAAAAGATGTTGTACCCTTTCTCACTTTGTGTATATATTATACAGTAAATTAATCACCATTATACAATATATTATATTACATTATACAGTTCATATAATGGGGTTATACAGTGTGGAATTAAATGCAATCCACACAGTCAGTTGAATACAATATATAGTAGAATGTACACAAGTATACAGTTAGTACAATAGCGATATACAGTGCCTCGTTCCGCACTGCCGGACACACACACCGTCTCTGCCGACTCCTTGTCCCGTCGCTATTGGGTCTGTTCTATTTTCATCTAACACCACTTGTTTTACTTTAACATATGATGCATCCTGACCTTTTTTTTATTATGCTATAACTTTTATGATGCCTCGGTGCCTGCGCATCTATTATTTACATCTCTCTCTCTCTCTCTCTGCTGTAATTATTTCCATCACTCGATCGGTATGAGCATCAATATGTTACAGCCTTCTTTCAGGAAAGGCAAACAAACTAATTGCTAAATTAATTCAGTCATTATAATTTTTATGGTACATTAACTAATTAAACGGTATACAAAACATTTATTAATTTTATACAGCGGGTTATTCAATATTATACAATAAGAAGTCTTATTAATTATTTTATGTTATATGTTAACACATACTGTTTGTTACATATTAACATACTGTATATCACATGTATATTTAATGTATAATATTATACAAGTTACTGAATATTGCTTGTTAAGATACTGAATTATAAATCGGTATTTAGGATAGGAAAATGTATAAGGAATTACAATATAGAAAGTTCAATGTTGTTGCCCACCTTCTGTGTAAATGGGACATTCAATCCACCTTCTGTGCCCACTTTTGAATATATAATGCTTATTTATATAAAAAAAAAATTACGATATATCACTCTCAAGAAGTAAGCTATTCAATCCACCACTCAATGAAATCTTCTTCAGCTCACAAATGAGAATCCACACTGCAATTTCAATAAAAAGGAATCATAAATGAATTAAAAGGTATTCACTGCAGGGACGAGAGGAAGGGAGAGAGAGAGGAGAGAAGAAAGACCTTTTACTGCAATTGGGTTTAAATATGAGAGATTTTAAGGAGATTGTGGAGTTAATTTAGGACCTGCTTTGCTGTATAATGGTGTTTATTTTACTATTATATTCCTCAGTCAGTTACAATTGAGTTTCACGCCTGTTTCTTGTGTTTAATTTGGACTGTTTGATTTAATTGATCCAATGGTGTATATTGGGTCTTATATCTTATCTAATATAGGGTATGTAATAGATCTTGACCCTATATATATATATATATATATATAATATTTAAAAATAAATTTAAGTCAGTATGTTCATTAAAATAAATAAAAGTGCAATACTAATACAGATTCATTGTTTATAAGTTAAAAAAATTTCGAAGGTAACCATAATATTTCATCATTTGCGGCTGTGTAAGAATGTCATTTCATTGATACCAACATCTACCTTCTTATCCAAAATCTTTGGTAATAAAGTGCAAATGATAGATTTTACGTGGAGCAAGAGAAGAAAAAATATATTTAGAAGTGAAACCGAAACGGTTTTTCGCTTCTTTAAATTTCCTTATTGTTTGTTTAATATTTTAACGTAGGGTTAAAGTCATTATTATTTTTCTATTTTATCCTATAAAATAATATATAATATTCAAAAATACTATGTCTGATATTTAAGGCGTGTCAGATACTTTAAATTTTGTATGGGATAGATTTTTTTTTATTTAATTTTTGGATACGTAAAAAGAGTATCCGATACGTATCCGGATGCTATCCGCAGAGTTTTGTATCCGATACGAATACGATACTGCATGAGCCCAATTTTAAAAGTATTCGTGCATCATAGATTATCGGATAACTACACAAAGGCCCTCTTGTGTAGTTACCCAAAAATTTCCTCAATTTTTTAAAACTACATAAAGACCACTCATATAAGGCATTTATTACATTTACACCTCTGTGTATTTAAAAATTCTTACAATTTGATTTTTGAATACTTTACAAATAGACCCCTTAAAGGAGCATTGGTAATTTCAAAAAAGTGAGGGGAGTTTGGTAATTACACATTATACGAAAGATATTTGTGTAATTCCCTTTACTTATTCCAAATCATATGTATGTGTCAATTATATTCAATGCTCATTTATATATACATTTGGATGTGAATTATGTATTGATGTGTGTGCTACCATCATTTCACATTGATGGAGACGAGAGACTTATAAGCCCCAAACTTATCTCTCCTTAATTCGCGAGACGCTTTTAAGGACAAAATCATGCGATTCCGATTAAAGTGGACGATACCTCAAGCAAAGACATCATATATTTGGAAAGATAAGTGCATGTCACATTACATGTATCTAGCTACAGATGAAATACAAGATGCAGTTCAAAATGGATTAAAAGATCAAAAGTGGTAATAATCATTCAAGCGACGAATATTAATTTAATGGTTAGGTATGTTGCAGACTTTTCTTGGCCATGAAAGGTACTTAATTCCGTATCTCTAATTGAATTTTCATAATCAATTTTCCAACCTTTAAGCTATATATGGATGCTAAGTCAAAAGCCCACATGCTTGATGAATGGGAATCTCTTAAGCATTCTTTGATCCACACCGTGATTAACGTACGGAGTCACTTTCATTGAACAAGCAATATAACTCATTAGTTAATTAAGATTGTGTAACCATGTATACCGCAGTGAATGGTGCTCTTATTGATGAAAGTAATTAATTAATGTAAACCTTTATCTTAAGATGTTACTATCATATGTATTGTTCTCATCATAAGAGTTTTGCATGGACGATTTAGAAAAGTCAATATTATCTATTCTCACCCATGTGCTTTTTTCTTTTTGTTTTGCAAAAAGTTTGGGTAAGGTCGGTTTTCCTCATCTACCACGAGTCAGTGCATGTCTTCAAGATTAGAGATTGTTTATATAGGTATTGACAGATCATTTTGCTCTCACATTAACAGAGCGAATCGAAAGCACAACTTTCTAGTAGCAAGTGACCGGAGCGGATCTTCCATCCCACAATGGTGTCACATCATTGTGGGATTGACAAGTGTCCATTTAATTTGAATTATTATTAACAATTTCTTTTAAATGGACACTTGTCAATCCCATAATAATTTGACACCATTGTGACACACCTTTGTGGGATAGAAGATTTGTTCTGAAAAGTGGCTACTCCTTACCAATTGAGGCGACATAATTATTTTATTATTTTACAACTATTTACGTGATTCAGATGTAAACCAACAACCTTACTCATATTCTTCACTTTGAACAACGTAAATTTAAACTCAATGAATTAGTCACCGATCAAGATTGTTGTTGACAATTCATTGTTTGAAATTCTCGTGAAGCTTGAAACATCATATTTGAGTCCAGGTACATTATTATTGGAATTGATTTTTGATCGGGTTAAAACGAATATAGTTGGATACAATATAATCTTTTTGCACGCATTAATTTTATCTTTATTTTAAGTCGAGCTCAAACCAAGATTTAATTTTTTTAAGATTGATTTATGATGTTCATTGAACATAAATAAATTGGTGTTTAACAATCAATCACGAACTGATGAATACCGAATTACTTAATTTATTTATCAACCCTAATTATATTGAAAGGATATGAAATTAATTTGTCGGTCTATTTTACTTTAATGTTTAGCGGTGGGAGACAATCACAAAATTACATCTTTTTTGTGAGTGACTTGTTTTTGTATCTTAATTAGTCAGTAATGCAATTTGATGAATCCATCTGAAAATTGAGTGTAGTAACTAATCTGATGCCCAAGTTTTTAGAAATTGAACTTACCAAAACAATTTCAAATAAGTCTATATATAGATTTAATATTTTATTTGCAACATTTCAACCTAAAGGATTATAATATAAATTAAAGGTAGTACTGTTTATTGTTTCCATGTTCACAAACAAAAGTATAACATTACTAAATTAACAATTAGTATAATTACTAATTTATATCCGATTAGTTGATTAGAATATAACCCGCCATTATAAATATTAATAAAGACCACAAGAAATTTTTAAAATAAGGCGACTAGGAAATAACCTATAATATATGCTCTTCATGACACACACAAACAATTAGTGATGAACAACACAAGAAGAGCTCCAAGGAAGAAAAATCTAAATGGAAATGCATCATCAAAATGTAGAATTTCTCCGTTCCCTGAAACTTATTCGCATTATTATTTGAAAAACAAATAAATTTTGAAAAAAAAACGATATTTGTGAATACTTATAATTCGATATAGACTATAGGCGTAACAAAATAAAATATCATGAATCACCGAATTTTCATCCATAGAATATTGATGACTAATCCTATCGCCAAATCACCCATACCTAAATTTGATACGTAGCGTGGTTGTTAGCATGCATACAAACATCATATGCGCATTCTTATTCAACCTCGAATATCTTTACATAAATGATGTCCTAATAGCGACCAGTCTTGAATCTAGCCGAGAAAAACTAGCACAATTTAGGTATATATAAACTAAGGATTTGTTTGGTTTCCTTGATTAGTATGTATGGATTAAATAGTCCAGATTTATCAAATGATTGGTTTCAGTGTCAGAGGCTCGAGAATATATCCTCAATTTTTTGGATAACTTATCCTCAACAAAAGGGTGAGATTAAATAATCCCACCCTCATGGTGGTAAACCAAAAAAATTGGTTGACTTTTGTACCCCTTAAAATTTGTTGGCAAAGACAATATTATCCTTACAACTAATAAAATTCCCATATATTCAGCCATTCATTGACTTGATATTATATTCGAAAAATTATATTTACTTTATATTATTTTCCGAAAAAATTGATTTTATATTATTTACTTAGGAAAATTATTGTTAAGTGAATAGGAAGTTTTCAAATTAATAAAGACAATAATTTGTAATTAATTAGTGAGAATGGATTCTTAAACTTTTCAATTGACTAAAATATCTCATTAAAGGCCCTACATTGTGATCGTTTTCAATTACTTCAAAAAAATTTAGAGGTCTCACACAATTTTTTCCAACTAATATTGAATTTTTTATTCAATGTGATGGGTCAATTTGCTAAGAAATTAGTGATAAAATAAATTATTAAATGGAGAATTTGTTATCATTTGTTAGAAAAGAAAATAATAGAAGGAGTAACATATATTGATTTTTTATTACAATTGGTCTTCTAATATTTTATATCGTTTAGCAATTCTTTTTCCCTAATTAATTAAAAATTATTGTGTCTTTATAAATTTGAAAGCTTCCTACTCTCTTAACCATAATTTTTTCTATTTACTTTACATTATCCGCAATACTTATTAGCTTATGTAGCATTTTGTTTTCTAGACGAATTATTTGGTTTTGATGTTATGTATAACTTTATATTAATTTTGTTATTGTTTCGTTTTTCTCCAAACGGGCTAAAAATGGCAAATAAGTTTTGAAACTTGACTCAATTAGTAGAAAATTTTAATACATATATACATAAAATATTTTACTCGAGCTCGACTCGTGTTTCACTCGATTAAATATCCTTTGAGCTCGACTCATGCATGCATAATAAAAAATTATTGTCATGTTGGTCACATTGATAACCAGAAAGTTAAGAAAAATGTTTCATACAAATAATCGAAAGGTTTCCTAATGCGATGATTTGATGCCAAAAATCAGATTTTATAAATATTGAACTTCCATAAATATTTGAAAATTGAGGAAATTCTTACAATTTTAGGAAATAAAACAAAAGAAAACAGAAAAATTACACTAGACGACTTGCAGTAATATCTTACCGCAAGCATATTCTAAATTAAACACCACCACTGCTTTGGGAGAAAAATACCTTTTCATCTATCCTTTTAACAAACAAGGCTATTTGTGTAATTTTACTTATCAATCTCTAGGTCACATGAACCAAACATTTGATAAAGATAAACTGGATAAGTTGTTGGTTCTAATCCAACTTTCAATCCTGCATCACAAACGCTTGATTGATCATGCTCCCTTGATAGTGAATAGTGAAATTCATCATCATCAATTTAATCATTCCAATCCCATCATTTGAACCAAACAAGTCCTAAGTAAAAATTGTAGTACAAAACGAATTTCTTAAATTTTATAGATGGTTTACCCAAGACTAGTTAGCTTAGTCGTATCAACTTTCACTTTTATATCATTACAAAAAAATGACAATGGTGACAAAATGCAAGTGATAATATCGAAGTTGTCATTAATTGTCAATCTTTAGTGACAAGAATTTTTGTCTTGTCACTAAAATATGCTCCATGTATTAAATAGTGACAAGATTTGTAGAGAATTGTCACTCTTGATAATTAGTGACAAGAAAATTGTTGTACTATTGACAATTAGTGACACATCTTTTGTGACAATTTAGTGACAATAATTATAGTTGTCACTTTATTTGTGTTGTCACTATACATGTGTCACTAATTGTCAATAGTGACAATTTTATATAAACTTTTGTCACTAAAAAATCTTATCGCGACAAAGCAAAAATTGTTGTCACTCAATATAAACATCTAGTGACAATTTTAATATTGTCACTTCAAATTTTGTCACAAATATTACTTTTTGTTGTAGTGTACGGGAGGTTTTGTATACAATTCCAGATTGTCACAAATTGTAATTTTTCTCCTTTTATTTGGAGTTTTATAGGTTCTGTGTGGGTCACGATTAAAAAACTATCAACCCTAAAATTGTCGGATCAGGATATCTCTTTGCCTAAAATTTTAAAAATATATATATACATATAGATGGCTTTAATTTAATTTGTAAAATTTAAAGGTCACAAATTTCAAGATCATTGTCAAAGGAGCTACACATTTTCAAAATTTGCACTCTTTCTTTGACCCCATCACATCCTCATAACCCCTAACAAATAACCACCCCCCAGCCCTCCATAAAACCGTGACAATTATCTATTCTTTCATCCATCACATAATTTTCTTATTAAACCCGTTAGGCTAAGGGCCTTATCTCTCAAAATTCAACAAAAATAATACATACAATGGGGAACAGTTTGGGTGGTAAAAAAAGTGCAAAAGTGATGAAAATCACGGGAGAAACGTTCAAGTTAAAGACTCCGGTTAGGGCCGGGTCGGTGGTGGAGAACCATCCGGGTCATGTTTTATTGGAATCGGAAGCCGTGAAGCATTACGGCGTACGAGCCAAGCCGTTGGAACCGCAGCAGGAGCTGAAGCCGAAGCGGCTCTACTTCCTGGTCGAGCTGCCAAAGTTTCCGGAGGAGAAGGGCGCCAGGAGGGTACGATCGGGAATTCAAATGAGCGCCAAGGATCGGCTCGAGAGCATGATGCTGGCGCGACGATCGGCTTCCGATTTGTCCATCATGAAGCCGCAGAGTATGGTGTGCGAGGAGGAGGAGAAGAAGGGAGGTTTGGAAAACGGCGTCGTTGGTGGCTCCGGGGGCGGAGTGAGGGTGAAGATGAGGTTGCCGAAGGCGGAGGTGGAGAGGTTGATGAAGGAGAGTAGGGATGGCGACGAGGTGGCGGAGAAGATTGCTAGCCTTTGCATGGCTAGCGGCTCCGCCGCCAACGGCGGCGGAGTGGCGGGGGAGAATGTGCGTTGGAAGAGTGATCGTGGAATGGTTAAACAAGGCACCAAATCGCGTGAGGTTAGTTTTGTTTTACTTTTATTTGTCTTGTCTATTGCTTTCGTGTATGACGGGAATTATTATGAGATCTCGACCTTTTATTAATCTCAACAAAAAATAGTGTAAGAATTATTAAGATAAAATAAACGTGCTCCTTTAATATGTAAGTCCTAACATTTCGAAAAAATGCAAATTAGAATCTATGCAAATTAGTGAGAACAAGACACTTAAATTCAGATCTAAAATAATGTTCGCGAATTTATTTGTCGGTGGCGGATTCCCCTCCCAAAATACATAAGTAGAACTAATTTTCATTGGACATTGCTCCATTTTTCATGGCATGTTTAGGGTTTGACATTCTATTTCATGTGCTTTCCCTATTTTAAAAGACAAAATTACGCATTATTGTGTATAGACAATTAAAATAAAAGTATGTTAGAATTATTTTTTTCACAAAACTTCATACGTGTATGAATATAATATTGTTTTGAAAACTCTTTGTTTATTTTTTCCATTTCTTTTAAACGATAAGGCCAAGAAATTCATTCAATTTTGACAATTTTAGGTTTCTTAGAACCAGCCAAATTAAGGTGTTTCAGAACTTACTAAAGCTAATTCCACATTTTCCACATTTGGGAGATTGTTTGGTCATGTCTAGTCAAATTATGTTGGCTACAAGATTTTAATTTTGGACATATATATATAGTGGATTTTGAGTTGCAATGTCTCCATAGTGGATTTTTATTTACAATATCTGTAAAGAAAGATGCCTAACTAAAGCATCTTGAGCTGTTTTTATATAATCAAAATAAAGCAATATTAAAATCAAAAAGGTGACATTAACGATAAAGAATGTGGGCAGTGTTCCAACATCCAAAAAGTCTCCATGACATATATATTTTTTTAGAGATAATTACCTATGTATCCCATGTTACCAAAAAAAAAATTATGATATTTTCAATATTAATTACATAAAGTCCCCTTGTATTAAGGTATTCTTACAATTACATTTCATGTGTATTTAAAATTCTCACAGTGTTATTCCTTTTAAATTTAACAAATACACCATTTGAATGGATCTCGTTGTAATATGCCAAAAATTAGAGGGATTTTTGGTAATCAATAATAAAGTGAGGAGGTGTGCATGTAATTTACCTATATTTTCACGAAAAAGTACATTGAAACCATATAAAAACATATGAATACATGACTATCCATGGTGAGAGTGTCGGGTTCAAATTTGGCTTGCTTATGCACCATGCGTAGGCATTTTCCCCGAAAATATAATTAAATAAATGAGTTTTTATTTAATAAATCGAGTTTATTTATTTTGTTGTTGGTATTGCAGAAGCGAGTTGGATTCTTGCCAATGAATAGGGAAGGAGAGATCTACCTTGCTGCTGCCTCTTAGCATCCAAGCTAGATATCTCATACTTTGCAAGCAAGTTTAAATGATCAATCGAAAGATTTCATTATAGGATTTTGCGTTTCAATTTTAGTTTCATTGGATTTGAAGTTGCAATTTTAGTCTCATAGTACTGAAAAAGTTACAATTTTGGTCACAACCGTCCATTTTTTGACCCAAAAAAGCGATTGAGATGCACATGTGATTAGAGTCAAATGTTGGACGCACGGAAAGAAGATGCACTTTTTGTCCCATTGAACTTTTTTCGGTCAAAATATAGACGGCTGAGACCAAATACGTAATTTTTTCAGTTGGACTAAACTTGCAATTTAAAGTTCAATGGAAAGAAAATTGAAACATGCAAAATCCTATGATACCATAAGTGAAATTTTCTCGATCAATCGATATATAACATATATTTTGTGTTTTTTTTTTCCTCTCCGAATTTCCTAGAGAAGCCTTCTCAGCAACTACAAAAGAAATGTATGCGTTACTTTTGTTTTTGCATATGTAAATGTAGCTATGTTAAGATGCTGAGGATGGTAAGCTTTAGCTCTTAGTTTACAAGGTGAATTACGTGAGAGCTAGATATAAATATATATATATATATATATATATATTAGGTTTGGCATTATAAATGAAATTTCATTTCATTTCATAACTCTCTTATTTTAGAGTATAGTCTATTACTTCTATTTCGATCATATTATTGCGTAATGACTTGTTGAGAGAGTGATTCTTGACCCGTTCTCAAACATCTCAACTGTTAATGTAGTGATCCATAGTCAAAGTATTTCAATATTTTCTTGTATCATCGACAACGTAATAAAATCCTGATTAAGATATGAAATGTTATTTGAAAACAAAATATACAAAGGACCACAATAGTAAAGTCATATGTGTCTACACCAATATAAACTTTGATAAATTGCATTCTTGCCAATTTTGTACAGTTAGAAGTGGGTATAAGTAGGCCCAAAATTGCAATAATAGACAATGACACTTGCTAATTTAAATGAAAAAGAAAATACCAAATCACTTACAAATTATAATTTAATAGAGCATTATAGCTAACCACTACCACCTATAACACCTAAAGTTTCTCCAAGTCATTTAAATTTCTTTGATATTTAGACTTTTTGCTCTTTAGATTTTATAATTCATAATTAAAGTGAGTTGCGAATATATAGTTAGTTAGAAAGAAGATTATTGTTTTCCTTAAAGTCAATGCAGTAATTAATGTTTTGGATGTTGTTGCACTATTGTCCTATTTCTTTATTTATTTTCTTCATTATTTCTTTCTTTATTTACTAATTTGTTTTTAGCTAGATTTTATATTGCTTTGGTGTGTAATTCTCAAACTAGTACTATTTGAAAAACATTTCCCAAACTATGCCACATGTGTACAAAAATAATTTAGTTGGAATTTTTTATTTTTTCCCCCTACTTTAATGATCCACATATTCCTCACCATTCCTTATCTCTCTCCAAATATTCTTCTTTTTTTGCTATTTTTTTTTCTCTTTTCTATTGCGCTAATTTCTAATGACTTATAATAATTAACATAAAATCATATTTAAAATTTATGTTTGCATAATTTCAAACAACATATGTAGTATTGAGAAATTTTGATATTACTAAATAATAAATGAATTAATGATTTTATTCATCAAATTTCAAAGAATTACACACATGTATCGATTGTGCCACTATGATTAATTAGTATAATGTTATAAAAAATAAATTTTCTTGATTGATTTACATACTAATAATAATGTTACATAGAAAACAACAATATAAGTATAATGTTTGCATTGTTGCTTATGCATTTTTTTAAACATCTTAGATTTTTGTTCTCTTAATTGAATAAAATTGGAGTTTGAGGTATTATTTCAACTTCTAACTGTCTTGGGAGTCGTAATAACTTTCTTTCTCTCTCTAGACTCGATATCTAATTTTCTTCAAAAAATGTGTCCTCACTCCTCAATTCATTTTCTTATTATCAATTTGTCAATATTATGGTTAATATCCCAATCTGATTCACTCTGAAAATGCACCACCAATTTTTCAATCTGGTCAAGGAGTGATCCCGTTGTACCAAAATCAGTTTCCTGGGAGTGGTGCATATGCTTAATTCTTTAAAATTTTATAGTTCATTTATTATTTTGTGATATGAAAATTTCACAATACTATGTGTTGCTTGAAATTATCTAAACATAAAGTTTACATATGATTTTATTTTACTTATTATAAGTGGTTAGATTTTTTCTTTGGGGAACGATAAGTAGTTAAAAAGTTTGGTTCGGTTCAGTTAAAAATTGAATTTTTTGGTTCAATTTTGATCGAACCGAATTTTCAGGAAAAAAAAATTGGCCAAATTTGAGTTTTGACTTTCGCCCTTTTTTGTATTAGACTGGAAAAGATAAATTAAAATTATGAAGTGACAAAGACAATTAATCAATTATAGAAGCATACAATTCAAATGGGTTTCTTATACTTCCACAAAAAAATGAAAACTAGATGGAAATAATTGGATTTTAATTAGGGCTAATTTTAATTTCATTTCTTTCTTTTCCTATAAGTTGTCACAAGAAAACACATTTTTTTATAGTTTTTGGTCTATATATTTTGTTTTGTTTCAATTTTTGGTCTATATTATACTATATATATATATATAAAAAAAAAAATTAGTTTTAGGTTAATTGAACCAAACTGAAAATTGAATTTTTCTAAAAAAGAAAAGAAAACTGAACCAATTTTTTGATTTTTCGGTTTGATTTCGGTTCAAACCGAATTTTTAATTTTTCGGTTCGATTCTTGCGACGGATAATTACACCGTGCATACTCCTAATTAGTGCAATAAAAAAGAGAAAAAAAAAAAACTGGGAGAGACATAAGGATAAAAAATGAGTGGGTAATATTATAAAAAAAAAATTGTGGTAATTATAACTTGTAAATCCATGTGGACTATTACAGTAGGGGAAAAATTCCAACTAAATTAGTTTTGTATACATGGCAATACATGTGGCACTAAGAGTAATAGTTTGGGAATTATTTTTCAAACAGTACTAATTTGGGAACTATTTTTTCTAAAAGTAATATTTTGGGAAAAAACTCCATTTAGAAGTTCATGGCGTCATCATGATATATATATATATATATATATATATGTTGGATAAAATATATTTGTGCCTGCCACCTTGTAATTGCAATTTTTAAATTTAAAAAACAATGCCCGATTGGTAATATATTTCTTTCTTTATTTACTAATTTGTTTTTAGCTAGATTTTATATTGCTTTGGTGTGTAATTAAGACAATATGCTTAGTTACCAATAGCATTATACTACACATTTAGAAGTTCATGGCGTCATCATGATTGATAAAACATATATATATATATATATATGTTGGATAAAATATATTTGTGCCTGCCACCTTGTAATTGCAATTTTTAAATTTAAAAAAAAAATGCCCGATTGGTAATATATTTGTTTGTCCTCATAACAGTTAGGTCAGACTAATACATCGACTGTCGACTGTGCAAGAGTATGAATTGCATCATCCAATACCTTTTAAACACTGAATTTCACAGAATATTGATTAGGTCTACATTTTCTTTTTAAAAAAGGTTAATTATCTGTCAAATGAATTATTATTTTCTTTATGAAAAAAAATTCAGTTACTATAACTACTTCAAAACTTTCTTATCGTTGGGTCACACCATTTTCTAATTTTATTTACTTAATTTTAGTCAAGAAAACACTAAAAAGGAAGAAAAAGAGATAATATTAGAACAAACACGAAACGACACAAAAAATTTATGTGGTCAAATGACTACGTCGGGAAAGTAAAGAATTTCACTATTAACGAAAGAAGTATTGAATACAATAAATGTCACTAGTATGAACTGAAACCTAGCCCCAGATTTCCCCCAGATAATGTTAGAAAAACACGATAATAAAAACATAAAGATTAAAACAACACAACACTTTACAGCAATTGCCTACGTTCTTGAGGACTTCACCTTCTGCAGAATGTCTTTTAATCATGAACCTTCGGCTAAATTTGAGTCTAGGACTTTACATATCACAACAGATAATGAACAAAGTAAAACATGAAGTAAAATTGTATGCATAATACAACCATTATAAGTATATGTCAATTTACACTTTATCAATACATTTGTACTTTAAGCCGGGTAAAATTAAAGTAAAATATGCAAATTATTCTCATAATGATTTTACAAATGCAAACAGAAAGAAGAACTACTATCTACATTGCTGGGGCTAAACTGATATTCCACAAAAATAAGGAACAATTTAATAGAAATAATGAGAACCAAAGCAATTCATATATACTTTTGTTCCTATGATGATGATGATGATGACCATTGATCTGGTACTGTAAGAAAATATGTTGTCATTGCTTTTCTGAATCTTTTCTTGTACTGTTTGGGGGAAATAATAGTTGGAGAAGCATTCCTTGGTCCACCAAGAATGCCTGATGCTTTCACCCATGTCTCCAAGTGCTTGTCCCATGTATATTGTCTCATGAAATCTATGATCCCCATTACCAGCTCCTTTCGCTCCTCGTCCACCCCGACCAACAACGAATAATCCATCACATCCACCGACTGCAAATGAAATACGGGTGTAAAATCAACTTTTTCATAATTTAGCAGCTCATATAAATGATTTTGCATACAAATACTTCACTTTGTCAATAACTATTCTATCCTGTAGTCCCTTTGCAAAGACCAAACGAAAAAAGTGCTTTTGAGTTTTTTGCTGAATTAGAGTTAATTTTTGTTGTTGGTTTCGCTGATTGTGCTTCAGCTTCACTAGGAAAAAGCTGATAATAAGTAGAAAGTAAAAGTGTGTTCAAAGGTACCACCAGCAACTTTTTCTGTTTCTTCCATTTCTTTAGCAGGTTTTGCAAACTAACTCAATTTTACTATTTCGACAATTTTATAAGTTTTCTAAAATTTAGCACTTCTTTAAAAGCACATAGATCTGCAAACAGGCTTTATATCTTATCTCTGAGGGGCTCTCAAAACTCCAAGTACCATTCAATCACAACCAATCCGTATACATGGGACTCCACGTGGGTCCTACAACATGGACGCCTGTGATAATACCATAACTCGAGTAATTAATTGATTGGGAGCTGCTTACCGCTAAAAATGATGTGTCGTTCCAAACGGCTCTCTCCAGGGTCCTTTTTGCTTTGCTTCCAAGGAATATAGGATTCGTACGAAGTGTTTCCAACAAGTTCATATCTAACAGTACTTTATTAGCTCCCGTCGTGTCTGAATTATAACGAGAACGAGCAGAGCCTTTCAGATCATACACTTTGGAAATATTTCTTCCAAAGAAGAGATTCTCCATCGCCATCAAATCCATTTTCACCTCCTTCCCACCTCTCAAATGTTTCACCGTAACCTATAAATTTAACGGTTAAAAAAAGTCACATTATATTTTTACCACTTCAGTCACACAAGAAGAAAGATATGAAGTTGAACCTGATATATTCCGAGAACTTTAGCAAGGCAAGTTGGACTTCCAGAGCTAAGTGCGTCTGTCAAATACTTAAAATATTCTGGAGCAAATTCTTCAAACGATTCCAACTCAGTCTTCGTTACCTGTTTAATTATGAAGCGTTCATCAAACGACTTAGCGAAATAAACGTTACTTTTCCCTCCTTGTGCACTCCATCTCCTGCACCGGCTTAAAGAACGTATAAAATCCACTTCACTTGGACAACATCTCCTCCTTAGAGCATCAAATTGCTTTGCGAAATAACAAGTCACGGAAAATTTCACCCTTCCAGAACCACTGATAGACTCATCCTCGAAAGAAATTCGAAGATGAGGAGTTGAACTATTTGGATCTGTAAAAAGTGAACCTATTGAAGCCGAAGCAGTATCTTCAGAGGCGTAACCTCCATAATGCTTGTAATCCAAGTCCATTGAACCAAAAGACTGCCACTTTGATAGCTCAGATGTTAACGAGTTCACTTTAGTAATATTTGATCCTCCTTCAGGTCTATCAAAAAGCCAATCGTCATACTCTTTTGAACTAAGTGCGTATGAAATTATGCTAGCGGGCTCGTTATCGTAAACAGTAACAATGATATCAGTTTGCCCGTTTTGAGGGACCATAAATCTCGCCCCTTCAGGCAAAAAAGATATAGAAGAGATATAAGAGGGTGAAGCTCTCGATGGTGAAAGATTTAATTTTTCAGCTTCACGAGGTGATATTTGAGAGTAAGTTCTCTTTACACTCGAAACGGGGTCTCTAACCATGTGCCTATAATCTCCAGAAGCATGAAAAGAGCGAACTGTAGACAAATGCAAAGAAGAAGGTGGTAGTCCTTTACTTATTCTTTCTTGGAGCCTTTGAGCAGAATCGAAAGAATAAACTCTTGCAGGGGATATCAGTCTTCTAATAGATGGATTGTCTTTTTGATTTATTTGTCTGAATGGGATATATTCAGGTACAGCCGGGTTTAGAGAATCGAGTTGCAACTGAGCTTTCATTGGTGCCTGATCAATACCAGACCACGCAGAATCTATCTTATCTGAAAGAATTGATGCAGCTGATGGGAGGCGTTCTAGAGGTGTAATATTGGCAGAATTGTCCTCAACTTGAAACATTTCATCCTCTTCTTTCTGAAAATTAAGCTCCTCATTATTGGATGGGGAAGGGCATTCTTGTGATTTTGAATAATCTGAACTGTTGTCTTCGTGACCGACATCAAGGCTGCAATCTTTTGAATATGGGTTGGAATCTTTCAATCCAATAAGAGCTGCAATGTTGTTTAGAGCCTTTGGACTGGAACTTCTCTTAAGGAGGGAGTCTAGTAAATACAGACGTCGATCCCAAACATGTGAACCAATCAGAAGAGAATGTCTTAATCGGTTAATTTCAAGAATGTCAACTGACGCTTGATCCTGTTGGAGCGAATCCTGTTTAAATACAAAGCAAAATAAAGTCAGAGCAGCACATTATTAAAACAAGGGATACTTATATGCACAGCCCTTCACTTATTGGGTAATTACCATGAGCTCCCAGAGGTTTTGCAAATTACCAAGACACACATGTCAGACACTAATAACTTACAAAACAGGGGTGAAATTCTAATCCGTTTTTCACTTTACTGACATGGGTGAAATTGTAATTTACTCTTAAAACAAATTTGCATAATAAAAAGTACAAAAACATGCATTATAGTACTTACTTTGTAATAATTTTCTTCCTCAGAAACCATGTCGTTTAGCTCCAAGACATGGTTATGCAACTCACTGGCATCAGAAAATTCGTCCATAGAAGATAAGCTTTTGAATTTGATTTCCTCAAGAACACCTGATACCTCTGCATATAAGGCTTCTGCTTTGCTCAAGAGCTAAGACAATTAGACACATATTAACACATTTAGGACAAAAACATGTTAAAGGGCTAATATTTAATCGAAATAAGAAAGATTTCAATTTTTTGAAACCTCATATGCTTCTTTCCTTGTCCAGCTTTGTTCACCAGGACTACTGAATTCAAGAATCGAAGGTGGCAAACTGACAGAAAGGATGTTAATAGGAGAATATCTGAAGAACGCAACCATATTTCCGAACCTGTCAAAACCAAAAGAGCTAATCTTTATATTCAAAAGCAACAATAAGTAAATGAATTATGGAAAATGAAAAATGTCACTCACCCGTAAAACCTGAGGCAATCCCTTTGTAGAGAATGACCACAGCTTGCAATACGATTGCCAGTTGCATGATTTGAAAAGCTAAGTTCAAGAAATTTTCCGAAAGAAAGTCCCCATGCAGCATCAGACATAACCACTCTTCGAGTGGCTGGTGGGACCCCTTCTATAGGTTCACACCTGAGGCATCTATGCCACATCCATATCTTGCCATCTTGTTCCCCATGAAGCTTAGTCTTGGGTAGGCGTTTAACGTTTATAGTAAGATTTCCATGCTGGTGAGTGTAGCATGTGAGGTGGGCTTCAGCTGACTCCTTGCATGATCGACATAGATATGACTGCCAATACAAATTAAGTAATGTATAAGAATAGGGATGATTATATGCACATATTTCACTTATTGATAAGTACCACAAGCCCCCTAAGATTTTGCAAATTACCAAGATACCGTCACATCCTGACAACTTGAAAAACAGAGGATGAACTTGTAACCTGCCTTTTACTGACGGGTGAAATTGAAATACGCTTTTACTAAAAGAGGAAGTTATGGGTTTTTCGTAATTGGGATATCATATATAGGGTATCTATGTAGTTTACCTACAAGAATATTTGAGAAACAGGACAAGAAAAGAATTAACATCATAACAAAAGGTTTACCTTATCAAAGAGATCATCTCTGAGATATCTCCCAAGTGGTTTATCAGAAGGGCCATAGAATTTTACACGAAGGAGGCGGGAACGTTCACATACAGTTCCATTCACCATGCAGTGGCTAGAGAATGAAACTAATATGCTCTGATGACTGTCATTAGCTGAATAGTAGTCGTTGGAGACTTCGTTAAGCCTCGGGTCATTAAGTGTTTCATCCAATGCCAAATTCTCATCACATGCCTCAGATAGTGCTTTTCTGTTTCTAAATTCATCTGGCACTGAAAAATCATCATAAACAGTGTCGCCAAGCTCAGACAGAGATTCTTGCAATCCAAGCTCCAAATTGAGATCAGCAGATTCTTTATCAATACTCGGGGCATTGATTTGTTCTTCGGTGGTTACTACAGAATCAGGGATCATAGAGATGCCCTTATCAAGAATCGTCTTCTCTGTAATAAAATTTGAGGATTTTGGTGATGTTTTAGGAAGACTAGCGCCCTCATCTGCAAGAAAAGAGGTCTCTAGTGACAAATGATATGCTGCAAAGACAGCATATTGGACCACATGTTTCACCTTCTTAAGATCTTCGCGACACGAGCCTCGAAGTACAACCTATAAAATCAATGCATATAATAAGTTATCTCTTGCTCCGACATATTAGAGGTCTTAGGTTGTAGTCCCACCAGCATGTGAGTATTTCCGTATTTTCTTAGTAGTTATTGATTGATTGTGAATCGTTACGAACTGTTAAATTTTGAATGATAATTGATATTTATGATGTATTGATACTTGTAACCAATTCACTCAGGAAAAAAAAAAAGAAGAAGAAGAAGAAGAAAGAAAGAATAAGTAATCATTTTTCCAAATTCCATTTGTCTATTTGATTTGTAGCTGCACAAGCTCAAAACTAATTCGTAATGCATTAAAAGAATATCCATGTCCTCAATAATACTATTGCATGAAATATAACATGAATATAAAAACAAAAAAATAATGGTATTAGTGAAGATTATATTACCGTGCAACCTAAGCGCCTAGGACAACCTTCGAGAAACATTAAGGTTTTTGATGGCTTTCGGTTGAATTGATTGGCCGCCTCATGGTCTTCTTGAATTTTCTCCAAATGAAAGAGTTCACAGTGGCCCAACCTAGTTGTGGATATATGATCAGTTGATGGAGTTATAGTAGCACCAGTGCATCTTGCAATACGCTCCAATAAGGGTTTTTTAACATTTAGAACTAAAGAAATCTCTTTTGCTAAGAGATGCTCTAGAGCAAATGAAGATACAGTTTTCTCCACAAGCAGAACATTTGGTCGATGGGCCTCTATTTTCGACACAATCGTCTTCAGGTGATCATTTTCCTGATATAAAAACCCTATTAGTAAACTAATCACAGAAAAAAAAAACCGCAACTTCATGAAAAGTTGATATTTATAAGAAAATGAGGAGGAAACCTGTTGAAGTAATGTCTCAAAAGATGCCAACTGATTGGGAACTCTTTGGTACTCAAGCGCTCCTCCTAAGAGAAGTAGCTTCGTGTTTTTGTATTGAGTCGTCATACGTTTGTGTTTTATATTCTTCGTACAAACTACTCCTTTGATGAGTTTGCTGCATATAAGAAAAGATAAACTTACACTCTCAGTTATACTTTGCACCAAACTAAAATGTAAGCTCCAGTTAGTATATAACTCAGGCAAAATATACAAATATACAAATATGAAATCTTTCGACAAAACTTGATATTTACCTCTCACTAGGGGTCCCTGTAGCCACACATTTGACCTTGACATAATTACATGGATCCATGCTGCCTCCTCTACTAGTATCAGGCTTAATAAAGTTTGCAGCTTGCCATGCTATTGCTGTTACAACATCAAGCCAGTCCTCACCGCAGTTCTCTTCATTGACATCTATGCCTTGCCCTTGCAAGAGTTGTGACACAAGAGCCCTAAAATGCCCCTGCACCACAGCTCTCAATGGTTCCTTATGCTCAACATGCTGCTTCTCCTTTGACAAAGATATTGAATCAATATCAGCAGTAGGTAAAAACTCGACATTTGAATTTCCACCTTCATCATCCTCATCATCACAAGTCAAAAAACTATTTTCCACATCATCATTGACATCATCTGGCGGAGGAGGAAACCAAATAAGACCGTTGGATTCAAAATCCAACGGTTGTGGTAACTTTTCATTTTTAGCAGGCCTTTCTAAAACAGGCTGCTCCTGGTCAAATTGCTGTACATAATGAGCGACTCTATTGGATGTAATATGGAGTCTAGAGGGGCTGTCTGAAGGGCTTGATCCAACAGACATGAAACTATAAAATTCATGTCTACCACTAACACTAGAATCTACATCAGATGTATCATGAAAGTAATCGCTTGGTGCGCTGAAGATGTGACTTGTGGAATCCTCTCCATCATCTTCATCGCTCCTACATACAAACATAAAGATATAAATTTCCACCCAAAAGGAGCAAATTTATAGCAAAATATTTGAAATATCAAAAAAATTTGGACGTTCAAAATTCGCTCCTCTAAGCAGTAGGTTACACCAATTAAAATTGGAAAAAATCCAAATAGAGCTTCACAAACTCAAAATATTTGCTCATGCTTAAATGTAACGATCAATAAAATGTAATAATTATAGGAAAGATCAGTATGTACATGAAGAACAGAATTTCGGATGCTGCAATTCATGATATGAACATATAAATACCACTAAATGCTAATAATTGCAAAAGCAGCACAAACGAGTTCCTCACCTGCTTGGTGAGCGGCGGACTGATACAGGAGATTGATGGTCCGAAAATGACACATCACTACTTCTTGTCAGAGCATGAGGGGTATGAACATCAAATCTTTCACCACTAAAACTCGGTGATGGTGGATCGGGGCTTTGTCTTGGAGACTCAGAAGGATATACTTTACCACTGCATTTTTTGGGACCTAGTTCGAAACAAAACTTGCACGACTTAACATTGACCACGGCCTCGGAGGTCTCCTTTAAAGCTACTCTATCCAAAGAGGCAAGGCCCTCAACACAGTTCCCACACAACAGCCTTCCACAGCTTTGACAGTGGTACTTGAGGTGAGATTTTAATAGGTTGCTTTCGCAATGGCAACACACGTTACAATCGTTATCGGCCATCTTTAATCGACGGGATACGTGATTAAGTTCAGTATTTCCCCAAAAAATCCAAGATCTAACCTTCTGCAACAAATCCAGAAGTGGACTATCAGGTATTCCCATAGACAAGTAATATCCCACCACTACATACCACTGAAATTCTCCCCTCCAAGAGAAAAATGGCTATACTCTTCCTTGTGAGTAATTATATGTCACAATTCAATAAATAAGCTCTATCTGATTATTAACTATCAAAACCCACAATAAAATTAGTGGATTTTTCTCCTATTCCAATTAGTGTGGTGTATTTTTTTTTTTTTATTCACTTTCTTCCTTGAAAAGACAGAGAGGGTATAACAACAGAGAAGATTGAAGGTGAATTTCCCCCAAAATCACAAAAAATGACTGAGGGTGAAAATAAAATCAGACAATATTTACTTGTATGACTATTAATGACACATAAATATAACAATACAACAAAGAGTACTGTAAAAGTTAGCTCAACCTAACCCAGAATCATCAATAATAGACTCCAAAGATTGAGTCTTTCACCAAAGCAACACAAGATCCAGAGCTTATCAACAAAAACCCAGATCAAATTAACTAACCTTTTTTATCAAACAGTAAAACCCAGAAAAAAAAAAGTTGAATAATACCAAACATTACCCAACCAATTTAAAAAAAGAAAGAAAGAAATCCCAGATAAGAAAATCAAATAAAAAGATGTGGGCTTGTTTCAGATATGTAAAAACTGAAATGAAAAAGGATAAAAATTCAATCTTGATGCTTAAAAAAGGGCATGTGAGAGATTAAATTATATGTTAGAGAGAGATGAATTAAAGGATGAAGAGCACAAGAATGAAAAGTAGGAAAAGGAAGAGTATAGAGAAGGCTCCCTTTCTAGCTCTAATGGTGTATATGGCTCTAATCTCCATACAGATTATATGTTGCTGCTGCCTCTGCAACTTCTTCAACAACAACAATTGCAACTCTTGTTTCTCTCTCATTCCCAGCATAACTTTCATTTACACTCCTCATCTACATTAAAATATTCATACATTTACATACAACGCATGTGTTCTTGTACCTTTACTTTTAGTTTTATCATTTACACCTCTCTCTCTCTCTCTCTCTCTCTCTCTATATATATATATTGTATTGGTATAAGAGTACATGCACACAATATTGTATCTATCTATCTATCTATCTCAGCTATCTTTATTATGAAATACAGTCACTATCTACCACATCTTTCTTAGGATTCATGTAATGAAAATGAAATCCATGTATTTATTTATTTTCCTAATAATATTTTGTTAATATCTTGTTTAAGTAATTGGCATATTATATTACACCCTCGAAGTGTCACCTTTTGGCATTTTGCACTTTCATATTTGATTTTTAACATTATGTATCCTTGAATTACATATAACTTGACATTTTGCACCCTAAAGTGAATTTACACAATCTAACTCAGGCAGAAGATAAATGCACTTAGTTTCGAAGGGTAAAATTGTAAATACAAAGACAGCATTGTACCAAGAAAAAAAATGAAAATCTGTAAAGTTTGAAAGCAAAATTGTACCAAAGAAAAGTGAAAGTCTATTGAAGTCCTCTCAACTCCGGGGTTAGCCAAATTGATATCTTTAAAATCCTCTCTGCAACACTCTGAGAACCCGTTATATGTCGAGGCAACAATGTTGGGATATTGAGACTTGAGGTTGACAATAGAGATGTTTCTCTAGTGTTGGAGAGAGGATTTTAGAGATTTTAGTTTATTAACTAGTTATTTAAAAAAAAATCTAGATGAAGGAGGATAATTTGACCCGATAAATTCGGACTAATAGTTTTTAATCATGGGTCACACAGACCCTATAAGACTCCAAATAAGGAGAGAAAAGTCATAATGTGACAGTTTGAAATTGAACCCGGAACCTCTCACATGAAAGTGGAAGCCGATGCCACTAGACTAACAAGCCTCGGTTACCGCTTATTGACTAGCCCTAAATTGAGAGGACATCTAAAAAAATTTACGTTTTTTTGTTGCAATTTTGCCTTTAAATTTTTACGATTATCACATTTTTTTGGGTACGATTTTACCTTATTTGTATTTATAATTTCACTCTTAAAATTGAGTGAACTCTTTTTCTTCTTTTTTCCCTTTTGAGTTAGATTATGTAAATTCACTTTCGGGTGCAAAATGTCAAATTATATGTAATTTGAAGGTGTAAAGTGCCAAAAATTAAATTTAAAGATGTAAAGTGTCAAAAGGTGGCAATTCGAGGGTGCAATATCGCAATTACCCTTCTTGTTTTCTTTAATGGGTTTGAGGCTTGGTGGTTCGTTGTATAGTGGGCCCTTCCTCTTCAAATATTGGTCAACATGGTAATTTATTAATTGTATTTCGAATATTTAATTGACTTGTTGGTTATTAATTTTATTTTTCCTGTATAAAAGAATGGAAATTGATATGCTATTGGTCAGAAACACTGTCCAAAGAATTAAATTATCTTGGTTGCCAAGTCAGGTGCAGTATTTAGATTTAGTAGATTTTATGTATTTATTTGCATAGTATGGCTGATGGACCATCCCAATCTCTTTTACTGACCTTTTATATATCTATAGTAGGTAGATGTGGTAATTATTCCACACCAAACCCTATTGGTTCTAACAAAAATTCTAGTTGAGACCGATATTAAACTTATTTATAAGACGAGTGAATTATAATAATCACGTGACTGATTGATTGCTTGTGAATGACCCTTAAATTGGGCAAATTGGGTTATAATTTCTTAGATTTTAATTACTCTTTAAAAGCCTAAGGTAAGAAGTCAGAATGAGATTTATTTCCCTCTGACTTTGGTTTTCTTAAGATAAAATTCTAGAAATCCTAAAAAGAAAGATAGTAATAGTTAATTTATATTCTAAAATAATAATTAATCCTGTATTTCGAATTACATTTGCACGTTAAATGAAAATTTCATTTCAAATTTGTGTTTTAAGAAAATCTTTTATACATTTTACTTTCATAGGTGGAATGACCTACAAAATAAAATTCAGCAATTTGTAAAGAAAAGTAATATGTGAACTAATTAATTACTTGAGGCATCAATTTTTGTTCCTTTTCTGCCTTTAGAATTCACCCATCAATTGCTTTGACCACTAACAAAGTAATGTAATCTCGTCCGGTAACTTGTTAATTTGGAATTAGTGTGTTGATGTAAAAGTTTGTGACATTGTTACGATTCATTGGTATGTCCAATAAATTCAAAGTTTGCCTACAAGAACATAGAAAAATTAATTTTTGGGTTCGACTTAAAAATCGTATCTATATATATTCAAAGATGACGACCCTTGATTAAGGAAAAAGAACTCCTACAAATTCAATTCATGAGAAACTACAAGAGCTCATAGTTCAACCCACTTAGTTATTAAATAAATTGTGCTTGCTCATACGCCTTTTTTTCTTTCTCTTTTGATAATTCGCACTCGCTCAACTTGATTAACCAAGAATCATAGTTACTCAATAACTGCTGATAAATGTAACAGGTTAATTTTAGTGGGGCCATGTACACATAAATTAATTATAAGGAAGGACTTGTCTACCTATGTATCATCACGAGTAGTGGATAATTATGATAATCTAATCTTGTTTTGGGACAATTTTATAATATTTCCGTTCTTCTATTTTAAAGTAGATAACATAATGTATAAAATTAAATCATATTAGATATTGTTTACCTTTTAGTAATGGATGTCACAATCCACGAACAAATTTCATATATATATATAATAACTTAGGTCAATTAAAATCAGCTACATGACTTAATCTTCTGATCATATATATGTAATTGCTTAGGTGAAGTCTTAGTGGTTTCCCTTTTCAAGAAGATGGTCAAATATCAATCACATTGTCCAACTATTTTCTTTGTCAAAAAGCAACGGTGCAAGTATAGACATATTAATTTCAAATACAAATTCACTTGTTTTGGAATGAAATTCCTTTTGTTTAATTTAATTTGCTAACTAAAGGGGCACGCTATATATAAAGATATTCACCTTTTACTTTACTTATCAAATTCCAACATATTCTTAAATTATTATGCAATCAAGTATTTTTTGAGACATTCGAGCACATTTCAATTAATTCATCTTCTCAAATGTAGTTACCGACAACCTTTTTGTTACATAGAAATTTTTTGAAAATATTCTTGGTTTTCGCTTTTGAATGAAGTCGAATTACACACAATTAAAGTTTTGATTTGGTTAAATCACAAATTAAAGTTCGACCCACTCAATAAATTTTCTCTATAGATACCTTACTTATAATGAGCTCATCTCTTGATCTTCACAATGTAGTCTTGCTAAAGCTCATCCAAAGAGAAATAAAATAATAACATAACACTTTTTATAAAAAGGTTGCATGTATAATGCCAAGAAGGTGATTCATATTTATATAAGCAATGTAATAAGATAGCTTAAATTGATATTGATGTTTTGGCTGAATATGCAACTTGATTCATTAATTATCTAGCTTCAACAATGTTTGTTAGCAAACATGATAATTTGAGGTTAATTTAATGATGGAAATGTGATAAAACAGTCTCTGAACTTTTCACTATGTCCCATTTAGGTCCCTAAATTATCAAATGTGACAAAATAGTCCATGAACTATCAAACGTAACAAAACAGTCCCTCGACTTTAAGGACATGTTTGGCTAATTTTTTTAAATTGATAAATAGTAATATGAATGTTATTTTTGGATATTAAGTACTTTAAATATTCTTCTATATTTATGTTATTTTTAATATGGTAATTATTTAAAATATATATTTTTAAAATTTTTAAGATGATTAAAAAATTAAAAAATGTAAAGTTCAAATTAGAATTATTATCAATTTTTGATATAAAATTTCTACATAAATAAATTTTTAGATAAAACTACAATAGATTTTTTTTTTTTGCTTTAGAAGGCTAAGGACATTAAATTCATAAATTTATTAACCTAAATGTTGAATTTTTTTGGGATGTAAAGTTAGTGAAATGAGTTTTTTGAATTGAAAAATATTATAAAAGACTTTTTTGGATATAAAGGTTTTGGCAAATTTCACTTAAGAAATTAGTAGAAAATCGGTATATTGTTTACTGCATAAAAATGCGTAGAAAATGGTCAAAAAATAGCAAAACTATAAGTATACAAAAGATCTATTTTGCTGAAAGCAAGTGAGGGCTAAAATAGGCAAACTCCTTGTTGTAGTGGTCAAACTCAGTGTCACATTAGCAAGATGTCACAGCAAGCCAAACGCGTCTATCAAATTGAGGGACTATTTTGTTACTTTTGATAGTTCAAGGACTATTTTGTCATATTTGATAGTTCAGGACCCTAAGTGAGACAAAGAGAATAGTTGAGGAATACAAAGTGTATTTTGCCTTTTATTTTTATTTATTGTTAAGGCAAGGACTGAGGAAGGTGTATATATATATATATATATATATATATATATTATGAACTCATGTGTTCATAAATCACTCTTAGACGAATATTTAAATTATTCTGATATTTTAAGAGATTCAAATACTTGTGTAATTAGAGAAAAAGGCAATGAATAAATAAGTGATATTAGAAGATTGGATCAATATATATTTTGAAGATGTTTTGGTAGCTTTAGTAGGCTTATCAAAAAATAAATAAATATGCTTTTAGGTATGGTGAGAAGACACATCTCTCTCTGTCAAGGTATGTGTGCTGCCACTTCATCATGCCGAAAGATGTGTCATTTTTTCTCCAATTTTTCAATGACTCTCAAACTTTATGTACTTGGCGTTTTCTTTAATTAACAACTATACTATTAACGTTTGACAAAACCTATTGTTTCTTATACTTACTTAGTATTTAATGTCTGATCAAGGGTAATTGGCAAATTGCACCTTTAAATTACCACTTTTTGTCACAATGCACCTTTGAATTGCTTACAACTTGGCATTTTGCACCCTAAAGTGAATTTACACCATCTAACTCAATAGAAAAATGAGTTCCTCAATTTTGGATGGTAAAATTGTAAATACAAAGAAGGAAAAATTATACCAAGAAAAAAACATGAAAATTTATAAAGTATGAAGGCAAAATTATATAATAAAAACATGAAAATCGGTAGAAGTCCTCTAAATTCTAAATTTAACCAATAAACTAAAACCCCTAAAATTCTCTCGTCAACTATTGAAAAAACCCTTCTTATGGAGTAAAAAATGGTGGGATTATTGAGGCTTAAGTTCGATGATGAAGATTTTCGAAGGGTTTCTTCAACGATTGAAGAGGTGCTTTTAGAGATTTTAATTATTGGCTTGTCCTAGAATTGAAAGGATTTCGATAAATTTCCACGTTTTTTTTTTGGTACAATTTGTCGTTGAGCTTTTACAGATTTTCACACTTTTTGTACAATTTTGCCTCTTTGTATTTACAATTTTAACCTTCAAAAATTGAGTAAACTCTTCTTCTTTTTTTTTTTGACCGAGTTAGATGGTGAAATTCATTTTAGGGTGCATAATGGCAAATTATATGCAATTTGAGGGCGCAAAGTGCCAAAAACTGAATTGAAGGGTGCATACTGCCAAAAGGTCGCAAATTAAGGGTGCACCCAGCCAAATTACCCTCTGATGAAAAAAAATTAGTTAGTATTTAATGCACCCATCCTTTGTTTAAAGTCACCATGGATAATATTAGGGTATTTGACTATGCTTATAAGCTCCTTTAAACATCTTATAAGATGTTTTAGAGGTTATAAGCTCTATAAATTTGTTTGGTAATTTAAAAAACAAAACAACTTATAAGACCCAAAAATAAGATATTTAGGTCTTATAAGCTGTTTTTAAATAATTAAGTAACTCAACCCCACCTTTTTTTAAACATCTTATAAGATGTTGCATCTTACAAGCTCTTAAAATATCTTATAAGATGTAGGAGCTTATAAGATATTTTGGATAAGCTTAGCCAAACACCCTCTAAGTGTATATCGTGCTAGAGGGTACAACACTGATTCTTATATTAGGGCTTTGCCTTCAAGTTGCATGTATTTGATTCAAATGAGTTGCATCGAATCATGAAGCCATGCCCTTGGTACCGTCATCCCGAGCCAGATTAGGAGAGTGTTTGGCTAAGCTTATAAGCTCCTCTAAACATCTTATAAGCTCTATAAATTTGTTTAATATTTTTTTTAAAAAAACAGCTTATAAGATAAAAAAAAAATGATGTTTGGGTCTCATAAGCTGTTTTTAAAAAAGTAACTCAACTCCAACTTTTTTTAAACATCTTATAAAATGTTACATCTTATAAGCTCCTAAAATATCTTATAAGATGTAGGAGCTTATAAAATGCTTTAGATAAACTTAACCAAACACCCTCTAGGTGATCAATTTCATCTGAAATACTTGGCTTTGCCTCACACCCAATGTACATATAAATATTTTATACACTTATTGTGCATATATAATATGAAATACAAGATAATATATCAAACTGAAACAAATAGACGATCCAAATTACTTACAACCTATATATTTTTTCTCCATCATCATAATTATCAACTTATACGATTCATCTCCATGTGATCAGGATATTATTATTTTGTGGATTGGTTGGGGAATCCAATAACCTTTTTTCTTTCAATGGAGATGCATCTTCAATTTAGAGTTACATGGGGTCCTACAATTACCAATCTCTTCAAATATGTCCTCAAAAAGCTCTACTAAAAATCTTGGTAAAAGCACCCCCCACCTTTGATTTGTTTTCTTTCCCTTCTCTTACTTTTTTTTTGTTTTTAAAAAAAAAAATTCCTTTTCTTTCTTTTAAGCCCATAGAAAAAGGGCTTAGTTTCATGGAAAGTATTGTTCTACTTTGAGCTCTGAGGTATTAGCTTTCATCATTTGATCGTTGAATGCTATATTATATTAAGGTAGTCCACACAAAATAAATGTATTTTGATAGCCATCCAAATTTGGAACGGATTTTTTATCCCACAATAGTGTACTACAATGGTATCACATTATTGTGGAACTGACAAGTGTCCATTTAAAAAAAAACTGCTAATAATAATTCTAAATAAATGGATACTTATCAATCCCACAATAATATGATACCATTGTGGTACATCATCGTGGGACAGAAAATTCCCTCCGAAACAAATTGGCTTCCATAGAATTAATGGCACTCGATTATTTCTAGAAATTCAGCACTTCGACAATATATACAGACATATGTGCATGTATGGATAATTTTCTATGCATTTTTAGATATCATTTCACTTTTTGACGAGATCAGTGATGGACACTGAAAGAAACATCAAGTGGAATCTTATTTCTAAAAATTGCTAGAAAAGTGACACTTTAACTCTCCATTTCCAATTAAGGCTTTTATTAATTAAAATCTTTTAAAAATAGAAACCGTGAAATGCAAATTTCTTTGTTCCTTTACTTTCATATATATAAATATACACTAATTTTAAAAGCTTAGTAAATGTGTCATATAATTTCCAGCACAAAACGCATGTATAAATGAAAATTTCGTAATACCACACTAGCTAATTTTATTGCTATAGTTTGTTTATTTATTTATTGTCGGGTGGGGGTGAAATTTTTTTGACCTTTCACCTGTCAATAGTGCAATTGTCCATTTAAATAATTTCCATGACAAGACTTTGCCAAAACCCACCATTTTTGGTTCTATTATTATGCAATTATTCCTATCTTTAACATTTTTGGTAAATTTGTCAATCTTTTTGATGTAAGTGCCAGCACTAGCTATCAGCATTTCCATTATTTTTGCAGTTGATTCTTGATTATACAGGCTATTGAGTATTGACAACCTACCAATAGGGTTGGTCCAAGTGGTAAGCAATTTGGTTCTGCTTAAGCAAGGTCTCAGGTTCGATTCCTTGTGTATGCAGTTACCCCGTTGGGAGACTCACCCACCAGGCCAGGTGTGCGACCCGGGTCGACCAACAGATTAATCCGGCAATGTTCGGGATACTGTGGTAGCCAACCAAAAAAAAAGTATTGACAACCTAAAACCTATTAGATTGGTGATGAACAAAAAGTTAGGGGGTTGCTCGATAAGATAAGATTAAGATAGAATCTGACTAATAATGCACTTAATTACTTTCTTGAAAAAATACCCAACATCTTCTTTTTACCTATAAACCATGGAACTTTGGTTTCCCATACTTTATGATAAAACGGGATTAATCAATTTTCAAAATGACCTTTCAAAGCATAAAAATTATGGGTTTTTAAGATAATGGTATACCAAAAATCTTATTGCAACTTACTACTATGATCTAGTGAATGAGCCAGGTTTTTTTACGTCGAGGAAGCCATTGAATTGTTAAAAATATATCTATGTGAAGCCTCTAAATTGAATGAAAATGTATTGAAAGAGCACAATATTTGACTGGAGCGATTGCACTTGCCAGTCTCATGACTTCGTCCCTACTTAGTTTGATATGTTATGACGCATATTATCAAATCAGATATATATTTAAGTAATAATCCCAAGACTGGGCTATGTGCATAATACTTTGATTGGCTACGAACTTATAATAACTTGGTTACTTCACTTTATTTAACATTTAAAAAAGAAGAAGAAGTTATTTTTATAATTTGATGCAATATTTAGTTGAATCATATTTTTCAATTAAAAAATAATTCAAAAATATTTATTTCAAAGTTCTCTTTTTATGTGCTGTGGTCACCATAGCCACCATTGAAAAGAAATTCAAGATCAGTTGGGTAAAACTTTTGGAATTTGAGTAGAATTCTCAAACTTTGTGAGGCCTTTTTTCAAAGAGATCCCACTCTACACGATACAAAACTGACTAGTCTAAAAAGCTCAAATTGCATGCAATTGGTATTATTAATATTTAAAAAAATCCAAATAATTCAATAAGATCACTAACATATTTCTTGGACCACTAACATATTCGGAATACGATATTATGAGTGTAACATGCAGCCCTAATATCAAGATACTATCTCCGTTCAATATGTTTTCATTTTTTATTTTCTCAAAAAATAGTAATTTTTGACTCTTGTTTGAATTTTTAGCTATCATGTTCCTTTAAAATTTTGCAAAAAGCTTTTATTGAATTGGATCATCTATAGAGAACATAATTATTATTTATTAACCATTAATTCACTTAACTTCGAGATTCATGATACAAGAACTAACTTTTTTATATCTAATTTTTATACTGTAATTTAGAGTTTCAAGATAATTACAATTATCCATTAATAAGTCCTTTTTAATTGTATTGGATTTACAGTCTCGAAATAATCACCATCATCATTCAAACAACAACAACTGAATTAACCAAATTGGTTAAGCTTTCTCAAATACAATTTTTTTTTTTTGAATGAATCAGTTACATGACACATTTTATGAATATTAAATAGTAACAATTTACAACCGATTAATAACTATTATAATCAGCTTACAACTATTATGATAGTAGAGAAATACGTCAAACTCAATTTCTAATATTTTTGGGCATCGATTTCGCCAGCGGAGATACGCTTTATTGGCTGATATCTCAAATAAAGTGGTCCTTCATCTTTTGCTTAGTGGCTGCAAAGTGACACAGGTGGCCCAATGTTGAAGTTTCTCATGTGAAACACATACCTACTTACTCCGATTACACAATTAAATTCAATTTTCTCATCTGCTCCTTTTCACTAATTATTACTACAAAGAAATAGAGGTGGTTTAGGTGGTTGAACTTGGAGCTTCAAAATACACGAGCGAATAAATGCATTACCAGAATAGGATTATATTCAATAGATCTGCCAAAAGAGGAATTGAAAATGAGCCATTATCACATTAAATCTGAAGCTTTGGACAGGTCAAAACCTTTTCATTTTACGTTACGTGATCAACTAGAAGAGTCATATTGGGCTATCCCACTAAAAGCGTAATCAACTAAAATAGTCATGTTGGGCTATCCGACTAAAAGAGTCATTTTGAGGTTATTCCTGCAACGCGAGTAAACTTCACTTGCCATGTGACTGGCTACAAGACGAATAAATTACAGTCAAATTCGAGTAAATCAAGTTCAGACAAGACTTTTTCATAAAAAAAAAACTTTAATCGATTCTTTGGAGGCTAATAGTTGCTCAAAGTTGATATTCAACGTACAAGTCATTTAGCATGATTACATGCATATGGACCAGTAACAGGTCCCGTACAATCACAACCCTTTACGTGTACGTGGGTCCCACCATATTACACGTAATTTAGCAAGGGAGTTGTCATAACAATTTTGGAATTAAACATTACTAACCACAAACTTAGCAGAAGAAATAGAGGTAGCAATAGGAAATTCTTGACTAGACAGAATTTGCATCTCTGCTCTGTAACTTATTTCTTGCACAATTTCATTTCTTGAACAGCACTTATATGAGACAAAAAATGTATTATTTGCGCGTTCCAATTATTTGGCAGTCGTCTCTGCTCAGTAGTATACGGAAATGGATGAACACTTTCGTTCATCTATTTTGTGTGAATAAAATATGAAGAAACTCGAGACTTAAGGATCATCATGCTCGTTTTGTACGCTTTCCAACTTCAAGTGCAAGCTCCGTATCGATTTTCAAGGAAATATCAAGAGCTTTAACGGAATGGGTCAGAGCACCACTGCATTTTAAAAGATCACCAAGTGAATAACTTGATCAAGGTGTTACTAAACAACAATTAGCTTAATTATAGAGCAATTTACTGAGCTGATAAACTATCATTGTGCTAAATAAAGAAAGAGCAATTAGCTTATAGTCTCCTAATAAAACAGGGCAAACGTATATCAAAGCCAGTACCTAGAAATGTAAGTCACCCCAGATTGCCCAATCTTGTTCACGGTCTCAAGGGTGACGTTTCCAGACGCCTGCCACAATAAGAGCCATCATAAACTCAAATGCAACAAAGGCTACAGAATTGACTATCCAAAAGGGCAAGCAAATACAAGACACGTAAAAAGGACATTTCAGTACTTATAAAACAAGACTGTGATTATCTTTCTAACTAGTCATGTAGTACTTAATTACACTTACAATACGTATATTGATTAAATATATATTCCCATTCTACTTTCCAGAAATTGTGTCTCTTCAGCCCATCGAGCAACAATTAAGTTATTTAATTACGTATAATTACATGCACACCACTCATGTATTAGATGCCATGAGCCCCCTGTGGTTTTGGTAATTTTGCAAATTACCAAGACACCCTCTGTTACATCATGGTAACTCGAAAAATAGAGGTGAAATTGTAATATTCTTTTAATGACAGGGGACGTGTAAAATTGTAATATGCTTTGACAGGGGAAGTTATGGCAATTTCTCAAACTTCAGGGTGTAATTCATAATTAGAGTGTTACACAGGGATTTACCCTTTAATATACTATACTACTTCACGAGAAAGGTTACGGAACCTGTACATGATGGGGCTGTCGCAACATGTCAAACAAAATTACAACTAACCTCTGTCTCAAACCTCCCATCGATCAAATTCACAGCCTCTTGAAGCATGGATATATCAACATCACCATTAGATAATGGGACAACCATATTGTCCAACATAATCCTAGTCAAGGATGTCTTTGTTGTGGATGCATAGTTCAAAACTTGGTTTACTTCTTCGAGAGTCCTCGTTTCGACCTGTTATCATAATGGAAGAGAAGTCTTCAATCACCACTATGTCACAATTCAAAACCAATATACTTACTCCATGAACCATTTAAGTATTTGATAAGAGAAATCCACGTTTAATAATACAACAATAGAAACATGTAGATTATTACCTCAACACCCATTTGCAGATTATTTTGCTCTAAATAGAGATCAACAGATTTCAGGGCATTTGTGATACCTCCGGCTATAGATATATGATTGTCTTTTATCATAACCATATCAAACAAACCCATTCTGTGATTCTGCCCCCCGCCTATTAAGACCTGCAAAATAATTGAGTAAAAGGTCAATACTAAGAAAAACTAGCAAACTAGTGCTATCCAAATCGAAGCAAGAGTAGAGATAGAGATCTACACCGCCCATTTATCCACCAATCGTAAACCTGGAGCTGTTTTCCTTGTCTCTAAAATGTAGGCCGGGTTCGCAGCATCCGCCATGGCCTAAAACAACTTCGAATATCACAATCCCATGACACAATTGAACATTATCTAAGTGTTACATAAATTATGCACACGGGAAATACTCATGAGAACAAACACACCTTAGTTAGAGTTGCTATTCCACTCATTCTCTGCATAAAGTTAAGAACAACCCTTTCGGCCACAACAATGCTGTGGGCTCTTCCTGCATATTTTCTTTCCTTAGTAACACAGAACAAGGCCAAAAACAAATTTCCAGATAAATATTGATTCTGCGTTGCTAGGAATTGGTTCACAATTACCATGTACTTTGCCAAATTGCAGACCTTTGTGTACACTATCACCATCTTTTCTGTACCACTCTACCTAATTAATACACAAATTAAATATTAAAATTTCTATATCTTATCTTCAAAACTCTGAGATTAATGCTTAAAATAATGAATGGGTAAAATAATTAAAGAGATAAAAGTGCTTGGTTACCTTAAGTGAAGGATCAACCTCATTAAATACCATTTCTGTTAGTGAAATACCGGCCACAATCCCATCCTCCTTTGCCAGAAAATAGGCCTCCACTTCCATTTCAACAGGAATTGTTGCTTTACAAGTCACATCCCCTATATTTTAATCACAAATCACGCAAAATCCCCTCCATAAAATCTTAGATACATCACTTCGACCAAAATACTTCCTTTTCCTATGTTATCAATTCAATGCAAATTTATGCCACTACCCCTTGTAGATTAAAGGAAAAATTAACGTGCACATTCTACAACAATATATACGACAATGATTGGTTGTAAAACTTGAAAAGTCACATTTGTGAAGCCCTTCCACATTTTTAGTGTACAACTATATAATGTAGCTGATATCAAAACTACAAATCTTTTTCAGTTCCAAACATAATAGCTCTTGAGCACAGACCCGACTTCTCCCAAATCACAAAGAGCTCTACTAGTACATCAGTGAAATGTCCCTAGTTTTAGTTCCAAATACTTGTCCAGCCTCACCCAAATATAAGATGGATAATCCCCACTCATAATTTTCGATGACTAGCTACACTATGATAATTACGTCTTATGTATATGTTAAATACAAAGTATTAGCATAGATAATTCATCTTCCAATTCTCTACTATTCTTTTGCATTCATATTGTTTCACTCCCAAGCATCTCTATTTCTATACCCCATTACCGTGTACTCTATATGAAGACACCCCACAGACAATCTTCTGAGTATGTTGGAGCAATACTCAGCATTTCAAATCAGTTAATCCTCAAAGATAATAGTTACCCGGAAAAATACTATCTCGTATTCGAGTTCATTTTCTCTTAACTTAGCATATTATTCTGATTCATATTCTTAGAGACCTTATTAGTCCCTACTAAGTCTTTGCATAAAAAAAAGAACTTTTAGCATATACTTATTCAAGTACTACACAACTGAGCTGCAAACCAATTTCCATTGCATTTTTTATCTTCTTCCCACAATCTCTCATCTTTACAACCACAAAATATAGATTTGCCCCATCATATGAATGCTTAATAAACTTTACTAAGTGGGCTAATAAATAAATATCATCCCATCAATATTCAAGATTGAAGCTTTTGTAATCCTAAGAAACACCATATAAAAGTATCAATTTTAAATATAAATATCATGAAATTATATATATATATATATAAAGTAATATTCACCTTGATCACCGGCGTCCTCGGAGAGTGCTAGCTTAATGACAGCTTTCAGGTCATATGTGGGGTGTGCCGGAGGCTTCACCACCAGGGACCCAGCTGGAATTACCACGTTTCTGGGGGCCGTTGCTGACATTTTCACTATCAATCTGCAAATTCTACCAACATAATTAAAAACCCACAAATTGAAACAAAAAGAAATCAGAAAAGAAAGAGTATACAACCTTTTAGTAATGGGCTTGAAAGGCAACAGTGGAGAGAGGGAAAGGCCCCTTGACATTCCTTGGTTTTTGAGTTTTTTGTTGCTATTTTATGATAAATTATACGGAGAGGCAATGATAAACCTCTGTGTGCATAATAGGAAGGGAAATTCGGAGATTTTTTTTTTTTTTTTTTTTTAAAAAATTCGAGGGGATACCTAACAAATTCGGGACAATAATTTTTGTTCATGAGTGTCACAGCCTCTATAATGAGAGAAAAGCCTGAAAGGAGATACCCTACCCAATAAATTCGGGCCATAATTTTCTAATCATTGTGTCACAAACTCTATAAGAAGAGAAGAGCCCGAAACAAATTTGGGCCGATAATTTTTAATCATAGTGTCACATACTCTATAAGGAGAGAAGAGCCTGAAAGGGGATACCCTGCTCGATAAATTCGAACCGATAATTTTTTAATTATGATGTCACGAAATCTATAAGGAGAGAAGAGCCTAAATTTCCTTTTTACTTGAGTGGGAGGATATGGGCCCATTTTTTATTTAATTCTAAATAAAGGGGAGGCCTGATCCGACAAGCCCGTGTCAATAGTTTTTAATAATGGGCTACACACACTGTAAAACTCCAAATAAGAAGAAAAAAATATTAAGTCCAAATAAGGAGATAATAATACAACTTGTAACAACTGGTATTGAATTCAGGAATTTCCACGTGGATTGTAATATCCCTGATTCGAGATGGGATCAATCTCCAGAAAATAAAGGAAGAAGAAGAAGTTTTGGAATAATTCTCTCATTGATTCCTCCAAAACGTGAAATACAAAAATATAAATAGGCTAAGAATCCTAACTCCTAACAAATAGCAATTAACCGGGGCCACTACTAATTAGTGGAATTAGTGGGTTTAGTGGAGCATAATTTAAACATCCTAACTTGATTAACTTTATAACTGAATATGACAGAAATTACAATTAAAAGAAAATCTGGACTCTAAACAATTAAATCTGGTGTCCACTAAGCCAAATGGGCTTTTGGGCCGTTCGACTGGGCCGCTGCAATATTGGGCTCACATGTGGCATTACATGGATGTGGGCCTATTTTTTCTTTGAAGTTAATGCATTAGGATTTAAGTTAAGGTACATATAAGGTTTTGAAAGCTACTACCCTTCAAAATACGATACCTAATACATTCCATATCCATACATAAAAGTTTTTCCAAAAACAGTGGGCATTCAAAATACTCCCTAAACCCACGATGCTGAATTGCTTCTTTAGCTAGGCAATTCGGATCTTCTGTTACACTTCCTGTTACATGCATAGATATGTGACAAGTGTATACACATGTGGTTAGAATGTAGAGAGAGAAATTTCAAATTTTTATCCAAATTAAATAGTTTTCTCTCTCCACATCCTAACCACCCATATATACACTTGTCACGTATTTATTCGTATAACAGAAAATATAACACGACATGTGTAATAGAAGATTTGAATTGCTAGCTAGGTGGCCTGCAATTTGATTCACTTCTCGATAACAAAAGACCAGTTCCACTTGCCCCTGACAGTTATAGATCAATGTTTGTGTAGTTGCTTGATGGGCCTGCCTGTGTGATAGACATGTAGGATGAGGGCCTATTTGGCTTATATATTTTATGATTGAACTTTAAATGGAAAGGACTCGTGTCAATTGGGCTGTGCACCAAAAAAACCAATAGATATGCATAAATAAAACTTTTGAGAGCTCACGAGTTCGAGTCAGGCCTAAGCTCGCGAGCCTCGGCTCGAAATTGGAAAATTAAAATAATAAGACAAAAATAACTAAATATTAGTTTACAGGGCGAGAAGCTTGGGAGTTAGGCGGGGTGGGGGCGGACGATGGGTGGTTGACTGGTCATTGGTGGCTAGTGTTGAAACTTTGAAACTTTCAAGTTTGTTCAATTGGAAATTCAAGCCCGCAGCTGCTGAAAATGAAAAGAGGAATAATTTCTGTTTTCTAAATTCTTTAATTATTTTTACTAATATAAATAATAATATATTAAAAATAAAAAAAGCTCGCCATCGAATAAGGGAAATTGAGCTCGAGCTCGATTAGAGAGAAAACTCGACTCGAATTGCAAAAAGGAATACATCTTTTTTTTTTTTACTAAACTTGGCATTTTAAGAAAAATAATTTTATACTCAGCATTTCAGTATATAACAAAGTTTACTTATCGTTTAAAAAATTATCACTTTTTAAAATAACAAAAACGATCAAAAAGAAAAAAAATCAATAAATAGATCACTTTACGGTTTTTATACCTTAAGACAAAATCCTACTACATGATGTGACTAAATTTATTCAAAATTATTATTGAATGGCTAAATTATCACGACATTTGAAAACACACGTTTCCCACCTTATGTTGTGAAAAGCTATCATATACATTAGACTAGTACCTTTTTTTTCAGCTCGATATCCAACTCAACTCGACCTTTATTCAAAAACCCTAAATAATAAATGTTTTTTTTTCTTTTCTTTTTGCTTTTTCAAGAGTTTCCTCACACCACATTGGGTATAAGACTAATTCCACTTTGCGGTACAAAGCTTGCCACTGATCTGAAGGAATTTGTCACTGAAAAAAGTCGAACACGCTCCCCGCTTAAAACTATAATGATGGACAAACCTAGAGGCCAATCCTCCAATTTCTAAATAACAAATGTGAAATACAGTAAACTGCTCCTTCTGACTACACATGTGATATAAGGATTCGTGCGTCAAGTCAAATTCAATTGAAACAATAGCATGTCATGCGCATATATATTTTACTACAAATTAGCAAGACAAAGAGTTGTAAAGAGTCGTAAACAATAAGCCATGTCCATTATATGTTGGTATATAGGGTTGAAAGATGAATACTTAACTCGAGCTAATTTGCTAAATGCTTGTTTGAGTTCGGTTCGTCAACGTATCAAATCAAGTTTGAATAACTTTTTGTGTTTGATAAGTTTTAAAACTTGGCTCGAGTTCGGTTCGATTAGTAAAAATTGATAAAAACATGTACAAAAAAGTCAAACTACTCGAGCTCGACTCGTGTTCGGCTCGATTAAAACTCGTTTGAGCTCGACTCGATTAACAATCAAACAAGCTCAAATACAAATTTTGAAGCTCGATTATAATTCAAACAAGCTTGAACAAAACTCGTTGGGCTCGACTCGACTCATTTACACCCCAAGGAAAATTCTTCTAACACATTTTAAAAAAATTACTCGTGGGTGCGTATTTATATTTGTATACACCATAATTACCATAAGTTTTCTCTAACTACACAACTTTGAGGTAGATATATATAGATATATATGTACGTATATTGAACTTGGAATAATATAATATGGAGTGCTTGGGAGAAAGAAAAGGTCGTAAAAAAAAATAATTCAGGCGCCCGATATTTGAATAGTGTGGTTTACAAATGGAAGACTTTGAATTTATGTTAGATGGGTGATAAAAAAAAAGTCGCGTGTTTAGAAAATTCTTCTAACACATTTTTTTAAAAAATTACTCGTGGGTGCGTATATATGTGTATACACATACACAGTGACATAGGCGCTGTATGTTTATGTTTTTTTGGGAATATTTTTATTTTTTGGATACCAAAAAATAAAAATACACACTTCAAGCTAAAATTCTACAAAAAATACTTAATTTTCAAATCTTACTATACATTCCCCTATATAACTATTTATCATTTCATTCTTTCAATCAATTCTCTTTCTTCATTAATTACATAATCTCATTATTCAACACATTTTTTTTCTTACTTTATCAAATCTTATATAATAAAATTCATATTCAATATTTTCAAACATTTAAATGATTATTATTAAATAATATATTCACATCAAAAACCAATAAAAATCAATCGTACTACACTACTCCCAACTATTTTCTAAAAATACATCCAAACAAATTTAAAAAGTCAATATCCTCATACGAATATCTAAATTACACATTCTCCAAAAAAATTCAGGTCTGTATGGTTGTGTTTTTAAAAATGAATTTTGACTTTTTTTTTTGGAGAATGTTTATTATAGAAATTCGTATGAAAATATTGACTTTATTTGTTTGTTAGAATGTATATTTAGAAAAGAATTGAAAATAGGGTAGATGTGATATAAAGTTGATTTTTATTAAAATTTTAAAAATGAAATGATTGAGTTAGTTATGGAGATAATGATGATTATAGATTATGTTTAAAGTAATATGCATGTGTGTGTGTGTATTATACATAAAAAAAAAGAAAAAAAATTAAAAAAAGAGAGAGAAAAGGGGGGATGATGAGTCGGGTAATAGTTGGTGGATCTGGGAGTCCAACTCTCGGGCAATATCCATCTCACAAAATGTTAAAACATAATAATATATATATATTTTGGTGGACTCCCCACATGTTTTAACACTATTTGTGGTGGATATTTGCTCGGGAGTTGGACTCCCGCATCCACCAAGTATCACCCATGATGAATCCCCCTCTGGACCCACCACTGCGCTTCGGCTAACCCCCACTAGCAGCGTTAGATTATTATTAATTAAATATATATATATAATATAATATTATTTATTTATTAATATATACATATATATATAATATAATATTTTATAATATTATAAATGTATAAATAGGCCTGTCAATCAAGCTGAACGAGCCAAGCCTGGTTATGTTCACGCTCGGCTTGATATTATGCGAGCTTTTATCACCAAGACTTGAATTTACATGAGCTTTTTATTACAAAGCTCGGGCTCGGCTTGAAAATTAGTACAAGCTTCGAGTCGAGCCCCAATTTGTTCTCTTTTGAAAAACTTTAAGTAATGAAGTAATCTAATATATAAATTAAAAAAATAACAAACATAAAAAAATCAACATCATCCATGTTCCAATGGCAAATCATATCTAAAATGTACCTTGAAAGATATCATTTCATTGAAATATATGCTCCACGCATTATTTAAGATTGAAAAATATTATAACTAAATATATAATAGACTTACTTACAAAAAAAATTGCTTTTGTCGTGAGTTGCGAGGAGAAATAAATGAAATACAATTCTTGAAGACAAAAGTTAGCAGCCCTCCAATATCAGTTTATGTGAATTGTCATATGTTTGTATTGAATATGGTCTGGTAGGTTTAATATAATAATTTTTTATTTTTTTATTTTCTTGAGTATAGTGTTTTATATTAGGAAATTTTAGAATTGAATGTTGATTGATTTTAAGGATTATATTCCTTAACATTAAATCTTGATATTTTTTATGCAATCTGGAATTATTTACAAAAAAGTACTATATTTTATTTTTGTATATAATAGATAAAACATATATATATATATATATATACATGTATATATTTCTTATACGAGCCCGAGCCCAATTCAAGCCGAGCCTACTTTTGTTCACGTTCGGCTTGAATTCAAATTCAAGCCTTATTATTGGGCTCTAGCTCAACTTGGGCCCGACTTGTATAAAGCTCGACTTAAAAATTATCAAGTTGAGCTTACGAGCTTCGAGCTGACTTCGGCTCATTAATAGTCCTATGTATAAATAATATTATAATTTACAATGATATATCGAAACCAAATTCAGTGAAAATGTGCTAAAGTGCACGAAGCACGACAAACATATATCAAACCGATCTAAACAAACATGTGTTGATTCCAATGTTTATTTGTCAAGTTACACTACAAGTTGTCACATTTCCCCTGGTTGGATCCGAACAAAATCACTGTAAGGAGAGATTTCTCAAACTCCATATTCTTCATATTAGAATAAAACTAATAGAAATATCGTAATAATATTATTCTCACATGATAACAGTAGCCACGTGGTCCCACGGCTCATGAATGACTCCTTGGCTAAACTGAGACCCGTGTGCACTTCTAGTATGACCGTCTGTTATATAGAAGGCCTAGTTGTGAGATTAGTACACTTAACTTACCACCATTTCACGACTCGTTTTGACAATGATGACAAGCCGCGGTATTCCCACTCACATCTAATGATGGAAGGCACTGGACCTAATCAAGGGGCCTAATATCAAGTATGTATTATAAATCGATATGTAAAATAATAAGTGCTATAAGTTTTGATTATATAAAATTAGCAAAATTTCATATAATTAATTAATAATATAAGTAGTAACTGTTTTTTTGTCAATTTTTGAAGTGACACACTCACACACACATATATATCTACATATTTATACATATATATTTTTATTTAAGTAGATATACATATCTTAACGCAACTTATTAAATATAATTTATATTATATATATAGTTACCTTTATATAATTATTATATTGTCGATAATAAATCAAAATTCTATTTTAATACACCAGAAGCCAGGGGTGTACATCCCAACCCGCCCGAACCGCTCAATCCGAGCCGATCCACCCGAAAACCATCGATTTAAAATTATTAAATAATAGTGGCGGGTTGAAATTATTGCAACTCGCCACTTTCGGGTCGAGTGGTGGGTTTAATAATTCTAACCCGCCTAACCCGCAACCCGACCGCTAATCATTTATGTTACAAATATAAGTATATATAGTTAATGTTACAAATATAAGTATATATAGTTAATGTTACAAATATAAGTATATATAGTTAATGTTACAAGTATAAGTATATATAGTTAAAGATTAACACTAAACTTTGAAAACTATATATGCATATATACTCTCTAATAAGAGTGTTTTATTTATATTAATGTAAAATGCTTTATTTTTTATTTGAGCAAATAAATTGACTCGTTTGAACACTTATTTTTATTTGATTTGAACTAAAAATTTATATGTATATGTATATTTTGATGATAAACTTATAAAAAATATTAATTTTATTAATATTTTAGAGTTTTTCACTCCTTAGAAATCATGATAATATGAATTTTATTTAATAATACCCCTTATTTGTGTATTTCTCACCAACTCAATTTTTTTGTATACTATTTAATTTCTTACTTACTAGTTATAACTAAAATTAAGTTGTAAAAATTATAACTATAATTTGATAACCCGCCAACCCGCCCGCTAAAACATTAAATCCGACAGACCCGAACCGCTCGATTTGAAAAGATAATTATGCGTTTTCGGTTTGATATTTTGTCAACCCGCACATATCGGGTTGAGTTAATTTTTTCCTAAAATCGTCCGAACCCGATCGTGTACACCCCTACCAGAAGTAGTCTTGCCGAGGATTGGAACATCAAATCAAATTGGTCCAAAAAAAGGGGAGAAGTGAAATCATTTTGCATCAATTTTCACGTTACAATACCAACCCTTATATCCTCGGTTACCTATATCAATCAACTGTAAATGAATTCTTTCATGACTTAATTTTTGTCAATATTAATTCAACTAGAAAAGTCGTTAATTATCATGCTGAAAAATGATTATGCTCTTGGAATAAGTTCTGTTACCGGGATTTCCACTAGCACCAATAATATCCAATTTTGCAACAAAAATAACTTAATCCACGAGATTTTTCCTCCATATATATACACGTAAAATGTACATTTCCATACATTTTTTTATAAATATCTTTTTCTGCCATATTTGAAATTACATATTATTAAATATTATTTAATAATTATGACTAAAATATTTGAAAAAATTGAATATGCATTTTATTATATAAAATATGATAAAGTAAGAAAGAGAATGCGTTGGATAGCGGGTAATGTAATTGATGATGAAAGATTGTAAAGTGATTGAAATGATGAAATAATTAGTTGTTATATAGGGGAATGTGCGGTAGAATTTAAAATTGAAGTATTTTTTTGTAGAATTTGGCTTGAAGTGTGCATTTTTATTTTTTTGTGATCCAAAAAATAAAAATGATCTTAGAAAACATAACCATACAGAGCCTCAGAATTCACCAAAACTCATTCTGAAAAACACAACCATTGATGATGGTAGAATTTGTCAGTCAGATAATATCACGTGATTCACCACGTGGTGGAGAGAATCCGGTCCAACTCATGACAAACTAGGTTGGAGGTTGATTTGTGTGCACTCGCTGTTATGTGAGCTGCCTATTTACTCGAACTAATAGGATCAAGTCAATTCGTAGTTCTATGGTGGAATTACTCTCAGAAGTAGCCAGTGAATTTTTATTGGGAGAGTAGATGATGAATGTCATCAACTCCTTTGGGAGTATATATAGGACTGATGGAAGGCTATGGTAGGCCTAGCATTGAGTAGGCATTACCCAGGCCCAGTCACTACCTCTCAGACCCAACCCAGGCCCATTTATTCGGGTATGAGACCCCGACCCGAACTGGACCCGATAGATTTAAGTTGTTCGGGTCCGGGTCGAGTCCGTACCCAATGTCTACCTGTGGGTCCAAAACCTAGAGTAGACCCGAAAAATGTCTTAAACCCAAATCTCATTTCAGAAGCAGATTTCAAAACGTGAGAAACCCACTCCTCAGATTTCACTCTTCAACAAAGGAGAAAATGTTTGCATAATATAAATATTTCATTTTGAAACAGATTCTATCTTTAAAGTAAGTTAATAATAATATGTTAATTAAATATGTAATCAATTATTCTTCTATGTTTTTCTTATTTATTTATGTGGGTGTGGAGGATCTGTTCTTGCCTCATTATTTGATGATTTTTAGATAGTTTATTTGAGGGATGCTGTAGAAATTAAAATTGGAGGTTGAAATTAATGGGTTTTCTTTTTTCAGTTCGTTTATGAGTTTTTGGTTTTTTGTATTATTATTTATATGTTAATGAAAAAGCACTCTTCATTTGGTGTTCTCTCTCTGTGTCTGTATACATATGTGTGTGTATATATATATATATTTGTGTATTGGACTCCGGGTCTGTACATTGGACCCGATTTTCGGACCCATCGGGTCTGCGATCGGGTCGGGTCCGGGTCGGGTAGAGGAGGCATCCTGTGGGCATTTTCAGGGTTTGGGTTTGGGTCTGGGTAATACCTACCCACTGACAGGCCTAGGTCGGGGCTTGACCATTGGCCTATTTGCATTTTTATTAAACTAATTACCTGACCCTTTTATATTAAATAACTTTATTTCTTTTATAGTCTCTTGAACATAGCGGGCCATATTTACGATGGACCGCCAGCCCTATGGGCTTGACTATCATATTAACCGTGTACTTGATCCACAATTAGCACCTCGGCCGAGCCGGGGGTCCATTAATTACCATAATGCTCCTAGACATTTTTTGTGCATATCAACCATACAGAGCCATATATTTTGACCTCGATCGTGATCTTGTCCTTGTGTATATATGTGTCTATATATACTGTTCATACAAATTTTCAAGTCTGCAATTTTATAAACAAGAAAAGATAACATGGACAAATAAATAAATCAATTCAAAGAAAATTACAATTTTAGTAGAATAATTCTCCTATCGAAGACTAATCCCCTGATTCTTCACTCCAAACACGATTTAAGGGCTTTGAAAGCTTGTTCTTGAATCAAACGATGTAAATGATTTGGGAAAGTTGAAAGTTTCAAGACCAGCTCGTCGCTTTGATCTTCCTTCAACTTGATTTGAACTTTTATAACGTTTATTCGAGGGTTTAACACCTTAATCTCGGATTAAACGATATAATTTGATGAATTTCGTCAAGAACACTTTGAAGTTTGCCTTGAACGCCTTCTTGAATTTGAAGAACTTGTAGAGAGAATTTGGGAACTTCTCTTGTCTTCTCTAGCTTCAATTTAATTTGTATGTTTTTATTGTGAGCTCCCAATGACCCTATTTATAGGTGTAGGATGGAGAAGTCACAAATGCTTTAAACACCTTTGATAATTATCTCTTTAATTTTGTTTTTATTAAGAGACATATATCATTTACTTTTGAGTCATTTGATTTGCTAATATTTGATGAGGATAAATTTAATAGATATTATCTTTTTAATATCTTTATTTAATTAAAGAGATAAATACCAATTATTTTGGAGGCATTTGATTGGCTATCATATCCATTTGGCGCAGTGTGATTGGTCATTGACTTTTCTACTACAAGACATAATTTGATTGGCTAGACCACTTCAATTTGACATGTGGCGCGATTTGATTTGCCAATAAAATAAATATTAAAATATCAATTAAATCAATTATGTAATTTTGGAATTAAAATTTGGTAAATCCCAAAATATAAATTAAAAGACTTAACTTGATAATTAATATTATATTTTCCACTTGTCACAATTTAATTGGCCATAAAATTGATTTGTCTACATATACCTATGTATATATTCAAATCAATTCACTTAGTCCAGCGTAGTAAAATATTCAGACCGACCTAATTTTCAATAGTTTGAAAGTCAGTAACGGAGAAAGAGTAAACAACCGCCCGATCCTGCAATTCACATTCAAAGTTTTGAAGCCTTATACAAATGCCAAATTCTTATTTAGCTGCCGGAGAATTTCATTTATAATAAAATAAAGCAGAAAAGTAACATGTGATTGGTGATCAATATATAATTAAATCAAAATTTCAAACCCCGAAAACCTTTCTTTCAAGTTTCAAATTATTATCTAATTCGGCTGCCACGGTATGACTTTTTTTCCACCCATCTAACATAAATTCAAAGTCTTCCATTTGTAAAACACACTATTTAACTCTCAGGCGCCTGAATCATTCTTATTTACGACCTTTTCTTTTCCCCAAGCAGTCCAAATTATATTAATCCAAGTTCAATATATGTAAATATATATCTATATATCTACCTCAAAGTTGTATAGTTAAAGAAAACTTACTGTAATTATGGTTAAGAGGGTTGTTTCATTTCTACTATTTGTTCTGCTGTTCGTGTTAATAGCTTCAAGAGGAGAGAGCACAAGAGTGATGAAGGATAGAGCCGTGCTCGGAAGTTTGGTCGAAAATCGGTTACCGAGGGGGCCTGTGCCTCCTTCAGGTCCATCGCTTTGCCATAACAAATTGAATCCTTTGAATGAAAGCAGCAAGCTCATGTCTGATGACATTATTTGCCCCTGATCAAGATGTTCTATTTATTTTTTTAATTCAATTCTTTTTTGATATATATGTTCTTAATTAATTATCTTACATGAATATATAGGAACTTCAATATTCATGTATAACAAACCCCATTGAATTCATTCCAAAATGCTACTTTGGAAGGTGAAAATGTACATATATTTATTTAGTTATTTTTCCAGTCATATATATTATTGTGCTTTTTGTTAGGGACCTGAACATGATTATGTTGTTTTATATATAGTTGGGTGAAAATTCTAGTTTGGACTGATGTTGGCTGTACTGAAATCAATGCCATAAAAAATAACTTGTGTTTGCTATATAATTAGTTTACATTTATGTGATCTTCCAATCAAACTGTGTATATACTTCAGATAATCTACCTCTCTTCTCCTATGAAAGATGTATCGTTCAAACCCGAATAAGGGGATTTACAAAGAAAGTTTTGTTGTGTTAGAACTAAACTTGTGAAAACCATCACCGAACCCAAAAGCGTTTATGTTCAATCATAAAGAATCATAAAACAAAAGGCGGAAGCATACCTAAATCATACACATCGATGGATTTTTAAGCGTTCGCGGTTGGCCTTTCAAATCAATACAATATCCTTTGAGTTTCTTTAAGAGTCTCTCAATTATATTTGTAGATGAAAATCTGAATGATATATGTGATTTGGGGACCTGCACAAACCCTTTATAAGTTAATTGATCGTTAATTTTCGTTATTTCCAATTGAGCCCATCACAATAGAAGAAATAACGATCCCGTCTCTACACATAAAATTCCATACTTCCCTTAGTTGTTTTAGAGCACAAAATTAAATAACCATATATCTTTATTGATCAAATAATTGGACTCAACTTAATATGATGACTTTTAATACATGTCATTACTATATTATTATAAATCCAACAGTCTGACCCCAAGAAATTAAGCTAATCTTTGCAAAGTACTATGTAATTGGAGGCTTAGACTCATTAAGTGGTCTTCCAACTCATTAAGTGGTCTTCCAACTCATTAGTTATGTACTTATGTAGTAGGTTAAATTCGAAATAAAGTATTCTACCAAAAAAAAATTCGAAATAAAGTTAAATAGATACTGATACAATTGAATTATCGGTCTCGTGTATATAATAATGGGCCTATAAAATTAATTATTCAATGGGTCTTTCTCTCTATTTTGGAAAACATTAAAAGCCCACATAACATGAATTTGGAGAGCCCAAATTCTATATTTCACCATTAGACGATAAGAAATAAAAAATTAATTGCTCAGTATGATCTTCTTTTTCTATTTTAGTTAAACGGGACATCAACAACAGGTATTTCAATTACTTCCATGACTTAACGTATATCGATCAGAATTCAGAGATAGTAAAAGCCGTTTTTTATCTATTGAATTTAAACTATTAAGTAAAATAGTCAATTAATATCGTATTAGAGTTAGACAAAGGAAGACTCTGATGAGTTGAGATGATTGCAGCTGCAATCATCATAAGTAACTTTTGCTAAAAAATATAAACACCATTTTATTGAATAAAAATAAACTATTACAATAAAGCTGTAGAACAATGGAAGTAAGATATCGAACAGTTGGAACGATACAAAAATACAAACTCTGAATATATGCCAAACAATCTAGATGGTGAAGAAGAAGTAGCAGCTAGTGAGTAAAAGAATCTGAAATTGATATTGTGTAGAATGGAATATATATCGGCTGTACAGTAGGTTAAGATAAAGAAAGAAGGGTGAGATGGGCTGGGCCAAAATAATACACCAAGCAGATTGAATGGAAACATGGGCCTTGAGTGTTGGGCCCCTTTATATTTTAACACCCCCGCTCAAGCTGTTTGGGGGATATGAATGTCAACCATACCCAGCCGAGAGACCAAAACATCATGTTTAGCTTTCCCAAGGGCCTTTGTAAAAATGTCTGCAACCTGATCATCAGTCTTGACAAACTTAGTAACCAACGTGCCATCTTTGATATAGTCGCGCACCACGTGGCAGTCAATTTCGATGTGTTTCGTTCTCTCATGAAACACCGGATTTGCTGCGATATGGATGGCTGCCTGATTGTCACAAAAAAATTCAACAGGGGTTAAACCAGTAATTCCGAGATCTTTAAAGATCCCTAAAATCCATATTATCTCACTACAAGTAGATGACATAGCTCGATATTCAGCTTCAGCTGAAGATTTGGATACGGTTGTCTGTTTTTTACTCTTCCACGAAAGAAGAGACGAGCCCATGAAAATACAAAAACTGGTAACAGATTTTCTAGACAGAGGGCAAGAAGCCCAATCAGAGTCACAATAGACAGATAAAACAAGAGGATTATCTTTAGAAAAAATTAGACCTTTACCTGGACTTTTTTTCAAATAACATAAAACTTTCAAGGCAGAATTCAGATGAGACTGTTTAGGTGCATGCATGAACTGACTAAGCACTTGAACGGAAAACAAGATATCAGGTCTAGTCATAGTAAGATAATAAGTTTACCTATTAATTTTTGGTAAGAAGTAATGTCAGATAAAAACTTATCATGATCATCTTCAACTAAGGTTAATTTCAAATTCTGCTCCATAGGAACATTGGAAGGCTTAGAACCAGAAAGACCAAAATCATTCAATAAATCCAACACATATTTACGTTGATTCAAACAGAGACCATGAGAAGAGCGAGCTACCTCTATACCCAAAAAATACTTTAAAGAGCCCAAATCTTTTATATGAAATTTGGAACTTAAAAAAGTTTTAAAATTTGTGAATCTCAATTTCAGAATTTCCCGTAACAACAATATCATCAACGTAAATCAGTAAGGCACGAATGAAACTACTAGTGCTTTTAATAAACAAGGAATAATCGTGCTTAGACTGAAAAAAACCATTTTCTTTTAAGGCACTAGTAAACTTTTCATTCCATTGCCTAGGCGCCTGTTTCAAACCGTAAAGAGATTTTTTTAATTTACAGACACGCAAATCATTTTTAGATAAATATCCTTCAGGTAAAGACATAGACACTTCCTCATTTAAATCACCATGTAAGAAAGCGTTGTTAACATCTAATTGATACAAAGGCCAATCATGCACAACAACAATAGTAATTAAAGATCTAATGGTAACCATTTTTACTACAGGTGAAAAAGTTTCATGGAAATCTATCCCTTCTCGTTGATTGTATCCTTTAGCAACTAAACGAGCTTTATAACGCTCGACAGTGCCATCGGAATTATATTTAACTTTAAACACCCAACGACAACCTATGGGCTTTCCATCCCTAGGAAGAGACGTAAGGGTCCAAGTATTATTACTTTCTAAAGCTGCCATTTCAAGATCCATGGCATCTTTCCATTTGGGGTTTTTAATTGCCTCATTAAAACTAGTTGGTTCTTGATGCTTGTTAAGAGACGAAACAAAACACCGATGTTGATTTCCTAATTTGGTATATGAAACATAATCATGCAAAGGATAAACACACAAGTCCTTATATGTATTATTCAAACTAGAACATAACGATAAGTCAAAATCAGCAAAACGGGAAGGAGTTTTAGTTAACCTGCCCGACTTACGAACGTAAGTCAAATCACTCTCAACGTTGTTGTTCGGAGGTATCTCAACTTGTTTTTCAGAATTATCAATCGAGGAATCTGCAGAAGTCTCAGAATTGTGTCCAGATAGATAATCAAGAGAGAAATCAGCTGACATATTAGTGTCAACATCACCACTCTCACGATTATGGGCCAATTGATCATTAACAAGTTTTCTTGAAGAGATGTCAGTATCCATGTAATCAAAAAAGGTTGACCTATTCACACTGTCAGATTGTGCACTTACATCCTTAGTAATTTTAAAAAAGAAAACAGTCTCGTAAAACTTGACATCTCGAGATAAAATAAATTGATAATTTTCCACATTTAAGAGCTTATATGCCTTTTTATTTTCTGTGTAACCCATAAAGATACATTTGGTTGCACGAGGCTCAAATTTATCTTTTTGCCCAATAACAGTAGTAAAACATAAGCAACCGAAGGTACGAAAATGATTAAAATTGGGTTTAAAATTAAAAATCATTTCAAACGGAGTTTTTCCATTGAGAACCGAGCTGGGGGTTCTATTTATTAAGTAGGCAGATGTAAGCACACATTCGGACCAATACTGAATGGGACAACCCGACTGAAAAAGTAAAGAACGAGCAATATTTAATAAATGCCTATGTTTCCTTTCGGCAATGCCATTTTGTTGAGGAGTATCTACACACGAAGTTTGGTGTAGAATACCTTCAGTTGTAAAAAATAGTTTAAGGTCATTATTACAGAATTCAGATCCATTATCACTTCGAAAAATTTTAGGCATTTTATTAAACTGATTGTTAACAAGTTTATAAAATTCTTTTATCAAATTAGCAGTTTGAGACTTATTAGTCATCAAATGAAGCCAAACAGTCCTGGAATAGTCGTCAACAATGGTTAAAAAATACCGAAAGCCCTGATGACTTTCGACTTTGTATGGGCCCCATACATCCAAGTGAACGAGTTCAAAAATAGAGCTTGTTTGATGATCTCTTAAGGGAAAGGGATCCCTTGTTTGTTTGGCACGGTGACAGGTGTCACAAGGGGGTAAATCAAGGGATCCTTTTAGATTTAAAATATTTTGAAGAACCTTTAAAACATTATTTGATGGGTGCCCAAAACGTTTATGCCAAATACTTGTAGAATCAGACACAACAACATTGCCACAGGAGATAGGGTTAGCACTACCTGAATTACCTTTATTTTGACGAAAAAAGTAGAGGCCAGAATTTTCATTACCAGTCCTCAGATTTCTTCCATTCTGAAATTCTTGTAAAACACAACCATCCTTAGTAAAACTCACACAACAATTATTATCTTTGGTAAGTTTAGAAACAGACAAGAGGTTGTATTTAAAATCAGGAATGACTAAAATATTGTTAAGCACAATTTCAGGAAGTAATCTGGTTTTCCTAACAAATTTAACAGGAGCAACAGATCCATTTGGCATTTTAATGGTCATATTCTGATTTTCAACTGAAACAATGTCATACAGATCATCTAAACTCGACACCATGTGATCACTTGCCCCTGAGTCAATTATCCAACCAAAATGTTTATAAGTGGAGGAAGTAGAGTTTGAAGACATACCAGCCATATTGGCAGTAATATCTTCGCACTTTTTTTGATCTGCCAAAAGTTTCAAAAGCTGGGAACATTGCTCAGGGGTCAAGTTCTGAACAGCAGGGGTAGAAGTTTTAGAAACAGTGTTATCAGAAGCAACATGGTTCAAAAATTTTTGGTTATTTTTGTTCCAATTAAAGTTCTTTTGGTTTGGTTTCTTATCAGGAAATCCGATAATCTGATAACAGCGATCAACAGTGTGGTTCTTCCCACCACAATGAGTGCACAATAGATTTGAGTTGTTCGAATTTTTAAAAGAAGGTTTGCCAAAATTCTTCCCAAGAAAGGCAGATGCAATTTTTTCAGTAGCATGATGAGAGGAATGAGAGCGATGCGTTTCTTCCTGACAGACAATATTGAATGCTTGCATGACAGAGGGGAGGGGATCTTTCATAAGGATGTTACTCCTAACAGACAGATAAGAATCATTCAAGAAAACTTGTCAATGATTACTTGATTATACGATTATAACTCCCAAATTTGTATGCAAGGGAATGTATTTTCTAGATCTGTAGACTCGTCATTATGAATATACGAGGCTAAAGTTAGAGAAAATATTCTTGAAATTCCAACCCCTCAATAAATGAAGTGATAGTATTTATAGCATATACATGTAGTTCCGATAAGTGGTTGACATTTGGATCCATTGGATGATGACACGTAGTCGTATTTGACGGCTCAAACTTTGGATCTTGGGTCAAGTTAAGTGTACGACTCAACCTATTACTGTTCCTTAGCGCGGATCCTAAGCTGCCTAATGGGTCTTGGGCCCGAATTGGGCCTTGGATCATTATATTATGCTTTTGGGGGGCTAAATACCATATTTTGGTACATTATAAAGCAATGCTATGTATAGACCAGGATCAACGGGTCGCGTACGTAATGAATGTGTATTTATGTTACATAAATACATACAAAATTGTCAAACACTAATAAAACTATGACGACTCCAAGTTTTTGCTTGGCCTTTCAAACCCTTAACTAAATAATCATAATGCTTGATGACATTAAAATGATAATGTAAAACAAGCTATCTATTTTAATTAAGCTAATAATCTAAGACAAAACTTATTATAATATTTTTATGCAAATACTTCAAAGATGTTTTTAAAAAATAATTAAGTGTCAACTTATATAAGGTTTACCAAGATGACAAGAAAGAAAATTATAACGTAATCTAAGGAGACACAATAAACAAAAATAATCAAATACCTAATTAAATTTTTCTAACTTCGGAATGGATCAATCACTACAAATATAATTAAGATCTTCTAAATTAGGTAGGTTGTAATCATCTGCGATACACGGATTATAATTACGAATTGGACGGATTTAATCATATGAAATGAAGAGAACACCACTAAACCATACGCCTTCATCTGTTTTTTGTAGATACAATAAAAAAGAGTAAAGGAACTTTACTTTTGAATTTTGAACATCCAACCAACTCATAAAGATTCCCACAGCTATTATTTCAGAAATTTAATAATAAAATGTTTGCAACAGCAAAATTAATAATAAAATGTTTCCCGAATCTACACTATAAAACGGGAAAAGGCCCAAAACAAAATATTGTTGTCTCCCACTCCAAATTTGTCTGAGTGCATGTTTTTGTTTTCTTGTTTTCCCATTTTTTTTTTGTTTTTATTTTGCGAAATTAAGGGGCAGGAGGTTGGTGGTTATGTTGAGGAGGTAGTTTTGCCCTGCTTCATGCAATGATATTTTACATTTCTATATTAAATAATTTATACTCTATTCTTTCTTTTATTCCATTTAAACGGCTGAATATGCATGAGCAAATAATTGAAGTAGGTTTACATCTTCCCCTATTTTCGTTCATTTAGTGATCAATCAAGTATGGATTGAAATTTTTTCATATTTGTGTTATACGCATCTCTAAACTACTTGGTTCGTAAAATATGCTTGTAGGTTTCTATTTTTGAATGTATATGATCACATCGTGTATAAATTAGAATTTTTCTACGACTATTTGACACGTATCTCGGTTTTTTGAACAATGAAGTACCTTCATAAATTAAGTTTACGTGGATCTTGTGAAATCTTACTTGGTAGGTGGCACATTTGGTGTTGGATTTTTGTTCAATCGCTTTAGCAATATATATCAATTATATTACAAGAGTATTGATATGATGTCGATTGCCAAGACTTTGTACGACTTTCCCTTCAATGAATTCGAAGTACATTTGCATCAGATTTCATGACTTGACAATAAATTTTAAATTTCTTTCCCTAGCAAGTTTATAAGAATATCTTAAAAATATTTAAAACATAAAAAGAAGGGATATTTACACTCACCCCCCTCAATGATGGGGTAATTACAGAAACTTCATCTCAGTAATTGATAATTACAAACATACCCCTTGGGGGTCTATTTGTAAAGTTTATAGAGGGTGCAATTGTAACAATTGTTACACACACGGAGTGCAATTGTAAAAAAAATTTTAACATGAGAGAGTGTGTTTGTAATTATCAATTAGTGAAGGAGGGTTTGTGTAATTACCCCATTATTTTGGGGGTGTGAGTGTAATTATCCCTAAAAAGAATTGAATCCCACTCTCAAAAGTCTTTCCTTCAAATGAGGGAAGTGCTAAGTGACTAAAAAGCCAATGGTACTCATGCTAAACTTTTAAAAATTGAATATATATATATATATATATATATAGTCAATGCAACATAATGTGAATCAAAGGAACATGTTATATAGTCAATGCAACATAATGTGAATCAAAAGAGGTAAATAATAATGTAATATAGTTAGTTACAGATTAAATGGGTTAATTATTGGCACTATGTGGTGGTTGGTGAAGTTTTGCATTTACATGGTTTGGTGGGCTTATCACATTTTAGGGTAGTTGGTGCAAAAAATCATCAATTTCTATTTTTCTTTTAGCCTAGTAGAGAATATAATTCTCGACATCTCATTTGGGTTGCCTCAAATACTATATATCTATATTGAATGATCACCTAATGTAAGAACTTAAACCGATGCAAATGAGAGTTAATTAACACTTAATGCCTGTTACAACTTACATTAACATAAACTTGGACCAAGATGTCAAAGGTAGAACTTTGAACTTTATTAGCTAGTTCTTGATGTTCTACCGGAACATTTCACACAAAACCATTTCCATATATAACTTGATGTTCGAACGAACTAATTAAGTAATCACGTAGAGAATGAACTTAATCAACTTATTATATATATCATTAACGTACAATTTCATCAAGAAGGACCGACCAAAAGACAATTAGTATTATAACACCCGCCGTCTTATGATTGATTGAGTGTAACTATACGCAATTGATCTGGACAAGAATTTTCGAAAATTAATACTAGTTTTTCCCAACTATTTTTAATTTGAAGTCGTTTACCAAGTTATCTTAACTACCTCGTTCTTGCCCATTAACTCACCCCTTTCTGATTCAGGAAGCTTGTGACTCAATAAGTGATTAGGAAAGACTAGACAAGAACTACTACATTGTACTGCGAACTACAAGTGAAGCTGGTGTGATAGGATATAAATGGGAAACAAGACGACATGTGTATTGTAGAACTTTGGTGCGTAGCAAAACTGTCCACAAATTCAATATCTTTTTTATTGCTTCAATTAACACCACCACTCCGCACTCAAACGCGGAAAATTCTTACACAAACTGAGTCTTGTACATCAAACAGTTCGGATGCTACCACATGAAAAGTGATAAAATTATTATGTTATAATGTGGTACTGTTTGAGCCATTTGGTATAAGGAAGATTCGGTGCACACAAGAACTTTTCGTAATAGCTATTTTCCTTTTTGTTTTGTGTTTTTGGTGTAGAGAAGATCCAGTGTATAGTAGAACTTTGGAGAATTTATATTTTGGTATATCAAAGGGTCGTGTACATTTTTTTCATACAAAAAAGGGTTCAATTGGGTACACTCCGACGAGAAATTTGGCAATTTGAGACAAATTTTCCCGGAAAATTATTGGCCGAAAAAATATCATTTGGCGGGAAAATTGACTAAAATTTGGGAATTTTTTTCATTTGGGGGGAAAATTAACCTTCAATTTGGGGATTTTTGCATGTGGAAGAAAAATAGACTTTTAATTTGGGAATTTTAACTCAAATACTTTCAAATTTTTTTGTTTAATTTGTTTCACTTTTTGAAAATTTTAAATCAAATACTTTTTATCTAACTTATATTTTCTTTTATTTATAATGAATAACATTTGTATAATTAATACATCTATAAATAATATAAAAATATAAATTAAATATTATAATATTATATCATAAAATTCAAATTAAACTATGTTTTCCTTAATATTATAATTTCTACAATTTTGTTCTGATTTTCAAAAAGTATTTTGATTGTTTTATAATTTATTTATTTTTTCTAAATTTTTTATATTTTTCTTATGTTTCTTTACAATTTTTATTTTTTGTCAATGGAAATCGACAATCAATGAAAGATACTTTTATTTAAATTTTAAAATTAGTTTAAGATATGATTTTAATATTTTCTAATTTTTATTTTTTATTTTCTGATTTTTTTGATTTTTTTTAAATAAAAGATATTTTGTTTTCTAATTTTATTCTATTTCCAATTTTGTTTTTGTTTTTGTGAGTATTTAATTTATTCATTTGTCAATTGGAAAAAAAATTAGCCATTAAAAATAAACTTATTTAATCCTAAAAATTGATTTAAGATATAAATTTTAATATATATTTTTTATTTTTCAATGTTTTATGTTTTAATATTTTTTAGATAAGTTTTTAATATTTTTGTAACTATATTCACATTTATATAAATATTATATTATTATATTTTTTAATAAATAATTATTTTCTTAAAATTTAAACTAGTTTGAAATATACAATTTTGGTATTTTCTAATTTCTTAGACTTATTTTATTTATTTTTATAGTTTTATCTTCACATAAAATCTGGGGGTAATTGACTTTTCACTCATTTGCCTCCACATTTGAGTGACACGTGGGCAATTTAATTTTCTCCAAATTTAGGTGCCACGTACATAAGCAATTTTTCCTCCACATACCAAAATCCTCAAATTTGGTGCCACATAGACATTTTTCGAAATTTTGAATTTTTTAGCAAAATATGTACTCAAATTGCCAAATTTCTCGTCGAAATATACCAAAATTGCCAATTGAACCCTTTATTGTATGAAAACTATACGACCATTTGATTTACCAAAAATGCAATTCTTAGAACATTACTAGCTTCTTAACCCTTTTTTTTCTTTCTTTTTTTGGGCATTTTGTCCCCATAACTTTATCTTTAGATTCACTTGTCTCATCATGTCAAATCATCTGTCTCCCTAACTATTATTGTTCTTGTTGATATATGTACTTGGTTATTTTACACTTAATTTGTCTACATATGTAAAATTTACCAAAAAAAAAAAAAAAAGTCTACATATGTAAACGATTCTCCACCCTCTCATTGTCCGGTTCTACATAAAAAATAAAGGTCAGATAAGAAACTAAAGGATAAAATAAATTAAATTAGAAAGTTTTTATATATCCTATATGTAAGTATACATGTTATAGACACAGTATTTATGTATATACATATATAGATATACTTGAATGACCAGCTAATACTAGAAGATCATTAATACTAAATTAGAAAAAATGTATAAGATTATAGCGTCTATATAGCATTTTCCCCCACAATAATATTCTTCATTCAAAAACAAAAAATGAAAAACAAATAATATAGAAGTCTCATGCATTTTAATTTAAGTTTTAACTTTGGATTACTAATTGGTTGTTGAAGATGAGTGGCCAGGAGGGTATTCACGAGGTCTAGTAAACCTCACCAGTCCTTCAAAGCCTTTTCTCACGTGTGACCAAAGTATATATTTAATTATTCAATTATTTCAAACGGGCCAAACGTCCCTCAATATATATATATATATATATACGGTATACCTATCTAATCTGCTCAACAATCCAACTATTTAACAGTCCCTCATGGAATTGAGGTTTCATTCATTAGGGTTTTCTTCCAATATTTTTTCTTTTTCTTCATCTCAAAATTCTAGTAAAAATTCTTGGAAATTAGAAATAAAGACTTTGTGAGCAGAGAACGCCGGAGTAGGGGAATATTAATATCGTAGGACGACGACGGAAGTTGATCGAAAGGTGAGTGGTTTCGATGCTATGCTTGTCAAGTGAGCAGTCTTGGTTGCAGTTAACCTTTGTTTCGTTGTCTGTTCGACCTTGAACTTAATTGTGATATATAATATGTATATATATAAAACCCTAACTTAATTAACTTGTCTTTTCTCATTCTTCTTTTAATTTTGAGTTTACAGAGTCTAGCTATAGCTTTTGTTTTGGAATAGTACGTACATATATGTATATATATATATATATATTGCTGCATAATTTTAGTTTAATTAGATTTTTGACTGCCTCTAGATCTATAGTCGGTTTAATGGAAATATAAGATATATTCGACTGTATGGAAATAATTGAACTCACGATATGGTATAGCAATATTTGATAAATAAATTGGATATATAAATGTTTGGCTGCAGTTGTGTTAACTACAATTAAAGGAGAACCCATATAATATATATATATATATATATATATATCTATCTATATATATGTGTATATATATTGTGTGTGTGTGTAATAATGAACTTAATTATAGCCGGGGTCTAGTTCCTGCAGCATTCCATGCACTATACCTAATTTTCATATTCTAGGAGAAGTTATGTATAAGAAATTAGAAAAGTTCCTAGCTATATGAAATTCAAATTGCAAATGATGTTGCTTTTCCTATTGCATTTGCTTCTATATATGACAAGTGTATAAAATTCAAATTCATTATTTATATAAGGAAAATATTTGTACATTTGTCGGCATATAAATCAATGCAATAGGAGATACAACATCATTTTGTAATAGAGGATCTCGTGTGTATGAAATTAACATCCGTCTCATTTATGTACATATAGGTAAAACAAAGGTGCATAATCATTAAAAACTCATTTTACCCTAAATATATGATTAATCATTCCGTTGGAGTTTACAACAATAATAATATTACAAAATATAATTTATTCATTTTCTACATGGGGCCAAACTGAGTTCACAGATGTTCACTAAATTAAAACAAGAATTTTGTATATTATTATTTACTGATGAAAGACAAAAACCACCGCATACTCCTGTGGGGGGTCGAATCTGAATCTCTCTTAATTTTCCCCCATATCTGATGCTTGATGTCATCTACAGCTTGTTTTTATTTAATTCTGGAAAAGCTAACACACATTTCGAGTATATATATGTATTTTTTCTATATATATACAAAAATTTATTTTTCAATTTCATTGGAACAATATATCAAATCATGATGTCACTTAAGTTAATATAGGGCTAGATAAATAATACTCATGAAACCATATATATACATACATATATATATATATATATATATATATATATATTTCAAGGTCGCAGAGGCAACGAATGTAAGGTATAGCTAGCAAGGACTGCTGATTTGCCAAGACTTTGCATGGAAATCAACACCTTAATTTTGCACAGAAAGCCCTGCTTTTGGAGTTGCAGACATGGAAGCTTTATTTGAACTAATCTTTGATTTGTTGAAGTTGCAAAGAAAGAAGTAAATTGTGGAGTGGCTGTACCTCATTAGCTCAGTAGTTGTAGTTAGGAGTTAATATTGATTCTTTATTTTAATTTGTGTTTCATATTTTTTATATTAGTTCACAAATAAGTTTGTACGATCCACGTCTGAATGTATATTTAAGAAAATATTTATCACATGATATATACGAGGTGAAACAACAAATTAAAAATAAAAGAGTAATTTCGAGTCCTTTATATATCTTAGAATGACATTTCATTTTATTGCACAGACACAATACTCGGCAATCGGCATGGGTATTTAATTTGAGGCGCAATATAAGATAGCCTAATTAAATGTACATGAAGATTGCAATTGGTAGCTGGACAACATATTGTTTGTAGGTGAGGCTACAAAGACAAATATAATGTGTAGTGCGCATTCTAACAGTTTATGCAAAAATAATGTTTGAAGGTGAGACTCTAATTCAGTAATTCCTACTACGTACGAAGAAGTAGTAAAAGAGGGCTAATTAGATACAAATGAAGGAGATATATATATGGAGATTTAATCATTTAAATAGACATGAAGTTAGTCTTTACTCTATTATCATCACAATATAAAGTTTTTCTTTTATCCCTTCACCAAACCGAGATTTTCAATTATCTGCATGAACACGGCTAATTGCATTTTTCGTCCTGTATCTTTTTCACTTTTGGATTTTGGTCCTTATTTTTTTTCAATTTGCAAAGTCGTCTTGTAACTATCCAACTTTTGGCAATTTTAGTCCAATTTTGACCCAAGCTGACCAATTTGGCTGGAATTCGCCACGTGTGATGCTGACTGGACAAAATTGATGTGCTGGCATACCAAATAGATGCTGACTGAGACAAAATTGATGATGTGGCATGCCACACCATCATGCCACATCATCAATTTTGTCTCAGTCAGTGTCCATTTTGGCGGGAAAATTGGAAAATTCCCAAATTTTTGTCCATGTCAGCACCACTTGTCTGTTCGATTTGAGGTGCTATTTCTGGCTAATTAGGTAAGAATTTTTAATGCCTCATATATGAGATGAGAGTGATCCCTAAACTCAAAATGTTAAGCAATTGAAGATATGTTGTAGCTTAAAATTATCCAAACAAATTTATTAGATTAATTCGTCATCTTGGATTAAAGTCATTAACTCTCTGATTCTTAATTTTCAATTCATCCAAACACAATATATACAAGTACTTTTGTGCGAAATCCTGATGAGCGTGTCATGTTAGTACTTAACTTATACTCGTGATCACATTAGTGTGAAAACCCCGTTAGTGTGAACATCCCAACATCATACATCCATTTTCTTTTTGGGTTTATTATGCAGTTTTCTCGTCTTCACCAGCTCAATCACTGTCATTTAGTTATTGTTCAGGATTTGGGGGTAAATATATATAAATATATATATATATATATATATCGTTCAGTACGTGAGTATTTTTGTTTAAAGTCCAAACTTCTCTTGATTTTGATTTTTGATCGATCAAATTATTGAATACGTCGAGCATCTTATTTAATTAGGATGTAAAGTTCGTGAAATTTTGTACTATTCTAGATTTTGACTTGCCTCTAGATTATTGGTTTTGTATTTAGACTATTGGCATTCTTATATAAATGCACTAGTATGTGCCCCGTGCTATGCACGGATTAAAATTAACTAAAGCCGAATACAATAAAATGCATATTTTTTCATTAATCAATCAATATACAGTGCAATATATTAAATAAAAATTCGATCCAAAAATCCAAGGTCCAAATTTATGATGCTAATTAAGAATGTAATAATGTTTCTCAAAATGTAGCCTGAAAAAAAAAAACTATGATTAAACTTTAATATAAATCAAATAACTCATTAGAGTTCTTTGTGTAACAATAATACTACTACTTACACTTTATGAACGTACGTATGTTAATCTCTTTGGAAGGTGGGAACATTCTTCAGACCAATCAACAGGTAATACAAAATTTACCGTGCAACGAACATTCCGTCTTGCAAATTTTGGTGGTACGGGGACGATAAATGTAAATGCACGGTCTATGAATGAGTTGATATAGTTTTGCAACATTTTCTTTCCATTGTCCTAACAATATCATTTGATATATTAAAAATATTAGTATATTTCAAAATATTATTTTGCTCAAAAAATAGAATTGTAACTATACCTGTTCTTGCAATTTTTTTAAATAAGTTGCTTGACGGCGAAAAATATATTCAGCTTGTTCATTTAATAATTTTAAGTCAATAACGCCGCTATTATCCTTTACTCTAAGATAAACACGAAACCTACAATAAAAATAACTTGTTTATTATATCAAATAAAAAGATTGAATGGTATCAATATAGATGATTGGAGAAAAGAGTACCTGATAGTTCCATCCACAACATCATTGCACTTCCTACATATGATTTGCCCATAATAAGATGTACAACTATCTTGACAATGGTTGCATGTCGCATACCATATGTTGTCAATATCAATCATCTCAATGCGTGCAAGAATCCTCAAAAACCTAACCTGTACATAATACGAAAGTGCAATATATTAAATTGTTCATTGGCTCATAAATCACAAAATTTGAGATTCTTACATCATCCAGATGCCCATATTCACGTATCCAAATCCTTTTTGCATTCGAAATTTTTATGGTCCTAGATATGCTAAATCTACTTGCGCGTATTAGGGAGACTAATTTCTGTGGCCTTCGATCTTCAAGAAACCTATAAAGTCCCAGAATAGAAATTATTAGAAAATACAAAAGAATTAGATATGATTATACACGTTAAGTAACTTGTTCTCACCAAGTACTTAGACGATCTGTAAACCTTGTTTTGTAGTTGATATATAATCTGCTAAACCCATGCGTATATATGCAGGGACCTACAAATAATAAGACAATTATTTTCAATTCGTAATTAAATTTTGTATTTAAAAATATAAAATAATTACCTTCATGATTATTAATGACAACTCCACATGCCAACACTGTGTTATTTTAATCAATCATTTTCAATAGTGTTTCCCCTTCGTCGATCGCAAATTTACCATATAGAACCATGCGAACAACTGTCATACTGATGTACATAAAGAAGCAATACATAATATTAGTGGAAAATATTAAACAATAAAAATTACACAGTAAGAAAATTACTACTTACGTTGTATCAAGAAGGACCAGTTCTCGCATAGATGAACCATTAGGTGTTAAACGACAACGGGTAACATAAACAACTAATCCAAAAATATCTGCAACAACTTTAAAATTAATTATACATTCCTTTCTTCAAATTTAATGCAAAAATTAAGTATAGAGAAACTTACCAATTAATTGGTCATCTAAATTCATATAACTTTTAATATCTTGCAGTCTCACAATTTGATAGAAATAGTGTAAAAATTTAGCATCAAGATTCAAAATCTTTTCAACATTTGTATCCTTGCATAATAGTACTTGATAGAGATGTGGTACTATTTTATATTTCTTATCCGCCATGATCACTTGCACACCATTAATATTATAAATGTTTCCTTCAGCAAGGCATGTGATAAAATGATTAGCATTACAATCATATGCAACACCTTGCATGATGAAACCCTGATAAACACGATATAGCATAAGAATAAGTTATATAGTTTTTAACAAAAAAAGCTCTAATATATATAAGAATATAAGTGCTAATAGTAAGAAAATGCTTACTTTACAGTCCACGAACAACATCTTTAGTATTCTTATCTTATATTCGTGTCTGCATGCATCAATCAGTCTGATCAAACGAACTCGAATATTAAATCTGCCACCATGCGGATTCAACAACTCCAAAGGTGTACACAATGTAACTATATCTCCTGCATCATCAATATCATATTGGGATTGATTGTTATATTATAAATAGCTAGATGCATATAAATAATATATTTATTATCAGTATGACATTAAAACATAATTTCAAATTGATATATATATATATATACATATATATATATATATATATCAATTTATGATTAAAATGTCAAATAATTATCTCTCTTCCTATATATATATCATATCATATTATGGAACTTTTATTTACGTTAATATAAAATACTCATTAAAGGTTTGTTCCTAAAAATACAAATACTTTATTCATGAACAGCTGCAAGTACTTCAGGATACACAATGTTCCTGGTGCAATTTCGAGGTATTCCTAGTCTATTGCAAATGAGAATTTTTAAGCCTAGGGGATTTGTTACACGTGACAATGCAACATACAACTGACCATGAGTGAATACAGGATTCGGTAAATACAACCCTACTCTATCTAGTGTTTGTCCCTGACTCTTATTAATAGTCATTGCAAATGCTAATTTCACCGGGAATTGTCTTCTCTTCATGGGGACAAATGTCTGGGTCTCTGTTGTTGTCAAAATAATGCGTGGAATCAGTACTTCTTCACCAATATGAGATCCAGTTACTACGCGCGCCTCAAGAACTTTTTCACCCATTTTTGAAATTATAAGTCGAGTTCCATTGCACAAACCCAACGATTGATTGAGATTCCTTAGAAGCATTATAGGGGACCCTTCCTTGAGTTCTAAACAATGATTGGGAATACCAGATATCTTTATTGAGTTTAACAATTCTGGGGGATTCATATTTTGTTCATGGTCAGTCATTTCCCCAGGACACAATGTGTCTGCACTACAAAATTGTCGAACTTCTCCAGGGAGCATAGATAACATTATAGAATTGATATCATCAACATCACTATTTTTTGGTGCCAAAATGGCCTTTCCTTTCAAATAAGTAGGATCCCTGTATCTATTACTCAATTCTGGATAAGTTGTATTTATTAGTTGCAACAAAGAATTATCGCCATTTTCTATCAAAAGATTTTCTGGTAATTCGACCCAATCTGATTCCACACCATCATCAAAATGCAAACACTTTGCTTTTCCCTCCCCAATCTTATCTATCCACTCTGCAAAGTTTCGTAAATCATCGACTGATTGTGTTGAACCATCCCGTGCAATGAGTCTCATGTTTATCTTCAAATGCATAACTCTACATTCACTCCAAAGCTTAGATTTGTGCAGTGATGCCGCCACAATAGCCTCGCGCCTACCCTTAGTAACCACCGGTAGTATCTGCTTAAAATCTCCACCTAAGACACACAACTTTCCACCAAAAGGTTTATCAGCAGAAAAATTCTCATTTCCCTTCAGTAAGTCTTTGAGAGTTTTGCTCACTGCTTCAAAACCATATCGATGCATCATTGGTGCCTCATCCCAAATTATCAATGATGCCTCTTGAATTAGCTTTGCTAAATCAGTGTTTAAATTGATAGGACAACTTGATGTTTCATCTAGGTCAAATGGAATTTTAAAACGTGAATGTGCAGTTCTACCACCTGGTAACAACAACGCAGCAATTCCAGATGATGCAACTGATAAGACAATCTTTTTTTGTGATCTAAATTTTGCAATTATTGTTTTCCACAAATATGTCTTTCCAGTTCCTCCACTACCATTCACAAAAAATAGGCCGCCACATTTACTATCGTAAGCCTGAACTATAGCATTATAGACTCTCAACTGATCTTCGTTCATGCCGTTGAAATATGAATGAAATGATTGTTCTTCTTCAGAGTCATTATAATCAAGTTCTTCCCTTATAAGTCTATTTGTTATGTGGCTGAATGACCTAAAAGATGGTTGAGGCATAGGAGGAAAATCTGCAAGACTTTTTCCATTTCTATTAAGTACATATTCAATTTCTTGGAGTCCCCATTCCTTCAGATCTTCATCACTCAATTGTATGTTGTTATCTCTCAATTCCCGTCTAACTCTGTATTGTAAATCATCCACCATGGCTCTCCAATGTTGTTCCCATAAGGTAACAGGATCCGTTATTTCTGAAAACATGAGCATGGTAGAGAACATATTTCGAAGCTTAATTGATGATGCCCAAGTTTCTGCTTCAGAAAGTGCTCCATGCCATTCATTATCATCGTCTAGCAAACCACGTGCAGAACATGCTTGCTTAAATGTCTGGTATACAACCCCATTAAAAGTTCTTAAGTCTTCAAAACATTGAGCTCCACGAACTTTATAAAGTAACATACGCAAATAGTATTTTTCTCCAGCATTCGGATGCAAATAAGGAAGTCTCCCAATACATTTACCTTGTTTTCTCATGACCCATTCTTTGGTAGCTCGTTTCCAAACCCATGCAGTTGGAAACTCAACATAAGTCAAACTTCGTGCTTCTGCATACTTTTTGTTTGCTTCAAACCATTTGGTCAACATCGTATCTCGAGAACCTTCACGACTGATGATATTGTGCAAATGATCCTCTTCACGAAATATTACAAATTGTTGGTTAGGTAAATGGAACTGCAACCGTTCAACATTTGGGTTCTGCCTTTGCAGCTCAAACTCGTATATTCTCCAACATGCCTCAATAGCTGATACATAACGACAATCCAAATATTGTTTAACTTCATCAACATGTTTATAACTCCTTTGACCATTAGTTTGCTGACCATCAACGTTATTTTCAATCACAATTATAGCTCGATCGGTGCCTTTACAAATATACTTGTACATGTATTTCATCAACTTTGGAGACGCACATTTCTCGACATTTATGTGGCAATCGAACAAAACAATGAGATCTCGGTTGTATGGAACAATCCATCTATTATCTATCTCGACCCCATTTACCATAATTGTATTTTTTGGGTCATTTCTACGACGATATGATACAAACCCATCTTCATCAATAGTAGTTTGATTACAAAAATTTTTAGGGTAGTGTTTAGAGCACTTTCCCTCTACCATGCATGGAGCACTTGGATTATGTACTCCACACGGTCCATGAACCATGCATCTGACTACCGTTTCATAAGCCTTAGGATCAGTATCCTTGTCAGGAATTTCTGCGCATATGAATTGATCAATGTCATCGGGAGTGATTGGTTTATCCCCCTCTGCTAGAGTGAGAGTCATATGCGAGTGAGGCAAGCCTCGCTTTTGGAACTCTATCACACTAACATCTGTTTTGCATGAAAAATACCATAATATCAATTCAATTATTCATTTGAGTAAATTATACAAAAATGTGAAATTCATTTGATTTACCTGCTAATACAGTTCCAAAGAATTTTTTTTCCTTTAGAAGCTTCATCAATTGCTTATGCTTCATTCTGAATATTCTTGCTACAATATCCGGCCTATCCTCTGCACGCTGACCAGGAAGTCTTTGAAGTTCCCGAGAAATTTCTGGCCAATTAGGATTACAGGTAAACGTGATAAAGAAGTCTGGAGGTCCAATTGTTCTACATATGGCCATAGCATCTTGATAATGTTGCATCATATTACGTGGACCTCCTGTAAAAGATGAAGGCAATACGACTCTTCTTCCAACTGCACTGGCATCTGTATCACCCGAAACAACGGCATCTTCCAAACCTTGATATAAATCTCCACGCATCTCAGCTTGATGTGTTTTTATGTAGTTCAATCTTTGTTGTTCTATCGCTGCATAACAGTCAACCGCAAGTTGGTTAAACAGGCGGCCTCCTTGCAAAAGTGTACTCCCTTCCAAATTTCTGTATTGTAATCGAAATGCCCAAAACTCCCTCATGAAAATTCTTCCTTCCTTTGATTGTTCCGAAATTACATTATATGGAATACCGACCCGCCATCCATCAGTACCATATGGAAAGAGCAACGGATATTGTAGTGGTGTATACGATGGATGTGTTTCACTAATTCGTTTTAAGTATCCATCATTTTTACAGACAATAATATCTCGACATCCTATTGCATCAGTTTCGTCTCCAACAATTAGAGCAGCAATCTCACTGGCAGTTGGTTGATTGTATTGTCTATTGCTTCTTGAGTGTAAAATACGAATATGTAAATTTACCCCACTATCGTGTTGTAACGCATCTCTTGCACTACGAAAGATTTGAACATAAGGGTTCACATTATCTAACATTGTTTTAAGGCCTTCCACTATAGAAGCAAGAATTCCTGAGTTCGTTACACCATTTCGCAAGATATTTAATCGATTGCGAACTTCATTTTCCGTATCACAAATGTACAACTGTACAAAGCTGTGCATTTGTCCAGGGCTAGGGAGTAAAGACCCAATTCGATGATAATTTTCACCGGAGATCTTAAAACACGGTGGTCCTCTTCCATCTTGAACAGATCTATCAATCTTCCCACCCATGGATGTAAAACAAAACATGGAATTCAAAGATCTTATGTTTTCCATGAAAAAACGATCTTTAAGTAATTCGTCGAGATACTCCGGAGATGGTGGAAGCAAAGCTAAGAGTACTTTTCCACTTTGACAACATAGCCCAAACTTAGGATTAATATTTGAACTATGGGCAACTTTCTCCTCTAACCACATAATTGCGCCGCAAAATCGGCATTCCACATTTCTTTCGCCCAATATTGATCTTTCAAGAACACGATTTGTTGTAATTCTTGGTATTACCGATACTTCTGTATTTTTTATTAACAAAAAAATAATTAGACCTATTAGTTATAAGTAGGACATTAAAAAAAATTAAAAAGGTTACATAAATATTACTCCATGGACTAAATTATCATTAATAAATTATACATTGTTATTTGCATGAGTAATATTGTAAACACTTGTATTCTATATGATAATTTTAATATAAATAAATAAAAAACAATAAAGGTTTTATATTTTTATTAGTCTATTAGTATATTATTTTTCAACTGATATTCACATGCAATAAATTATTGTCTTGTTAGATTATGAGCGAAAGTAATTTCATATTCATGTTTATTTGATCGTAGCCATGCTTTTAGATATTGGTTTATTTGACTATTAAATAACTGCATCTAGATTAGAGATTTTATGCGTTTTACAGTATAAATTGAGTTAGTTGAATAAAAAAAAGGATCATTCAAACTAAGAACAATGGCGAAGTTAACAATATCATTAAAAAAACATAAAGTTGCATTCACAAATTATGTAAATACAAAACAATCATGACATGTCATATAAGAATATAAAGATTCGAGATATTACCTTGAGCTACAGAATCATGCAAAAATGGAGGATTTGCATTAGTTGCATGGTTATTTTCAAACGGGATGCTGCTAGGTACTAAAATCTCATCATCTGAATCTAAACGTTCTTGTGCTTGATCTCCTATAAAATTTTAAATTGTTACATATATATATTTTTTTCCATTGTAATTTTATGAATAAAAAAATAGAGTATACAACATATTTGAAGCCAAAAGGATTGACATACGTTGTGGGCTCATGTGCAATTGGTTTCTACTTGTATCACCGCACGCATGGATAGATGTAGTTGGTTCAGCAAAAGGATTGTAGTTTATAGGTGTCAAATGAAATCTTTCAACCACAATGCTCTGATCTATACCTATAATTCATCAGTCTAAATAAGCATTATCGGATAACTGGAAAAAAAAAAAGTAAACTTACGGAAAAAGGTTATCAGGTAACATGCCATGTGAGACTCGCGTTGTATCAGCTTGGACTTGATGCATTACATTCGTAGGCTCATGTACAATGTACTCTATACATTCAATAAATAAATGAAATGAGTGCGAATAGATGTAAGTTATATATCACTAAAGCAAAGGGGAAAGTGGAATGTTAACTTTATACCATTCATAATAGGAACAGAATAGAGTATCGACGTTGTGAGACTATCACGATCATGATTTACGATGGGTCCATCCCCTATTTGTAAATAAGTGATAAAAAGTATTACTATATGTTCACATCATAAGTAGTAATTATAAATTTGGTGTTGTGATATAGCAAACATCTATTTCTATAAACCATTCTGTAGTTGGATAAATAAATTAAAAAGCTAATACAATTTGAAGATGAATACCATTCACGACTTCAGCAGCATGGCGCATTGTCGATGGAGATTGGTTGGCAGCATTGTCACCCACAATCTCTTGTTCTATAAAAAAATGTTGCATTACACGAATATGCTAAACTTCTTATCGAAATTGTAAATAAACATGTATTTGTCCAAAATATGTCATACCGTCTTCTATCCCATAGGAACGATTTTCTGGATTTATTATATTTCTACCTCCACGACCCAAACTTCTACCACGGGAGGATGAACCTCGATTTGAGCGTGAAATTCTTGCTCTATTGGAACCTCTTGAAGATCCACGCATGGATCGTCTGCCACGTGATACTGGAATATAGGTTTGAGCTTCTTCAAAAACTCCCAAACCACTACTATGTGATTCTGATAGCAATTGATATTCTCTATCCATACGTGCCAGATTTTCATCAAAAAAATTTCCATTTACCCCTCTATGACGTTTAGCATATAATTCTCTCTTACGCTTTAACCGTGCAAGCTTGTAACCGGCTTGATTAGCGTTCATTTCTCCTAAAAAATTAAATAAATTACATTGAGCATGAAAAAATGCATTAGTTGGACTTGAGATTTACAGAATTAAATTACAAAATTATTTTGACGTAAAACAATTTTATTAAATATTTTTCTTTGTATGTACGAAAATAATTATTAATATACATTTGATAGTAAGTAAAACTGCCTCAACCCAGAGAAACCAGAGAAACCAAATCTTCCAAGACCTTTGTATGGACAAAAATCACACATTGTTATGAAATAATTTTATTCAATTTTTTGTCACAATGAAGGAAAAAAGACATAATCCGTAAGTATTTGGGGATAGATTTTATGCCGTAAGTATTTGGGGATAGATTTTATGATTGGGAATCCAACATTAATTAGATAAAAGGAGTTTATATATATGTTCACAAAAGGAGTTTGAAAAATTAATACATACAGTATTTATCTACGATAGCAAAACCAAACAATAAAGTCATGGTATATACAATTGCAAATGAGGAAGACTCCAAATTACATGCAAAGCTGGTAAAGACTAAGATCTTTGTTTGGATATCCACTACATATTCACAAAAGAATAATTGAATAAAAAAGAAAAATTGAGAGCTAGCAAATCATTGGGTGAAACTTTAATCCTTTTCATAATTAAACCTAGATGAAGAGAGAAAGTACTCACTTGATTGAGCCTGAGTTCCTATTGCCTTCAAATCGGCGGATTAGGTCTGGATTAAGAAAAAATAAATACTAATAAATAAATAAATAAAAATTTAAAAAATATGTATTCATCTCAATTTACGAAAGAACTTAGAATATACAATGCATGCAAATAGTAAAGCCAACACAAAAAAGACATGTATAATAAACGCTCAACAAATAGTCACTTTGTCAGTCTATTATATTAAGATTAAAAAGAGATGCATAGACGAACTGAAATCAATAGGAGAAACAATCCAATTCATGCAAATGATACAAACATGTTGGCCACTGTTTAGTATATAACTGCAAAGTCTATTCATCAGCAATATTCACCCTTTTTTTTTATCAAAAAAAATAGTCTATTCATCAGCAATATTCACCTTTTTATACCATATATATGTTCTAGAAGGGGGGAGAACCAAGTGCATGTAATTATATTCTGGGTAAAACTTTTAGCAAAGCTGTTGGGCATTAATGGCACAATGAAGATTTCATTTTCCAAATCAATGATTTTAAATATATTTAAATATTAATCATCAAACAATCTCTAAATTAGCATTTTTCGAAATTTTATTGGAACACAAATTAATCCGAACATGAATAAAAAAAAGGAACAAAATATTGTATCCCACTAACAGATTATTATTCATAAATCCTTCCAAAGAATTAATTGCAACAATATACATACAAAAATGAAGAAAAAAAAGAGACTAAATGATATATTATATGGTATTGCTTTTATAAAAAGTCAAAACATCAGATACTGTTTCATAGTGTAACATGGAATTTGCACCATAAAGCGTCGATGAGGGCCATGAGGCAACAAATCAGCTAAAAAGAAAATACGAAGCGACTGCGTCAACTACCATAAAGCACCAGTCATGCAAATGATACAAACATGTTGCCCCTGTTTAGTATATAACTGCAAATACTTAAAGATTAGAACATGCAAAAAGAAAAACATAAATAATTATTTTTTAGAAATCTACTTAAAGATTAGAACATGCAAAAAGAAAAACATAATTTAAAATTGAGATAATTTACAGTATATAATCAATAGAAAAAATAGTATATTGAACATTACCCCAATACACGAATGAGAAAGTTGGAATAAAAACTATGTAGTAGAACAACAATTTGTGTAGAATTGCGAGTAAGGAATATGAACTGATAAAAGTACGTAATAAACATGAAGATTATATATCAATTTAATAACTTTAATTATGGAAAATAATTTTAATTTAATCTTTAATTGAGAGTATTGAATCAATTATGGCCGTATATTTTGTAATTCGATTTTCTTTGCTTCTTTCCATATAGGAGAACTATCATAATTTTTCTCATTTTATAGATAGATTCATTATGTTAAGTTTGGTAACTTAAACAACCCCATAATGTCTTGCTATTAATAAAGAAAGGTTATAATTTAATTATATTTAGTGATAGATTATCTAACCAATCATATAATTTAAAGAAATAAAAAGAAAAGGATTGTTTCTTTAAATAGGATCCGTACTCATCAAGGGGTGGTTGGTTTAGGAAAAGTCAAATCCAACATAAATGCTAGACAAAATTGTTCTTGACTTCAAATTTCAAAATTTAAAATATTAAATTGAAAAAGAAATTTTTTTAGAGAATAAAATTAATTCAAAATTCTAAGAATTCACCATTTTGGTCAAAATTAAACAATTAAAGTCAAATGTGGGTCCTACACATCCTTCAAATATATAATAGTATAGATTATCTTCATGAATGAAATGATTATTTTTCTTAGAGATAGCTATTCCCCAGTTAGTTATGAATTTTATGGATTGTTATGTAAGCATATTTTTATTAGTTTCTTCAGGACTGCCCCAATTATAAATTAGGACTTAAGTAGTTTTTTTTTTTTTTTAATAATACACCAAGGGAATACCTTGACCCGACAAAGCTGCGCTGATAGTTTTTAATTATGGACCTTAACAAATTCTACGGAGTTATATGTGCTATACTGATTTTCTTTATTGGGCTTTCAATTAGTGGGCTATTGGGCTGGACCTAGAAACAGGATCCGGTATGCACAAACTCCTGTGGGCCTCGGCTCTCGAACGCATCTAGCCTATAGTCAAAACTCACTAAATGTCTTAAACCAAACCACGACTAGAATTGATGAATAAGCAGGCTTCGGAACCGGCCCATTGTCATCCCTAATGGAGACGGTAGCTAGAAGAGGGTCGTCCAAAGAATATACACTCATATATATATATATATATATATATACACATTATGCTATATATATATATATTATATGTGTATAAAAGCCCATTTTTCTAATATTTGCTACCATGTGATGATATTCCTATCAAAAAGAATTATTCTTATACTGATGATATCCCTGTCAACGTATTCGATACAAGAATAAAGTTGTTTTCGAACACTTTTATATTCTAATGAAGCGACATTGAAAATCTAATCCCGAGTTGAGAAATTAAATATTGTCTGCATGGAGAAAAGCCCACTCTGAATATATATTGATATTCTTGTACCTTAAATTATTTCAAGTCTTTATATATAGTTTTACAACCAAAGATGGGCTGTCCTGTCCAATATTCTTTTAGCTAAAAACAATTTTGGCTTTATTGATCCCTTTCTTTTTTGGATTCCATTTAAACTTTGCTTTTAAAATGCTCCAATAATGCCCTCCTCCACAAATTCCTTGCTGTGATGCACCCTTTACTTAACGCCCAAGGGAAATGTTTATCCACACGTAAAATTTTAGTTCAGATCGAGTTTAATTGGACAAGAATTATATTTAGTGTCGTAACCCTTAATTTGGATTGACCTTTCTTTTTCCATCCATGCAAAAGTTAGAAAAACATGGGGAAAATTATTTTTTTAAGTCTATTAACTTGGTCTCCGTTGTGTTTTAGTCCTTTAAGTTGATGCATTGCAAAATTGGTCCGTTATCTTCAGACTTTTTGTAATTATAGTCTTTTTGTGCTTATAAAATTGGTAAATTTAGTCTGTGGCATAGTCCCCCTTAAAATACATAGTCCCCGTCAAAATGGTATCAAGAAGACGATCTAACCCGTAAAAACGAGGACTTGGAATATCGCATGATACAGCGGTCAAGCAAAGGTATGAGTTTATGAAAATTAAATTTTATTTCGGAAGCATGTTGGGCCTGATTTATTTGTGGGGACTATGCCACGAACTAAATTTACCAATTTTATAAGTACAAAATGACTAAAATTACAAGAAGTCCGAAGATAACGGATCAATTTTGCAATGGGTCAACTTAAAGGACTAAAACGCAAGGAAGACCAAATTAACGGACTAAAAAAATAATTTTTCCCAAAAACATGTATTTCATGAAAAAAATGTACATATATTGTAACTACAAATATTCCTTCCTTCAATTAATTAAAGATATATTTGTATGTATTATACACATATTTATTACATGCAAAGCCAATAAAGTAAGGCTAAAGTGTGAGCACGACATCAAAATTAAGTGATACCATATATATATATATATATAAATATAAAATTAGAACTCATTTGAACCCATCATGTCACACTCATCACTTCTATTTGCAACACAAAAAAAAAAAGAAAAGAAAAAAAAAGCCAAGTATTTCTCTAAACTTTCCTTGGCATGTTCCTCAAACCCCCAAGACAAGTAACCAAATTAAAAAGCCCTCGTCAATATCACTTCTTCTTGACCACCCTTACAAAAACACCACACACAACACTATTTCATTTCACCCAATAAAATCATACCAAAAATATATCAATATCAATTTTTTAACCAAATTTTAGCTTCACAAACACCTCAAAAATTTCTACCCATGGCCAGGATCATATTGTTGCAAATGACTATTTTTCTTGCCATAATTTCAACTTTTGGTCAAGCTGAAGAAGTGATGAATTCAAGAAAGCTGGATAATCAAAGCTCACCTGATTTGGACAACAAGTGTGGGGGCTGCCCTTGCAACAGTCCTTGTGTCCCAACGACACCGTCTCCGCCGCCTCCATCACCGCCACCGCCTCAGCAGAAGCCTCCGCCGAGTAATTACTGTCCGCCACCACCTAGCCACCAAAACACGGCGCCAAACCCTCCTTACATATACATAAATGGTCCGCCAGGGAACGTGTATCCAGTATATCCTTATTATTCGGGTGCGGAACGAAGCTTTTCGATGGTACTAATTCCATTCATGATCAGTAATGTTTTATGGCTGCTAGCTTTCTAGACAAAGGCCTAAAATGTTATTGTCACCGGGGTGATGAGAAAATTTGCATTCTAATTATTCATAGGTTGGTGATAGCTATATATTTTATTTTCATCTTTGATCAAGTATTTCTCAATAGCCCCTCTATGATTTCCTTCTTGATATTGTTTAATGTTATGTATTAATATTACCTAATTTTGAATAATGATATTTTTCATTTATCATCACGATTGTTTTTAATGTTTATTTCATTCTTTTGCTTGTTTAATGTTATTATATTGTTTTTTCAATTAGCTAATGCAAATTTTCGTGAACCCAATAATTTACGTACGGAATTTACTGGGATTGCTTTATTATTTGTTCTGAAAATCTATATCAATTGCGGCTAATGAGCTCAGCCATATACATGGTACAAAATTCAAGGTGCATTGTTTTCAGGAAACACAAAATATATTTTCCGGAATTGAATTAACTAAAAATAAGAAAGTTCTAAAATTGCTAATGTAATTTTTTTTTGTTGAGGAAATTATCTTTTCACCCTTCCACGTCTGCAAGATTTTTGTCAGCATATACTAGAGAAGATAAAAAGATGAGATCAATTTCGATTTCACCAACTTATGGGTCCCAATATTCAGAATACCAGGTGTCAAAACTGCATGTGTTGGGTGGTCACTAGATGATGAAATTAAGGAGATTAACCATTGGTGATACTTAGTAGTTCTCTTTAGACTCTCGTGATGATCTTTACCATTACATGTATATATAATGGGGGACTCTCCATATATATATATATATATTTATACATATAAGGTGGAGATCATCTGAACACCAACACTGAGAGCCACTAAATATGACCGTTAAGAATATATTCTCAGTACTTTTCCAGTGACTTCTCTGTTCCTAAATAATTCTACGACGTACTATAGGATTTGTTTGTTTGTAATTGGCTTTGTTTGGTTGGTATGGTCCTTGCAGCATTTTCTTCGTGGTGATTCATGGAAGAGTTTACTATTTTTATAATTAAATATGAACTTTAAATTAAGGCATTGATGCTTGATGTGATTTTAAACCAATTGGTCTTTGTAGAATGGTACTACATATATAGTATGTGTAACTAACTTTGAGGGTCACTATTGAGACACATAGTCATGGATCATTTTTGTTGACTTTGGGTCGAAATCTTGAAAAATCAAAATATATAAAGACCCTTCGGGAATAAAATCATGTGTCAAATCAATAAATAAATGGACATGATTTGCGTTTCCCGTTCTCCAGACTCCTCATCTCTTCACAACTACTATACATATATATGGTCTATCTAAATTTAAAGTTTTATAAAGTGAAATGTCTATATTTCTTTGAAATAGAATGCTAATAATACTTCAGTGGATACATCTTCATAGAAATCAGTAGAGTATATGATAGAATTCTTAGGTGCGTAAGATAGAAGAATTCTTGTAGAAATGTATTTGTATATTTCTTAATGATACAAGCATATGTATATATAGAATAAAACGTAGCCCTAATTATACAAATGAGCCGGACTATAAGCTAAACAATAGATACAAGAATATATACACTAACACCCCCCCCCCCCCCCGCAATCTGAGCAGTGGGACCAACGCAAAGATTGGCCCGAAGTTGGAAAAACTTGGTAGTTGGTAAGGCTTTGGTGAAGATGTCGGCAACTTGTTCAGCTGTAGGAACATACTTGACCAAAACATCGCCGATGGCAACTTTTTCCCGAACAAAATGGTAATCAATCTCAATATGCTTCGTACGAGCATGAAAGACAGGATTAAGAACAAGATATATGGCACTAATATTATCGCAGTAGACCCGAACCGGATGCGGAAGGAAGATGCCCAAATCACGCAGAATAAAACATAGCCAGCAAGACTCAACAACGGCATAGGCAACAGAGCGGTACTCAGACTCTGTACTGGATCGAGAAACAGTAGCCTGTTTCTTGGCAGACCAAGATAAACAGCATAGCCTGTGGTCGAACGACGGCTGTCTGGACAACCAGCCCAATCAGAGTCAGCATAAACAGTTAGGGAGTCCACAGTGGAAGGACGGAGGAGAAGGCCATAATCAAGAGTACCCAAATATAACGAAGAATACGCTTGACCATCTGAAAATGAACATCACGAGGCGAGTGCATGAACTGACTGACAAGTGTGACAGCATATGCAATGTCAGGTCATGTATGTGTAAGATACTGAAGACCACCAACAACACTACGATAAAGTGTCGGATCTGCGAAAAGATCACCCTCAAGAGCGGAAGGAGTAGACTTTGCAGAAAGAGGAGATGCAATAGACTTCAAACTCATCATGTCAAAACACTGGAGCAGTTCAGTGGCATACTTTGTCTGCGAAAGAAATAGACCAAGCGAGTCTCGGGTAGCATGAATGCCCAAGAAATAGTGAAGGTCACCAAGATCCTTTATAGCAAACTCCTCAGAGAGACGAGAAATAAGAGCAGAGACAGCCAATGAATCATTTCCTATTAGAATGATATCATCCACATAGAGAAGAAGGACCAAAGTAACAGTGCTGGAGCGGTAGACAAACATAGACATATCAGCCTTACTACAGATGAACCCGAGATGGAGTAGATAAGAACCAAATTTCTGAAACCAAGCACGAAGGGCTTGTTTCGAACCATAGAGAGCCCTTTTCAACTGACAGACATGGGAAGGATACTGAGGGTAAATGAAACCACGCGGCTGAGACATATAGACAGTCTCAGAGAGATCGCCATGAAGAAAGGCGTTCTTCACATCCAATTGTCGAATAGACCACTGACGGGAGATGGCAATAGACAGGACAGTGCGAATGGTAGTAGTTTTAACCACGGGACTGAAAGTTTCACCAAAGTCAATGTCCGCCTGCTGCTTAAACCCCTGAGCAACCAAACGGGCTTTATACCGCTCAATAGTACCATCAGATTGTAATTTCACTCTGTACACCCATTTGGAACCGACAAGATTTTGAGAAGGATCGGGCGGCACAAGGATCCATGTGTGATTAGCTTGAAGAACATTAAACTCTTCAGCCATGACAGCACGCCACAAAGGATCCTTAGCTGCCTGAGTATAACATGTTGGTTCAAGAGGGGGAGAGATGGCAGATAAGGAGGGGAGGATACGGGGTTTACGAGTGCCAGCACGTAAACGTGTGACCATAGGGTGACGAGAGGGTAGAGGAGAAGGACTAGGAGAAGGTTCAGACGAAGAAGAAGAAGAAGGATCAGAAGTTGGAGACATGGGAGAATGTGACTCGATGGATGGAGGTGAGGTAGGTACAGTGTGGTTAGAGGAGAATAGACTCAGAGGACTAGCTGTGTCACAAGGGGAATGAGGACTTGAAGGCGCGACCGATGGGATGGATATGGAAGGGGATGAAGTAGCTGACGAGGGAGGGCAAGATGGAGATCCGAAGGGAGGATGGGGAAGGGTAACCGGAATATGAGAAACAGTAGACGAAATAGGAGTAGAGGACGGAGCGAAAGCAGAGGTCAGCAAAGAGTAGAGGAATGTTATCTCATCGAAGACAACATGACGACTGATGTGAACGGAACCTGAAGCAGGTTCGAGACAGCGATAGCCTTTGTAATCTGGGGCATAACCCAAGAAAACGCATGAGGCTGAGCGAGGGTCAAGTTTATGAGAAGCGCGATGACTCAGATGAGGAAAACATGCACAACCAAAAACACGAAAGGAAGCATAGTCAGGGGAGCGACTAAAAAGGACCTCATAAGGGGATTTTCGGTTAAGCAAAGGTGTAGGTAGGCGGTTTATAAGAAAGACCGCGGTGTACATGGCGTCATCCCAAAAAGAAGAAGGCATGTTGGCGGTGAGCAACATAGTCCTGATTAATTCAGAAATATGTCGATGCTTGCGCTCAGAGACGCCATTTTGTTGAGGAGTGTAAGGACAAGAGAGACGGAATTGGATACCTTGAGTATGAAAAAGATTTCGAAATTGAGAGTAATCAAATTCACGACCACCGTCACTTTGAAAAAAATTAATTTTTGTTGAGAAAAGGTTTTTGACTAAGTTTTTAAAAGCACAGAAATGTGTAAAAACTTCAGATTTAGAACTCACACGGTAACACCAAGAAAAACAAGTAAAATCATCAACAAAAATAACATAATATTTAAAACCTTTGATAGATGAAACTAAATACATCAGAATGAACTAAATAAAAGGGCACTGTACTGCGCTTTTCAACATGCTGAAAGGGCAGACGATGCGAACGACCTTGTTGACATTGATGACAAAAAGAAAAAGAACTTGCACTAGAATTAAAAACACCACGACGAGATAACTCCTTAAGTGTGGAAGAACTAGGATGCCTCAGATGATGATGCTAGATATCACCAGAGACTGCTCGGGCAACAAAGGCACTGGTGGACGGGGACACACGACTGGAGGAGAGAGGGTAAAGGCCACTAGCTGAAGGGGACTCCAGAAGAACTTTCCCCGTTGCTTTGTCCTTTAAAGAGAAAGCATTGGAGGAAAATTGGATTAAACAATTATTATCTTGACATAATTTGCGAACAGAAAGAAGATTATGTGATAAGTTAGGTACATGCAAGACATTAGACAAATGTAGGAGACGGGTAGAAGTATGTAAAGTAGAAGAACCAACATGTTTTATAGGCAAGAGTGCACCATTACCAACCAATATCTTATTAGTACCAGTATAAGGAGTCAGATTAGAAATTTTACCATCGTCAGGAGTCATGTGGGCGGAGGCGCCACTATCAGGATACCAGGCAAGATCAGAAGTCTCAGCAGTGGATAAGGAAGAAAAATACTTTGGTAATTCCTCAGTAACATAGGCGTGGTTATACCATTGTGTGCACGAGAGAGCCAAGTGTCCAGGAGTACCGCAAATTTGACAAGTCTGACCAGCAGAAGGAGTTGGAAGAAGACCAGGACCAGAAGAATACTGTACACCAGTGGGCCCGGATGGCCGATGATAACTAGTGAAACCAGAGGAATGCCGAGGGTGGTGTGTCTGAGAGGGATGTTGCCAGGACGTCGAAGGGTTACCACGACCACCATGACCTTTCCCATGGCCGGAGCAATGACCACGACCACAATTATTTCCACGACCTTTTCCACCAGAAGTGTCATGAGAAGAAGAATGAGCAATAAATGCAGGGGATGTGGGAGAGGAAGGATGAGTATAGCGAATCCGTTGCTCATATTGTAAGAGTTTCGCCCGAAGATCATCGAATGTGATTAGACGAGATTTCATGGAGATGGTAGTGACGAAGGATTCATAATCTTGGGGTAGACCATGGAGAGCTTGAATGACGAGATCAATGGGAGTAATAGGATGATTTACGGCTGCAAGATTGTCAGCAATAGATTTGAGCTTGCGAAGATATGCGTCGCATGAGAGGTCTCCCTTTTTGATGTTAGAGAATTCACTCTTAAATTGGAGTTGTTTTGCTATTGATTGTTGAACGAAATGTCGTTTAAGCGAGACCCAGACATCACGAGAAGATGGAAGTGTATGAACTTCTTGAAGGATATCTTGAGTAAATGTGGCATTTAACCACGAATGAATGCTTTTATCAGTACGAAGCCACGATGAATGGGCCGGATTTGGCGCGAGTTGGCCAAAATGATTTGCCATGAGCGATGGCGGACAAGGAATTGAGCCATCGACATAGCCCAAAAGATCGTAACTTCCAAGAATCTTTTCGAATTGGGATTTCCATAATAAATAATTGTCGGCATTTAATTTTGTCGACATGAGATTGGGAAGAGTGGAAGGAGGCGAGGGATGTGTATTCGACACCACGTGAGGTGGTGGCAAGGGAGTGGAAATAGGGTGGAAGGACTCGGGTATAATGGGTATGGAGTTATGTGGTTGAATAGGTGTATGTGTGAGTGAGTGAGAAGAGGATGATGAGATGGGGCTGTTGTAACTAATGACAGCGGGAGTGCTGATTTTTGGAGGAAGAGGTGCAACCACGTTTGGATTAGTGAAAGAATTAGAGAGCTCTGATACCATGATAGAATTCTTAGGTACGTAAGATAGAAGAATTCTTGTAGAAATGTATTTGTATATTTCTTGATGATATTACAATGATACAAGCATATGTATATATAGAATAAAACGTAGCCCTAATGTAGCCCTAATTATACAAATAGGCCGGACTATAAGCTAAACAATAGATACAAGAATATATACACTAACAGTATATATTCACAATAGGAATATTACTATTTCTCTCTCCCGTGCTTTATCATGTTAATTACTACATTAAAGATTATAAACTTATTATGCTTAAATTTTCAAATTACACTACAGCAATTGTTTGTTTAGAACCTCATAACCAAATCTTATATGGCTTATACTATAATTTGGTCTCATTAAATTTATTAGAGCTTCTATTTGGATGGAATCATAAGTGTTGAAATTATGAAATTATCTCATGTTCAAAATACAGTTTAATTTAGCCATCCAATATACGTCAGGGAAAATTGTAGTCCATATCAGGTGAAGACTGGAATTGCTCTATATATGGGCTAATACTGTTGCCTCTGGATGATAGATTAGTAGTTCAAGGTCTGTGCTTTATGGATGATCGATTGTAGAAATTCTGGTTCATTCGAGATCATTCGATGAAGGAAAAATGACAAAAATAACATGCCACTTGAAATTGATGGTGTTTAGCGGGTGGAAAATAGCGCTTCCGCTCTACACTACTACAAAAAATGCCTATTACAACGGTTTTTTTGTACCTATTACAGCAATTTTAACTGCTGTAATAGGGTTCTGGCCTATTATAGCGGTTAAAAACCGTTGTAATAGGCCCCTATTACTGCAGTTATAATTATAACCGCTGTATTTTTTTTTAACCTACTCGTTTGTAACCTTCCTGTACAAGATCAAAATGCAACAAACCAGCACAGTACAACAGATTCAACAGAAACAACAAAAACCCAAAACTTCAATATAACCAATTCTTTCCTCCAACAACAAAATTTTATAATCTCCAATAAATGATTACGTGTTTACAATCAACTAATTAAACTAATCACAATTTACATACAACAAATCAAATCACAATTTACAACAAGTCACAATTTACAAAAAATACATTACCCAATTTCTAATCGCATTCAATAATGTATTATGCCACTTCGCTATGTACTTCATCAATTTGCAGTTGAGTGTAGAAGGGGCATCGACAATCATGAAAGTACTGCAAGATTGAGATTGCAAACTCAAAGGACGTTTTAGTTACCTACCAAAGGTTTAATAACTTCAAAAAGGAAAGAAACTGAGTATTAGGATTATGCATACCGCTATTGGTTTTGTAGATTCTCCATGGCTAATAATCTCCTTCATGAATCTTATAATGAAGAAGCCACAATCTACGTCGTTTGTCTGTCGGGGGCACTACAAAAGTAATCAAGGCTGTATTAGAACACTAACTTTTATATGAATAATTTCTTAAAACTAGAAAACACTAATCTTTATACTAATCCATTTACAGGTCTTGTTTTTGGATTTCTTCAATTGGTTGTTATGATTTGCATAAAATATGTACACAACCCTGTAAAAAAATACAAAAAATAAGGAAATTTGTCAAAAATCAGCAAATATGTGAAATCTAGGAAGATATATACACTTTAAAAATAATATTAAATATAATGGATACATTGATTGAATGGAAAACTTATTGATTGATTTTTTCTTTCATGTCAAATTGGTTATCCGGATCACTATGCAAAGAATCCAGATAATAAACGACCTCTTGAAATGGATCAATCACAATCAACAACCAATGTCCCCTAAAAAACATTCAAAAGATAATTAAGTTCAAAATTAGTTTTGCGTAACAAGTTTTACAAATTAAAGTTAGCTCACCGGTGTTGTAAGGTGCAAGAAATAACTTATTCATTTGTGTGCTCTCTGTCATAGCATTTGCTATGAACTGCACTTGTTCAATTTGCGGAATACCTGACCCCGCGGATATAGCATGTGGGCTAAGGAACCCGAAATGACTTTCTTTCCTTTCGGGGACCACGTAATTAATCCACAAAAACCTAAATTGAGCATAAAATAAATTTGAGTAATGAAAATAATTATAGTTCAGATGCAATAAAATAATTAAAAAACTTACTTGATGTACACTGAAATGACAGAGGCTCCTATCTCTTCTTGACACAAAAGGTGACAGATCTCCTCCCTCCCAATATACTCTTGGAATTCAATATTCATAATTCTTTTCTCCAAGTCTATAGTGATCTGGTCATCAATAGACATCTTCTTCATGTAATTTCCAACAAATAAAAGATCCTTAGGGAGTCCATCTAGTACAAGGTCTTCACATCTGTCACCTTCACGTGCAGGCTTGGCCACTGGAGGTCTTGGTTTGACAGTTGAGTGATTGGACGTCCCTAATTTCTGGTTTTCAACAGATTTGGATGGTCCAGGAGACTATTTAAGCAAATAAAATAAAACATGAATGTTACACACCAAAGTATATTTGGTAACCCAGCTTAAGCAATTGTTATAATTTATTAATGGCTATCTATTAATTACATACCGATCCATCATTGACAATGACAAGACTCATAGGCCAAGCAACATAGGTACCCAAAACATTAGAAATCATACGCACATCATCATCGAGAGGCACTGGAAATGGTGTATCCTCCTCAATTGCAGTGTCAATGCAAATTTTCACATGATTGGTGGGTAATGGACGGTTGTCAAGTGTTCTATCCGATGGTCAATTGAACATATGTCCTTTTGCTACCACAAGAGATGACGATAATGAAAGTGCTAATTGACATGGCGCCTTAACCTACACACACACACACACACACACACATATATATATATATATATATACACCATTATATTAGAAAATTTTGTGTGTTTTACAGAAAAAGAGAGTTGCAAGTTACATGATCACTAAACAAGTTCAGATCATTACCTCAGGAAGCATCTTAACTGGTTCTGGGCAGCTATCTTTCAAAAAAATTGCCTCATCTTCATGTGGCTGACGCGACCCAGACGCCCGCAACTCGGCAACCTCGCGTTGCAAAGAGGATAGTGATTCGATGAGGCCCTTCACCATGCTTCTCAAGATTTCCATCTTCATCTATTTAGAAGGCTTTGGATCCATAAAGTACTCTCTTTGTGACACCCTAAAGCCAACACCCCTAACGCAACCCGGATGCTCCTTCTTTTTAAGAGCTTTAGCCAATTGATCATCCTGACTCCTATCGTTTCCACTATGGCTAGTAATCTCTTGTGATATGCACTCCTGTAATAATACATTTAAAAAATAAAAAAACTTACTGAACTTTGATCTTTCAAAAGTATTTCAAAAAAAACATACAACACATTGTAGAACTCAAATTGCAAATAACTCACCATTTCATTCACTACTCTTCTAACATTGACATTATCAATCTCATTCTTTTTATCGGAATGCGAAATCCTCCACACGAGTGCTAAATGAACTACGTACCTTAATTTGCTCCACAAGAGCATGTCCAAGACGTGATTTCCTATAAGGATATTCAGGATCCTTTGCTTTTTCCCGATTTCCCATATTTAGTTGCTGTTTATTATATAATCAAAGCACTAGTCAATGTATTAGTTACATATAAACGCAATAACCAACAAATGAAACCGTAAATTTAAAATGACTACCTGGAACTCTTCACTTAGGCGAACATCTAAAAATGTCGTCCAATCAGCTTGAGGTATCTCATATTGTGAGGGTGGGTTGTAATTAATGTTCCCATCATCATCACGTACCCACACTCTACTCAAGTAGCTCCTGACGTTTCGTGCTAACTTCCCAGCTTCTGCAAGTATGCATTTTTTTTCTCATTTCCTCAATATCAAAGGGCAACTATAAAAAGCAAAAAACAAAGTATATATGAAATTATAATTTAGAGAAATTTAAATCAACAAAAAATACATTAACAATTAGAAACATGATAAGAACCAAATTACCGCTACTTCATTCCAAATTGCATTTTTTGTTGGTGCCGAGACTTGTCGCCAATCACTGATGGTAATCGGCACCTTCTGCCGAGCCAGGACTCCTATGTAACCAACAAGTGTTGCTTTGTTTGGGTCAACTGCCTGGTCTTTTTCATTCCAGCCGACAGGTAGCTCTATGCCTTTACCTTTTGCATTGATGACTTTTCTCATCGCCGTGACACCTCTCCTTATCTCAGCTTCAACAAGTTTATCGGCTCCACGTCCATCCTCCTCGAGAAAACTTCCAGCACGCTCTGAAGCCATCGACCTACAAAAGCCAAAAATACAGAAGTTAGATTCATATACCAACAACATAATTTTAAATTAGGAGTAATAAAGATTACAAAAATACATAAATTATTTCTTGTTAAAGTAAACTCACTTATGAAATATGAATGCCATGAATATGCTATAATTTTTACTTTATTTCAGAATTTGAAGATCAGAAAATAAATCTATCATATAATTATTATCAAATAAGTTCAAATACCTTTCATCGTTTTCTTTTTATCGTTGGCTTAGTAGTCTTTTGCTTCCCATCGGTACGAGCACTTTTAATAAAGATTACAAAAATGCATAGATTATTTCTTGTTAAAGTAAACTCACTTATGAAATACGAAGATGCCATGAATATGCTATATTTTTTACTTTATTTCAGAATTTGAAGATCAGAAGATAAGTCTATCATATAATTGGTTAAACTAAGATTGAAGGCATTATCAGTCCTACATAAAAGCCATAAATTGGTTAAACTTCCAGAATCAAATCTGCAATTGTAATGTATTCAATTGGTCTCCAAGAGTCACATTATAACTTCAAATAACTTGACCATGTATGGATAGCCAAGTGACGCAAAGTAAACTATAAAAACGTTATCCTTGTTTTAGATCTTGGATTTTGGCAAGACAAAGGAAATTAAAAATCATAAACAATAAAGCACAGAGTAGCAACATTTGAAGAGGGAATTTTTTAGTGTTTTTTTTCCGAACTATAATCCAAGGACGAAAAATAGTCTTCTAAAAATCACTAAATACTCCCATAAATATAAACCAAATATTTTTATCATTTCATCATACTCCAGGCCCTTTAAGCTAAATACAATTAGTGAACCAGTAAATAAGTCCAAATTTTTCATCCATACTCAAATTGAATTTCATCAAGTATAAGGGACCAAAATAGCATATAGATTAAAAGGCATCAAAGAATAATTACTCTTAATTAAGTGAAATTTCAAAAAGTGAGACGTGTGTTTTACCTTGAAAGATGAGAATTGGTTGGCAATTGGAGAAGCAAAAGCAGAAACGGTGGTGGTGGTGGCAGCGGCGGTATATGGTGGTACTATATATATATATATATATATATTCGCACTTGATACTTTCTATAATATCTAGTTTATCGGCAATTTAATATCTCGTTAATAATTGATTATTCAGTAGTGCATATCTTATACTTTTGGTCCCAAATACCACCAATAGCCCCTCGACTCTATCATTTGTTTCATTTTAGTCTCTTATCTCTCAGATGCACTCAAATAGTCCGTCAAATCTATTATTTGACTCACTTTAATCCCTCGTCACTCAAATGCGTTCAAATAGTCCATCAACTCTCAGATTTATCTCATTAAAGTACCTCGAATCAATTATCCGTTATAAACTGATAGAACTTTGAGTCACGTGACTTACACCATTTTAGGACAAGGCATTTTTTTTACTTTTGCAAGAAGTTTTCTTCTAAAACTCCATACTTTTATCTATTTTATTTTATATTTTTCTAATTAATATAGATTTAAATTCTTTCCCCATTCTTCCCCAAAACCCTAACCTTGACCCACCTCCTCCTTCATCCCACTCTCCTAACTCAATCCCCTCCACCTTCTATCCACCGTCTATGTGTCACCACTGCCACCCTTCTCAAATTGCGTCCCCTCCTCCCCACCATCTAAAAATCAAATGATATTTCCCTACCTATGGAAAATCAAACACCGCTACCTCCACCTTCTAAATATTTAACGATGTTGCCCCATCCTCTACAAATTCAGCATTGTCGCCTCATTCACGCCACCTTCTCTACCATCTGCAAATTGCTCTCCTCATTCTCCATCATCTGTAAATTCCATTGTTAATCTCCTCTCGCCATTGCTGCCCTGTTATCCACTTTTAATTGTTGCAGATGGTTGGTAGGTAGGTTTGGAGGAAATTCTTTTGCAAAAGTAAGAAGGAAAAAAACTCCAGGGACTTTAATGAGATGAATCTAAGAGTTGAGGGACTATTTGAGTGCATTTGAGAGATGAGGGACTAAAGTGAGACAGGTAATAGACTTGGGGGACTATTTGAGTGTATTTGAGAGATGAGGGATTAAAGTGAGATAAATGATAGAGTTCAGGGACTATTAGTGGTATTTGGCCTATACGTTTTATTTATTTGTTCTGTAATCATATATCATCACCATGTGTCTTTAACTAAATCTATTTCATAAAATTAAACTTTTGATAAAATAATATTAGTATTATTTCTTAGCATGTTTATTCATAGATCATTAGTCCATGTATTTATCTTGATTTGCCACAACATTGCATCTTGTGCTTCAGACAAGTAGGTTCATCTTCTTTTATCCTATCAATTTTTCTAATCATGTAAAAAATAAACCACTTTCCATATTTTTGCATGCAATGACACTGAAGACATTCTTTATCATGAGATTATAAAGATATCCCAGATTGGGTAAAAGTGCAAACCGATAGCTGCAGAAGTAGGAATAATGGCACCTGAGATAATATTGTTTCCGTAAAGTAGAGATCCAGAAACAGGTTCACGAATACCATCAATATCTACTGGAGGAGTAGCAATAAATATATACAAACAACAAATTACATATGAGTACTCATATCTAAAAGTTTTTTGTAAATAAAATAAAGAATGCATCATATTTTCACTCAATTCAGTTATTTGATTTTATTTTCAAATACAATTTTGCATTTATTGTTATTTTAATCATTTTCATTTACATATGAACTTCTAATTTTACTTGACCAGAAAAATAAAAGAACTTCTACATATAAGATAATGATTCACCTGTGCAAGCATGTTGCAGATTTAATTTATCTATCTTCATATACTTCTATTTTGGGTTTGATCAAAATGAATTTGAACTAGAAGTTGCACTTCAAATGCACCATTATTTGGTGTGATTTAAATTGTTTAATATATTCTAGCTATTTTTTATAATTGACTATTTACCGTCCATTAAAATCAAAAAATTAAAGAAAGAAAGAAGATGATCATATACAAAAGTTAAAAAAAGGGCCCATTCATCTTTTAAAGTTGATGGATATAAATTTCCACATGGAGGGACATTATTGTCTATTTAAACAAATTAAAAAATAAGTAGAGTGTCATTATAAGAATATGGAGTGCTGGTATCAATTATCTAAAATAATTATAAACATCATAATATATAAAAGCACTCGTGTTTGTGAGTTCTTTTAAATTAAGTACATAATATATCATATTTTCACACTAAAAGTATTTATATGATTTTATTTTTAAATATGCTTTTTTATTTTATTTGTTATCATACTAATAATTTCAAGTACGTACAAACTTTCAAATATATGCTGATAATTCTATTGTACAAGCATGTTATATTCCATAACAATGAAAAATTATAAATATTTTTATATAAAAAAATGATTCATGAATATTGTCTGTGTCTCACATTTATTACTTTTTTTTATGTCAGAATAAGGTATATTTTTTAATTTATCTTTATAATCTTCAAATCAACTCACTCAAAGTAATGATCCAACACTATAACAATTTACTGCTAATTACCAAATACTAATAATGTTTATAGAATTTAAGATTATCAAAATTAATAACTAACTTTTTGTTTAAGTTGGAATATTGATTGTGAGTGTAAAAAATTTCTTCTTATTTGTTAGTGGTTGTGGGTAAAAATCTATTTTATTTTATTGGTTAGTATTTCAGAGAAAATAGGAATCTATTTGTTTATCTTATGTTAAATAGTATCCTACTGCTAACATATTTTAGATACTATTAAATGATTTCGTACTTCTTAATGAATTCTTTTACTTAATAAATTTAATTATTAAATATTAATTATTAATAGTAAGAATGAGTATGAAAATCTGTTTATAATAAAATAAACAATTGCGTTATTCATTAGATATAATTACCCCATGAAAAACCTTAATTTCAATCCCACGTCAAGTATTCCACCAGTTCCTCAAGATACCAACTCAATTTGAAAAACTCTCAAGTTCCATGCATAATTATGAACCATTTTATCACCTTGACAACCAGGGCGGACGTATGTTGATCTCAGGGGGGGGCAGTGCCCCCCTTGAATTTTTTTTTTTTTTTTAATATAGGTATATTTTGAAATTTTAATTTTTAAATTACACTAATGCCCCCCCTCAAATTATCAAATGCCCCCCCTCGGTTCGGTTTCGATTTTGATTTTTCAAGATTCTTGATTTCGGTTTTGGGATTCGGTTAACTGAACCAAAAATCGAAAGAGTTTACAAATAATATATAATTTTTATTTATAGTTGGGGGTAATATGGAAAATTATTACCCCTGAAATTACTAAATGCCCCCCCTCAAGTTTGAAAATTCATTTTTTTACCTTACAAAATTTTTTATATTTAAATTTTGTCCCCCCAAAGTAAAAAAATATCACGTTTTCTCCCTTTACTCTGAGTTCACCCGCCCAAAACCCAAAATTCTGGCTATAAAAAAAAGTATAAAAGTATAAATTATATCAAAAGTTGTAATTGAACCTAATTAGTTATTATATTTTCCCTCATAAATATAGCGTACCGTACCGCGGGGGGCAAGCCCCCCGCACCCCCCTCGGTAATTCCTAGTGCCCCCTGACTTCTCATTCTGAATCCGCCACTGTTGACAACCAACCAAACAATACAAAGTGTCCTACAACCTTTGTCTTTTGTTCTAGCCTACCAATTTTGGCCAGTTTTTGTGCCATTACAAAATAATCAAACTCTCTAATAAAACCAAACTACAACCCCACCCCACCCCCCACCTCATATTATTTTTACTTAAGTCTTCATTTCATCTCATACCCTATTCTTCATCTCAAAACACTAGCTAGCTCTCTAAAACCATGCCCACAAAGCTTCACAAGCTACTCTCAACACTTCTGTTCCTCTCCACGGTTCTCCAGTATCCGGCCACAACGACGTCGCAAGGGTGTCCGTATCCGTGTTATCCGCCACCCACGGGCCCCGGAAACAACCCTCCGGTGACCACAACACCACCAGCTTCCACCACCCCTCCAACTTCTTTCTCTCCTCCCGTAGGAGTCTATCCATTTACTCCTCCCGCGCCTTATACTTTTGGAGCGGCGCCGCCACCGCCTGAGCCTATCGTGCCTTGGTTTCCTTATTACTACAGAAAGCCACCCCATCAAGATCAGTCTTCATCATCATCACCTCTCAAACAATCAACAAACGTTGCAATCATGTTTCTTTTTGTTGTTTTCACCTTGTTTTTCACTAATTAATCTAGCTTCAATTTCCATGTAACTGAGATATATATATTTATGAGATGAGAATTCTTGTAGGTTATTTTGTTGATCATTTTATTTGTGTTCATGTAATTAAAGAAGGTTATGGCTAAGAGTTACTCTTGTTTAATTTTGTTGCAAAATTAAGTTGATTTTAACTTATATTTTATTTTGCGATGCTGATCAAAAGCCTGATGAAGATCAGTCTTTGGGACCGTCATTATTTTAATACATTTGATTGCATCATCAATTTGGATAATTTTCTGAATGAATTCAGAATATAATTTTAATTCATCACGGTCCAAGCTTCATTAATTTTACATGGGACCTCTATGATATATATGTACCAGCCGTTGTCCAATAAGGCTTAATTAACCGAATTGATTAGCAAGATTAAATGATAATTAACGTGAAGAAAATCGTCAGATAGTAATTAATTAGCTGTGGGTCTCCACTCTCAAGTTTAAATTTTATAATTTTGTTCATAAATATATTAGTATACTTACAACATATGTAATCCTCGGACCACAAAAGAAAGTGAAAAGATGCTACCACCTTTTCCCTGATGAAAGCAGAAAATATGGAGAAGATTCTAGCTTTAACAAAAGGTAAAAAGTTCGGGTCAATAATTTTTAATTATGTTATTTATCCCCTTAATTGTTGTTTTGATTTTGTTTCTTTAGATTAATAATTCATGCTTTTAATTGTAGAGATGACGTGCATTTCGAACTCAAATTCATAATCTTGTAGCCATGTATGAAACATAAAATAAAATAGGCATTAAATATAAAAATAACTAGCAAATTAAACATGCGCCATCATTTGAAATGTCTACTATTAGTCCCTCAACTTTACATTTAAAATCACTTTAGCCCCTGAACTTCTAATTGCATCAATTGAGTCCCTCAACTCAACAATTTATTTTGATATGGTCCCTCGTTTCAATTTTAGGTCACTTTTGGCCGAAAAGTTGGTCATGTGACATACACATGACCAACTTAAAGATAATCCCAAAGTTGAACCGATAATTTTACTCTTAAAATATGACATGTGCGTGGCACGTGACCAACTTTCCGTGCAAAATTGATTGGAGGGACTATATTGAAACAAATTGTTGAGTTGAGGGACTCAATCAATACAATTAGAAGTTGAGGGACTATAATAATTCTAAATGTAAAGTTGAGGGATTAAAAGTGATATTGACCCATAAAATAATAAACAAAAAGGGTACATGTTTAATTAGTACATGTGTTATCTTCATTGTTTATTACACTAAACAAATATCCCGTACGTACCTTCCCCGATCCCTAACAAAAAAGATGAAAGATCGATTATGTCCTCAACAAAAGAATTGTGGAATTTTCTTCCCTTTTTCCTTCATAGGACAACCTAATTAATTAAAGATCATAAATGGTAGTAAATATTGATATATAGGGTAAAGAAGTTGTTGCAGAGGTTAGCACTTCAAATCAGAGGAGTAATGACATACTATACCATCTACATTGTTGAATTAGTACCACTCAATTTTAATTTCTTAGGTGAAGAAACAGGTAAACGCTAGCTGCGAATATATTACATATATAGCATTGCTCTAGTTATAAATTTCAAATGGAAAATAAAAAATAAAAAATTCAAGATGCGGTGGTGTCGGGAAAATTTTGGTGGACCCGAAGAGCAGGGCGAGCAGGATGAAGTTAAAGAGCTCGTCGCGATGATTTCATAAGCATTTTTCCAGCATAGTTGGATATTGGATAACTAAACCAACTGTTGAATACTAAACGAATCCAATGTTACATATAAGAACATTATATTCTTACAATAAACAGATGATACTACAATGTACATGATCACAGTGCTGCATCCGGTGGAAAAGGAAGGTCAAAATGAACATACCACTAACTGAAAGCAGATCGCATAACGACCACCGAGCAGCACCTCCTTAGTACCTTTTCTTCTAAATTATGATAAGAAACATATAAAAGTAAGTGAGTTTAGTGCTATCGAGAACTGATATCAGTATGCATACGAATCGTGATGGAAAATCACCACTAGGAGTTCAGTATTATTCTTAGGAAGTCTTGAGATAATTACAACCGTTGATGTCGCGGGGCTAACTTGGGGCCCACCACAACGGTTAAATGTTGCATTATAGGTACTCCTCTCGCTTCAACTTGTTTGCTTTCAAGCCATTCTTTTTCCCTTGTGCAACTTGTTACCTTCTGGTGTTTTATGCTTGTTTAAACTCGTGAGTTTCTCCTTCGGTTTTTCTTTCTTCCCATTAACCAAAATATTTTTTCGAGCTTGAGAAGTTTGATTATTGCTGGTTTCTGCAGCAGGGGATGATGGACTGCTTTCTGAAGTCACTGTTGAGTTGCAGCTGGTTACTCCCGAGGCCTGTTGTGGATATGTATTGATCGGGGGTTCACTGATAAGTATCGCATTGTCTGTTCCAGTACTTGAAGATTTTGTGCGTAATTTTCGTGGTTTGACATTGCTAGCAATACCCTGATGAATGTAAAAAGGCCCAAATGAGTTTGTATATATATAAAAGAACCTAAATTGAGGATAATCAAAAATTAAAAAGATAAAACGGTTTATCTTCTGTGATATAAACTCGTTATAGACTCGTTCAGATACCTTGTTTCTATCCGTCTCACGTAAAGCTCCACGATAAAAAGAAGGCATAGGTGTAGCTTTGAAGTTGATGCTTGTTCGCAACTGCTTAATTTCAGCTTCTGTCTTTACCTACAAACACCACAAAAATAATATCTACGCATTGATACGAATAAAGTGATATCTGCTTGAACGAAAAGGAAATGATCCAACAGAAATTCTATGATTTAGTTCCATATACTTTTCTTCAATGTTATCTTAGCCATGGGATGCAGATTTTTCAACTGAATGGTCAAATCCACATTTTATTACCTGAGTCTTCGTCTTAAGTTGGTGCACTTTAGCTTCTGCATGCTTTTTTTCCTCCAACTTCATATCAAACTGAAAAAACAAGTGATTTCTATTTAGCTAATATATATTATATGTATCATCTATCTTAAGTAAGGTTCGGTTAATAGAGTAGTATATATCTTGCCTCTTTCCTTCTCCCTGCATGCATATAACTTCTTGAACTCAACCTAGAACTTTCCTGTTTCGTGCATTGAGAAGTTGCACCGGCAGAAGGCTTGATCCTTAAAGACAAAGATCATCCATGAGATGAAGATTTTTTTTTTTTTAATGCAACTCAATGAAAGTTGACTAATTTGTTTATGAACCTGTTTGCACTTTGATTCATTCTGCTGGAGACCTTTCGCAATGTAGACGTCTGAGGCTCTGTAGTTATTCTGTTTCTTGATTTTTCTCCAACCCTGTAATAAAAAAATATGGATGTAAGTGTTTTTCTTATACAATAACAGGACAACGAACCAGGAAATTCAGTACCTTTTGATCTCATTGACTTCTTTAGCTTTTGAACCGGGCTGAGCAGAAAGAAACCAACTCGTGATTAGGAAAGGAACAACAATTGAAGAACATTAAAATTCGAGAAAAGAAAGCAAAGTCAACCTCAGATTTCGGGGTTTTGTGCAGCGGGAATTTGTTCTTAACAGCAGCTTCTGAAGTGTTATTTTCTGCTTTGGATTTCAACGGAACATTATGTACCGTTTTATTAGGTTTTTTCCCCGAGGTTTTAGATGCTTTGCTGGAGATGTATCTTTTGCTCTGTTCAACACTAACTCGAGGCGCCAATCTTGGCTTCATAGATTCTGATTCTGTTAGAATCTTCTCCTGCATTTAAACTACACTGTTTAAATCACAGATACGGTATACTACAGCCAAAGTAAACAAGATATACGCATTATTACAGATTAAATGAAGCTATTAAGACAGAGAAATGTACAACTACCATATAGACCATCTTTGAGCATTTAAACTTACTATTGCGTAAAAAGAAAACGAACCTTGGGAGATGAAACACGTTGGTCTTTTGAACTGGCATCGCTGTTTTCCCCAGTTGCATGATTATCAAATAACAGGTCAATAGTCATATCCAATTTGGCTGCTTCTATTCCGCCATGTTCAGGTATAACGTTCGTGTTATCAGCAATTTTACATGAATGTTCAATCCGAGGCTTAGAAATTGTTGCCCCAAATGATTCACTCCCACATTCAATCCCTTCATCCTCATCATAACGGGTTTCTCCATTAATGTCACTCGGTTCCTCATCATAACGTGTCTTTTCCATGACGTCATTTTCACTGGTTTGGTAATCTGTGTCGTTGTGGCTTTCAGACGAAAGCAGACTGAGAATTCCTTTTTTTCTAAAATGTGCTTCAAAGTAAGCTTTTTTCTCAATAACAGAACCTGGTTTCGAGCATCTCTCGACTTCTTCAAGATACCTGTTGTGTGAGAAGGATGACCTTCTCTCCCAACATAGAGCTTCACTTTCAAAACGTCCAAACGAGATCGAGCCTGAGTGAATGGAATCTCCCTGTTTATTTCAAGAGAGTGACTAATTAGTGAATAGCCATTCGTCGTTATAGTATAGATGCGCGGTTTCTAAGCTAACTCTGCTAAGCTGTTAGTTACATATCAAGTAAAACAGTGAAGATAACATCATTATGACATTTCTTTTTCAATCACAATTATAACATTCCACCATAATTGATCAATGGTGAAATAGTTTAAATGATCATTAAATCAAAGTTGGCGTTGGACTCGGAGTGTGATCTAACAACACAATTGCTGATGGCATCTGGACACATGAAGAGGTTTTTACTGATTTCTTAATTGCAAACATGATAATAATTAAAAATATAAAGATTAAACAATACAATAATTTACGTGATTCGGCAATTGCCTACGTCTCCGGAGAAGAGAGAGAATTTCATTCATAACGAAAGAGTTAGGGAATGCAATGAATGTCAAAAATATGAATTGAAACCTAGCCATGAATCATGGCCTTCTGCTAAATTTGTGCGATTTTAAGACATATCACAACAATTACGGAGATGTATCTATTTATTTATAGCTTGGAATTTAGGATTGTAACGACGATCATATATTGAACAAATTATCTTCTAAGACCATAGCATAAAGTTACTCAATATCAAAAACAGAATTAGGGGGAAAAAAAATAATATTACACCAAAACAAGATTTTTAGAAATGTAAAGCAGTAACTGACTAATCAAACCACCAAAAGAAAAAGAAAAAAAAGAAAAAAAGATCAAATGATTGAATGCATATTATCAATATCAACAGATCATAAATATTGAAAATCAAACTAAAAAACTACCTGAGAATCAAGCCTGATGGGTTCTTCAATTTCACCGGCCATTTTTTAACTATCACCACTGGCTTATAAGCATAATCTTTTCAAGCATGTAATTAAACACGATCAGGAAAACCCATCATCATCCCAGTCAACATTGCATGAAGGAGAAATTAAATTAGCACCTAACGAACATAGACAAATAATTAAACTCACAAGATCAGATCATTGAAGAAGAATATATATATATATATACACACACATATGTTATATATATATGTATGTTATGTGATGGGTTTTAATTACTTGGAATGAAAGAGAATGAGTGTGATTGGAGCAGTTAAACAAGAATCACTACTTTGCTTTGAAGATGGGAGTGAGTTTTAGATTTGAAAGAATGTGAAAAGATTCATAAGTGCAAAGTGAAAGAGGTAGTTAAAACTTCCTACTCTCTGTATCTATATATGTATCTATAGTAATGCTAATCGGGGGTGCTTTAAAAGGGTGCAGCATGGATCATGTGCAGCTGTTCCTCTTTTTGTCCTTTTTCATTACTAAATTATTGGGGGCCCACGTTGTCATGGCTTACCATCCGTTGATCGCAATGATCTATCGGTTGATTATACTTAGATGTGGATTCCGATGGGTCTCAGATGTTGATTCAAAAGGGGTGTATTATTATCATTGCTTGCTTGAATTTAAGATGGTGAGCGTGTGATTAATTAGTGGGTTTTGTTCTCTTTTTCGAGGAAATTATATTATTAAGACCCACCCCAAAAATGTAGTAATCACAAGAAATCGATATTTATGGAATGTAATTTTGTCTTGGAAGAAACAAATTACTTTGTGGTGTGCATAAGTACGGAAAAATCTATATAAGAGATCGAGTACAATGATTCTAATTTCTATATTTTTACGCATTAAGTTATATTATGTGTGGTTCTCACACACACTTAGATAAAAGAGATAAACACAAAGTTCACACTTAACATATTTGACTCAATCTGATATAAAATTACCCCATAATTACCTAGTCCCAATTACTTTAGTGAAATGATCAATTATTACGATGGCTAATTGTACATGGAAGTGCTTGTACACAACGACACGTGTAGTGTTTAAACTCTAGACTTTTCCCGTCTTTGTTTGGTTTTATTGAACTCAAATCAACTCAAGAAAAAAAGAGATATAAGAACTAAATTATTATTTGAAGCCTTATTATGAATAGTGGAATTTTTCGGAGCTATAGTTATGACAATTTTACAATTAATGTAAATTTTTTACAATTTAAGTACATGGTTCTCTATATTGGTTCGAAGCTTCGATAAGTTCTAAACATATTTTATGCTGAGAAATAAAAATATTAAACCCCTGAACTTTGGCCGTTTTGACACCTTTTTTTTATAATTTTTTTTTTTTACTTTGCCCCTGAACTTCACTGGATTTGCAAACTCTTATATAACAGCATATTCCGGAATATTCGCTGAAATTTGAATTTTTCTCAAAATAAATTTGCACTTTGCATCCTCAACTTTGTTTTTAATTGCATTTTATATCAGAATATTCCCCGGAATAAAGTTTGTAAAAAAAAAGTGTAAAAACGGCCAAAATTCAGGGAGTTTAATATTTTTACCCCTTATCCTAATTACAAATTTTTTTTTTACTGAAAAGATTGTTACTTAATTTAGGAGTAAATTTGTATAATCAACAAAAGACAATTACATGAAAAAGATGTTAAACGTTGGGAGAATTTCTAAATGTTATGATGTATAAGACGAAATCACTTATCAATGGACTTTTAAGATGGTAGTATATTTGTAAAAATATTAATTATTGATATTGAAATTTAAATAGACTTTTGGAATAAGTCACTTCTCTAAAAGTTCATTTTAAAAAAGTATATATTAGTTGTTTTTGTTAGAAGATATATTCCAACACTTCTATAATAAGTTACTTTAATGTAATTTTGCCAAACACTTTGCATTTTCAAAAATACGTATTTGAAATGCCTATTTTGAAAAGTTCATCCTTCAACTGTATGTATTAGTTAAGAAGTGGGTCCAAACGCACATGTCTTGTTCTTTTTCTTTATTTCGCCTTCCCCAAAAACGAAACGGCGGGCTAATAATGAAAAAGAATAGATAGAACCTCGGAAAATTCTAGCATGCTCACGACTCGTTCGAATTCAAGTGTATTTTATAAGGTGAGTAAATTTCACTTCTCATATGATTGATCATTCACTTTGTGAGATACATTTGGGTTCGATCGAATCGGGAGCGGCTGCAACTTACTTACAGTTAAATTAAGCATTACTCTGACATTGTAAATCTTGATAGTACCTTTTTTTTTTGTTTCCTTAAACTACATTGGATCAGGACAATTCAGTTCACTCTAGGTCGGCCCACAAAGGGGTAAAGTACTCCAAATTAGCAGGATTTTGTTCACAAAAGATTGAACACTCGATCTTTGCTTAAGGGGTGAGAGTATCGAATCGCTGACACCGATAGTACCTTTCTTGTTTATTAAAATAGTTGTCCTAATTGAGGTTCCTTGGATCTAATTAATCATTGTGTTAATGTTTTGCCCCAACATGAAAATGGACTTTACAAACAAAAAGAAAGTAGGAAGAAAGGGAAATTAAGCAAATACTAGCTAAAACTAAAATGTCTGATTATGGCCGACATGAACTCATGAAGAAGATTTGAGCTTGAGATGTGAACCCAAATGGGGCTTGTACTACAAAGTACCAGCCCCGATCCACTAGACCAGGCCCAACCCATTGTACTTGCATGATCGACATTCGAGAGTGGTCCAAACCTTGATCATGGTACTTTCTATATTGCACCTATAATATTTTGTTTCGATTTGATATCATTTCTTGTTTTTCATTCCATATGTTAATAATTTGTTTAAAATTCACGTCACCTATTTATTTACGAAACGAGATCATTCGCATGGCATGATAATAACAAAAAAATATTAAGACGAAATAGTCGTTTGATACAAAATATTAATGTGGCCCGACACCTAATGGGTTATCACCAATAATTACTCTTAACTAATTGCAAATAATGTTTTCCATCAAATTTAATACACAATTTATTAGTGTCCTTCTCATTCACCAATTGCGTGGTGGTCCAAAATGAGGTTCTTACGCCTTTAATGGAGTCCCTAATACATGGATCTAAACATGATTTAGGTCGGAAATTAATCATACCCTCTCAGTCTGGACGACCTCGCGAAACGAACCGAAATGCAATTAAATGAAGATTATAGATTGCGCCCGACGAATCGGGCTGCCTACGTACCACTTAGGGATCAAGTCTAACGTAGTTCTTAATTTATGTATGAATTTTCTATCGTGAAGATGATTCGTAACACGAGCTATCCAAATTTATATAAAGGATCGTACTGTCCAATCTTAGTCTGAATACGAAGATATGAGTAGGTTAACGAATGTATTAAATATCGTCGTCCCCCCCTCTTCATTCATAAATGCGGATATTTATAGTGTCCATACTCGTTGTACGAATACTATTCCGCCAGCTGGATGATCTCCTCAAATATCACCACGTGTTATTAGTGAACGGTCTGGATCGTAACTTTTTAGGGTCGGGTACGGGTCAACCCTACCCCAATGGAAGGAACACACGGATCTTGTAGTGTTTTGCAATTTCGAGGTTCGATAGGGATCTGTAGTGCAAATATGGCCCTTATTTCCCTTGGGTCGTTCGTCTACACCGTACACAGCATAATAAAGACATGCTATCGAAATAGATACGCATCCGCTTGTTTTAATAATCGCACCGTATCGCAATATCACGAGGTAACGAGGTAATCAAAATAGGTGGGTCCCCTTAGTAGCATACTTTTTAGCATATCAAAACACTTTTTTCAATCTTTTGATCATTTGAGTTGCTTCCTCCAACTTACTATGGTTGTGTTTGAATTTAATGGCTTTGATAAAAATATTTCAAATTCATGATAATAAATTTGTTGAGATTGTTTGAATACTTTCTTTACCTAGAGATATCATATTCTTGGAGTTATCATGTTTAACTATGTTTTCATTTTTTATTTTTATTTTGAATAATTATGGTGTATTCCAAGTACATAAAGTCATGTGACATCTTCCTTTCAGATTTTTTCGCCAAATTCAAATACTATCATCTAAACTCGACTTAATACTATTGGTTTTTGCCCTTCAATTATATAAAGCAAAATGGACTAAATGGAAGTTCTAATACTTCAAGTCTCGATATAATCACAATCACCTTTCAATTATATTATTATGGTCGTCCAAGTACTCAGAGTCACAAACTCCTAAGAATGATTCAAATATGATGTGATGTAAATAACACCTTCAAGTTGGGATGTCTAAAGAACAACAAACCAATAGGATAGGCGAGAGAGATTTCCTAGCTAAAACCCTCCTAAAATCAAGTTAGCATCTACGAAACGTCAAATAACCAGAATTCAAAGAATGACCAGAAAAGTTAGATCATGTCCTTGTGTTTCTTGGGAGCTTACTTGATCGTTGGATGGTTTTCGCCGAAAAACCTCCCAAATTTTCTAACCTTTTGATTTGCTTCAGGTCATGCTCACTCATCTATCCCGACTTGAAGACAATCTCGAAGGCTTGATCACTTGTCGGGAAATTCTTTGTTGCACCAAGTGTACCATACACCAAGTGGTGTATATTGTGCCACATCACATGATGTGATCAATCATACGTTAACGTGATACAACATACATCACTTGATGTATGATACTACCGGTGCAGCACAAAATTTTCCTCATTTGCCCCTGAAAACAAATTCCCTCGTCATCAATATACCTCAAGGAATCCCATCCGGCCCATGCGATTCATCACCTACTCTCTTCTCATTTTGTTTGGATAGATTCATAAAACTATTTGAAAAGGTCTCCTAACACCATGGGGAAACCATAGATAGACCTAAAGAAAGTATAGAACCAAATTAGGATAGAAAAATTGTAGTATGCGAGACTCTGCCCATGTGAAATAGCACTAGACTAGATCTACTCCAAATTTATTTAAATTACGCCAAAGATTTTGCGAGAAAGAAGCCAAATCACAAATAAAGAAATTGAAAGGCAAGTGCGCTTCAGGTGACTATGATGTTTCGTGGCAGAGGATGTATGTGTATAGAGTATGTCAAATAGATCCATCTCACTCCATTTAAAAATGGGCATTTTCAGAAAACATGTGACTAATCCTAGAGTTTGCATTAGATTTTATCAACTCTTGTGTTTCCTAGTATTTAACACGGTCATGTAAATTTTCTTTTATCTATTTTTTTTTCAAGACAGTGGAGTCTGATGTTACTTTCGCGTCTCTTCGCTGAAGCACTCATTGGATTTGAACTATGGATCAATATATAATGAATTTATTTTAGATAAAGATAAACAACTAAATAACGTTTTTTTTATAGGAGAACTAGAGTATTCTGGGGAGCTTTTGGTATCAGAGTCCGAAAATAATTACAGTTATTTATATGCAAAGTTTCATATATAGCTAGGGTTCAGATATTTGTTTATACTAGAAAGTATCACGTGTTTCGCACATGGTGATTCGATAAGAAGTGAAATTGAAGTAAATATGTCTCGTTTATTGACAAATGAATAACTGGTTAAGAATTGATTATTTTGTAGTGTCTATCTTATATTTTTTGCCTCAAATACCACCAATAGTCCCCCAACTCTATCATTTGTACCATTTTAGTTGCTTAGCATTCAAATGCACTCAAATAATCTCTCAAATATATTATCTGTCTCACTTTAGTCACTCGTCACTCAAATGCACTCAAATAGTCCCTCAACTCTCGGATTCATCTCATTAAAGTCTCTCGAGTCAATTATCTGTTGAAAAATGACGGAACCTTGAGGCATGTGACCTACACCATGTTAGGACACGGTATTTTTTTTACTTTTGCAAGAATTTTTCTTTCAAAACTTCCTACTTTTATCTATTTTATTTTATATTTTTCTAATTATTTTTAATTTAATTTTTTTTTCATTCGGTCCCAAAAACCCTAACCTTAACCCACTTTTTTCCCTCATCCCACTCCCCTAACTCAATCTCCTCCACCTTCTATCCACCGTGTGTGTTGCCACCACTCATACCCTTCTCAAATTGTGCCGCTGCCCCCCACTTTTTGAAAATCAAATGACGTTGCCCTACCTTTCGAAAATCAAACATTGCTATCCCCACCTTTTGAAAATCCAATGATGTTGTTCCATTCTCTGCAAATCCAACCCTGTCGGCTCATCCATGCCGCCTCCTCTATCATCTATCAAATCCCCCTCCTCCTCCTCCACCATCTGCAAATCTTGTTGTTCATTTCCTCTCGCCATTGCTGCCCTGTTAGCCACTTTGAATTGTTGCAGATGGCTGGTGAGTTGTTTTGGAGGAACTTGTTTTGCAAAAGTGAAAAAAAAAACTCCAGGGACTTTAATGGAATGAATCTAAGAGTTGGTGGACTATTAGAGTGCATTTGAGAGATAAGAGACTAAAGTGGGTCAAATAATATATTTGATGAACTATTTGAGTGCATTTGAAAGATGATGGACTAAAGTGAGACAATGATAAAGTTCAGGGACTATAAATGGTATTTAGCCTATACTTTTTATTAATGTGTTTTGTAACCATATATCACTACCATGTGTCTTCAACTAAATCTATTTCAAAAAATTAAACTTTTGATAAAATAATATTAGTATTATTTTTTAACATGTTTATGCATAGATCATTAGTCCATGTATCTTTCCTGATTTACATGAAAGGACATTATTGTCCAATTAAATAAATTAATAAGTGAAGTGTCATTATAAGAATATGGGAGTGCTGATTTCAATTTTCTAAAACCATTTTAAATATCGTATTACATAAAACACTCGTGTTTGTGAGTTCTTTTGAATTAAGAATAAAATATATTATATTTCCGAACTAATAGTACTTATGTGATTTTATTCTTAAATATGCTTTTTTTATATTTGTTACCATGCTAATAACTTTAAGTACGTATAAACTTTTAGATATATGTTGATAATTTTATTGTACAAGCACGTTATGTCTCATAGCAGTGAAAAATTAATAAAAATATTTATATAAGAAAATGATCATCTATATCCCAGAATATGCATTCGTGTCTCACATTTATTACTTTGTTTCTTAATGTCAGAATAAGGCATGATTTTTTAATTTATCTTTTTAATCTTCAAAGCAACTCACTCAAAAGTAATGATCCAACACTATAACAATTTACTGCTAATTACCAAATACTAAAAAATATTTATAGAATTATTTAAGATTATCAAAGTTATTAACCAACTTTTTGTTAAGTTGGAATATTGGTTGTGGGTGAAAAAAATTTCTTCTTCTTTGTTGGTGGTTGGGTAAAATGTATTTTATTTATTGGTTAGTATTTTAGAAAAAGTAGAAATCTATTTTTTTTATATTAAATAGTGTCCTACTACTAACATATTTTATTTTTTTATCAATAATTAAAAGAGTTTCTAACTACTATAATAATTTCAGATACTACTAAATAGTTTCTTACTCCTCAATGGACTCTTTTACTTAATAAATTCAATTAACTATTATTTAATTAATTATTAATAATAAAGGTAAGTATGAAACTTTTCTCATAATAGAACAAATAATTAAGTTATTCACACATTTGTATAGGTGTTAGATAGATATGGAACTTGCAGTGCCGAAACTCCTTATAGGAATCAATTGGACGACATATGATTAGACCAATTTAATAGTACGCATGTATTGAAGAAGAAAATCAAATTGGCTTGTCCTCATCAACCTCATTAAACAATAAATTTTCTAGAAAGTAGAAATTATTATGAATAATTATTTGTGGATGTCTATTCATCTCCCAATTTTTTTATGGTCACTTAATTTTAATCATTATGTCTACTCATCTCCCAAAAACTCTTCATCTCCATGACTTTTCATTTTCCATCATGAGTAAATATAATTTACTCCTTAGGTAATAAATCTTTGGTATTCTAGTTTTGTGCCTATAAATAGGTAATGACATTGTATTGTAAATACACACAAGAATATCAATAAAAGAGTTCTCTACTTAATTCTCTCATTTTATTATCTCTCAACTTTATAATATTTGAGTTTATTTCATAACACGTTATCAGCACGATCCGTCTCAAGGTGTTAATCATTTTGAAATTTGGCAAAAGATATACATGGGGTACTCAACATATGATGTAAAATGCAGTGAGAAATTTTTGTGAGTTATTACGAGTTTGTAAAGATAATTGTTGGACAAGGTTTTTAAAACAAAGCAAGAAGAAAAGGTAAAGAAAAGGTATGTATATTTCAATATTTAACAAAAGTAGATATATGCAATAATTCTCTTGATGCTTGGAAAGAAGACACATGTATATGTGCATATATTTGATTAGTATTAATCTTTTGAATAATCCTATCATGTTGAATGATTGTTATGTTCTTGATAGTTGAGTGGGAGTGTTTTCCAAGATAAGGAGAAACGTTTTGATGAGATCATATAATTCAAAGTGAATATTTGTTGAAGGAAGGATATAAGAATGATCTAATTTATCCTTGTATTTTCATGAAAAGATCTGGAAATGAGTTTGTTATAATTACAGTTTATGTTGACGATTTAAACATCGTTAGAACTCCTGAAGAGATTCAAAAAGCTGTTAATTGCTTAAAGAAAGATTTTGAGATGAAAGATCTTGGAAGAACAAATTTTTGCCTTGGGTTGCAAATTGAATATTTAAAGAACAAATTTTTTATATATCAAAACGCTTATGTATCAAAGGTGCTAAAGCGGTTTTACATGGATAAATCACATCCATTGAGCACCCCGATGATTGTAAGGTCACTAGATGTAAACAAAGATTCTTTTCCGACCTCGAGAATGTGATGAAGAACTACTTGGTCCTGAAGTACCATATCTAAGTGCAATCGGTGCACTAATGTATCTTGCTTGTCATACTCGACTTGATATAGTATTCGCTGTAAATCTATTAGCAAGATATAGTTCTTCTACTACGCGAAGGCATTGGAATGGGGTTAAGCAGGTACTTCGCTATCTTAGAGGAACAATGGATATGGACTTGTTTTATTCAAATGTACCTAAGTCTGAATTGGTTGGATAAGCAGATGTTGGATATATGTCTGATCCTCATAATAGTCGTTCACAAACGGGCTATTTATTTACATGTGCTGGCACAGCCATTTCATGGCGATCTATGAAACAAACTATATCGGCCACATCATCTAATCATGCAGAAATCTTAACTATTCACGAGGCGAGTCGAGAATGTGTTTGGTTAAGATCTATCATTCAACATATTCGAGGGACTTGTGGTTTATCTTTTGGAAAAATGATCCCAACAATCTTATATGAAGATAATTCTGCATGTATTGCACAATTGAAAGAAGGGTACATTAAAGGAGATAGAACAAAGCATATTTCACCAAAATTCTTTTTCACTCACGATCTTCAGAAGAATGGGGATATCAATGTTCAACAAATCCGTTCCAGAGATAATCTTGCTGATTTGTTTACCAAGGCACTTCCCACAGCAACATTTGAAAAACTAGTCTACAATATTGGCATGCGTAGACTGAAAGATCTTGACTAATATTGTCATGAGGGGGAGATAATACGCGCTGCACTCTTTTTCCCTTAACCAAGGTTTTTCCCACTGGGTTTTCCTGGTAAGGTTTTTAACGAGGCAGCATCTGATTGCGTATTGATATGTACTCTTTTTTCTTCACTAGGTTTTTGTCCCATTATTGGGTTTTTCCTAGTAAGGTTTTAAAGAGGCATATTTTTAAGTGATAGACATCCAATGGGGAGTATTATGAATAATTATTTGTGGATGTCTATTCATCTCCCAATTTCTTTATGGCCACTTAACTTTAATCATTATGTCTACTCATCTCCCAAAAACTCTTCATCTCCATGACTTTTCATTTTCCATCATGAGTAAATATAATTTACTCTTTAGGTAATAAACCTTTGGTATTCTAGTTTTGTGCCTATAAATAGGCAATGACATTGTATTGTAAATATACACAAGAATATCAATAAAAGAGTTCTCTACTTAATTCTCTCATTTTATTATCTCTCAACTTTATGATATTTGAGTTTATTTCATAGCAGAAACATACATTTATTTACAAAATTTACATTTTCCCTTGATTTCAGGCCACAGGTAGCTCAAGCACTGGGCTAATTAGCTAAGCAAACCTAAGTAAGTTTAAGAAATAAAATAATGCTAATGTGAAGCTAAATTATAATGACATCGAAATTCTTTTTCGGGCCTATTAATAATGTGCCCACTGGATCTTGATATTTAATTTCTGGATACAGTCTTGAGGAAGGATCCAGTTCTGGTAATTTCTCGGAGTGGTTCGTCTGTGAATCTGATTAAATTGCCCATTATTGTACCTGAATTAGGCCCAACTATATATATATATCCAATGTCCCCTATATTCATGCATTATCAGTGCTGGCCGGCCCAATACTCCTTGCAGGATTCATTGAAGCTCCTGAAACTAGCCTACATTTAAAAAAAAAAAACTTAATTTGAAACAAATTTTAAGGACTTTTTAATTTTATTTTAGAAAAGTAAAAAGTTGTTAATAAACCCAATATTTGTTAGCTTAATGGTATCAGCTTTTACTTTCACGTGGGAGGCCCTGAGTTCAATTTTAGACTATCACAAGTCGTGACTTTCCTCTCCTTATTTGAAGTGTTATAGAGTCTGTGTGGTCTATGATCAAAAAACTATCGACCCAAATTTATTGGATCAGGGTATCCCCTCGCCTAAATTTTTTAAAAAAGTTGTTAATAAGAGACAATTAAAGGGAATGACTTCATAATTAATTAATTACCCTGCTATTAGAACGCGACTAGTATATATAGTCATTCCAATGGCAATTCCAGCCAGCTCTCCAATCTGCACAAGTAATAAAATTAATGTCGTGTACGTGTTGATTAAGTTAACCTCCATGTCATATCCCATATTTGATTTTCTTATGTCATATCCCATTTTGGACTTGCGCATTTAACGAATGGGCTTTTGGATATGGAAGTTCATTTATAAAAAATGTTATTTGTTTGATAATAAAATTTAAATAGACTTTTCGAATAAGTCATTTCTCTAAAAGTTTATTTTGAAGAAGTGCATGCATATAAATGATTTTTGAACTTTTTTTTTTCTAGTACTTCTATAATCAGTCAGTTAATTGTAACTTTGCCAAACACTTTATATTTGTAAATGCACTTATTTTAAATGTCAATAATTTTGAAAAGTTCCTCCTACAAATGGACTTATAAATTGAGAAGTGGATTCAAACACATTCAATATATATGACACTCCTTTTGAGATCATACCTTAATTATTGGATATAAAAAAGTTCTTACATAGCATTATACAATAATATATCATCATTTATACTTTGTTCAGGCGATCCTGAATATAAAATTTAAAATATTGACCAAATTGAACATATATTTGATATTGCCAAATACCATATAATAAAATATTATCTCAAAGAACAAGACATATCAACAAGTAATTGGACAAGAAACAATGATTTTATTGCTGATAGAATGCAAGAACTTGAACTACAAGTGTGTTATGATGCACGAACACGGACACGAAACATGTTTATGGACACGACATGGGACATGGATACGTGAATTTTTTAAATTAGTACACAGATACTGCTAGGACACGAATATTCATGTGTATTTTTTCTTTTCTCTCAATAGCTGGACACGAACACGGCGCGTGTTCGACACTGCACAGGATGATTTTTCGAAATGCCGTGCATCATAGCAAGTGTGCCTATGCTCTCCAAATGCCTCAAAGTTCTTAAAATGAGTCACTCATATTCTATTTATAGTCTTCAACGTCCCTGGTCTCGTGCATCGCATGTGAGTAGTCCCGCTCCCATTTTGCTACATCGTGTTGGTGTTGCTGCTACTTGCATTAGAATGTGGCATAAATATGGGGAACATGCATCGTGGTTGCACTCGTTGTAATTGTCATTGACTACACCGAGAGTTTGGGTAGAACACACAGGCTATGTTTGGTTATGTTTTGAGATGACATTTTGGTGAGAATTATTGGTGAGAAATTTATGGGGATACATGCGTGTTTGATGAGATTGTGTTTGGTTTTATTTTAGGAGTTGGTTTTTGAGTGTGTTTCTTTTGTGAGATAATATTTGATTTTGTTTCCAAAGGAAACAAAAGTTGCTGCAGCAGTCAAATCATAAAACTTCTGTTAGAGATGAGAGAGAAGAGAGAGAGCATATAGAGAGGAGTGTAGGGACAAAGTAGGTATAGAAAGATAGAAAATAATTATTATGTTTTTTTTGGACCAAAAAAGTAGTGTATTTTTGACCAAATATTTTGTGAACCAAACATGGTTTGGTGAGAATTTTGTACCAAATATGGTATGGAAACATGACCAAACATTGCCATAATGTTCGACCAAAGTTGGGGTGTGTTCGACAACATGGACTGTGATGGTTAAACACATAGTGAGATTATAGTGTTCGACCATATTGATTGTGGTCGAACACTAAGTGTTTGGCTGCAGTCATGGGCTTCAATCTTTGCTTCGACTCTAGAGTTAATTAAAACGCCCCGACCTATTACATTTGGGGTCAAAGCTCTGACCTATTTAAATTAGTAATAGTTTTAACATTGTCACTTGATATTTTGTTACTAATGTATTAGTTTTTCTGTAGTGTATTCTTATCGAGACCTATTTTTTATTAGGCCTCATCTAAGTTTTGGGTATGGGCATTTTTAACCATATGGCCATATCAATATTGATTTTTTGTTTGGACAAGACGAATCACATGATCACATTATATATCTACCAGATCAAATTGTACGCAGAGCGTGCTTCTAGTTATAACTCTACGGGCTTATATATAGTTATAACTACAACAACATTTATGAGTTTGTATGTAAAGTAGGCTTCAATAGTATTCAGCAAATATATATTAACCCATTTCATGCATTTCCATACTAGGAGAGAAGCCCAAATTAAGTGCACAACACAAACCATATGCGCATATGCATATAGACAATATATCTCAACATATACATACAAGAATTTGACTACCATAACATGTGATTATGTTTTTAGTTTTTTGTCAACCAGAATTTGAAGGAGCCAGCTCTTGGACAATTGCTCCTGTAACAGTCGTCATTAATAAATTCAGAATGAAAATAGGACCAGATAGTGAAACAGAAATACATATATATATATATATATATGTGTGTGTGTGTGTGTGTGTGTGTGTGTGTAGCAGCAAGCAGCTGATCAGGAAAGAAAAAAAAAAATGAATAGCAGCTAGCAGGCCACCACTGCCCAGTTACTGCATGCCTATTATTAATGTAAGAAAACAAAAACACATGAGCAGGTTAAAAAACAGAATTTCTGGATATATAAAAAATAACAACAAACTCATAGAAGCCAAAATTCCTCTAAAATGGACCTACTATTTGAAGCCTACTCAATTTGGTGTTTTTAAATTAAATGAATTATATTAATTTGTAGCCACAAGTTTTTTCTTGGGTCTGTGCTGGACCATCTGGCTAGTCAATCTCAAGCCCATATTTTATATTTAATGATACAAAATAGACTTCAATTCATGCCTGCAATTAATACACTGTAAAAAATGTTACAATTATTTTTATCTCATTTTAACTAAGTCCCAATAAATGGAAAAAAAATAAAAGTTCAATGCCAGAAAATTTGTGTATAATAATACAGTACATGTTCATCACAACTTGCAGAGGATTAAAATAAATTGAAAAAAAGAATTATAGAAAAAGGAAAGAATAAAGTGGAATAGGGTCCATAAACAGCGAAAGGTGCATATACCAAAATGTGAATGAATTAAAGGTGTATTGTCATATAGCTTGGGGGTCTTATTTTAGCCCTTTTTTCTCTCTCTCAAACCCAAGTTTTATGGTCCCAACCCATTGCTGGACCCTCTCCCTCCGAACCATGTCCGCTCTTCACCCTACAGTGAACATGACCTCACTTTCTCTCTATCTCTATCTATATCTATAGATATGTGTGTGTGTGTGTATCAGTGTGTGTTATTGTGTGTGTGTGTCATAATCTTCTGAATTGACTTGTTTGCATGTATTTATTCTCATCTAAGCCACGGATAGAGCTTTCTCGGTCCTAATCCCACTTGCATTGCATCATGTGATATGGTCTTATATATCATTTTATGGAATAAATAAGATGTTAATTTGGCTTTGGTACGAGGGTTTTACACATAATTAAGATTTCAATTAATGTGATATTACTCGGAGAATTTGGCAAGCCCATATGGAAAGCAACCATGTTTAATCAAGCATTCGTTTCTAAAGCCCTGTTTTAGTACGGTGCTCGAAATTGTTAATTATATTTGTGATTTTGTAATGATAGGCGTTGTTGAAAATTTATATATACAAGTCAAGTTGTAAAATGTCACCTTCTTGTTCTTTTTCAATAATCCTTTCAAGACCATATGGAAAGCAACCATGTTTAATCAAGCATTCGTTTCTGAATTCCTGTTTTAGTACGGTACTCGAAATTGTTAATTATATTTGTGATTTCGTAATGAAAGGCGCTGTTGATAATTTATACATACAAGTCAAGTTGTAAAATGTCACCTTCTTGTTCTTTTTCAATAATCCTATCAAGACAAATCCTTTTTTAAATACATTATTTTCTTAGAAAAAACACACACATATATAGGGTTAAGATCTAATACATACCCTCTCTTAGATAAGATCTAAGACCCAATATACACCATTGGATACATTAAATTTAACAGTTCAAAAAATAAGGAAGAAACAGACAGGAAAAAATGGAAAATACGGATTAGGGGTATAATGGACAAAATGACAAAATTATACATCACCCATTTACCAAAAATAATGGCACATGATCTCCTACAATCTCTCAAAACTGATACTCACGAAAATCTCCACTTCAATATCACAATCTCAGCCCAAGATTAACGCAATCAATTTATAGAATCGTATTAACCTCAGATTTCGTTCGATTATCATAAAAAAAATTCTGAAACTCTAAAATTTCTGGAAAATCGAGATTGCAAACCCAAAATCTGAAAAATATTGAATTTCTGGAATTGGCGTTAACTCGTCGAATCGCTATGGGTTGCATGAGTCGCTGCTCGAATCGCTGGGGAAGACGATCGGAAAATAGCCATGAAAATGATAGATTTTCACGAACTGAAAAGTCGACCGGAAAATATCAATCTCCCCTACTGTATATTTGTGTATTAGCTATTGTATAATGTATTAATTAGCTATTGTATAATGTTTATTAACTATTGTATTTACTGTATAATGGCTATATGATTCTGTATATTGGCTTATATTTTACTGTATATTGGTTTATAAGATTGTAATTGTATGATGTATAAACACACACTGTATAATGAGTTGTATGATACTGTATAATATGTTATAACATACTGTATAATAGTTTGAAATCACTAATTGTATATCATTAATCACACACTGTATATCACCGTTGTATTTACTGTATAATGGTTAGGGGTGTACACGGTCGGGTTCGGGCGGTTTTACAAAAAAAACTAACCCGACCCGACATGTGCGGGTTGACAAAATATCAAACTGAAAATGCATAATTATCTTTTCAAATCGAGCGGTTCGGGTCGGTCGGATTTAATGTTTTAGCGGGCGGGTTGGCGGGTTATCAAATTATAGTTATAATTTTTACAACTTAATTTTAGTTATAACTAGTAAATAAGAAATTAATTATTATACTTTTTGTATATTTAACTAAAAAAATTGAGTTGGTGACAAATATACAAATAAGTGGTGTTATTAAATAAAATTCATATTACCATGATTTCTAATGAGTGAAAAACTCTAAAATAATAATAAAATTAATGCTTTTTGTAAATTTATCATCAAAATATACATATACATATAAATTTTCGTTCAAATCAAATAAAAACAAGTGTTCAAACGAGTCAATTTGTTTGCTCAAATAAAAAATAAAATATATTACATGAATATGAATAAACCACTCTTATTAGAGAGTATATATACATATATAATTTTCAAAGTTTAGTGTTAATCTTTAACTATATATACTTATACTTGTAACATAAATGATTAGCGGTCGGGTTGCGGGTTAGGCGGGTTACAATTATTAAACCCACCACCCGACCCGAAAGTGACGGGTTGCAATATTTTCAACCCGCCACTATTATTTAATAATTCTAAACCGGCGGTTTTCGGGCGGATCGGATCGGGGGTTTAAAAATCACTAATTGTGTTGTCACTAATACCACACTGTATAAGATGTTGCATAATGGTTTATATGATATGTATTTGCTATTTACAAGCCTTAAAAACTAACAAAATGCAATTTTGAAGCCCTAAATGATCTCAGATGGCTAGAATCACGAGACCGCACTGCTAAGCAGTGCGTCTTGTTCAACACGCCGTTTGGCTATGACTGTGCGATTTTTGTGTCATTCCAACACAGTGAATTTTTTTCCCATGTTTTCGCTTACATCATTGTTATTTGCTTTGATTTTTGCAATATACAGAATCTGTTATTTGTTTTTGTGAAGATTCTGTATATTGCTTAATTAGTTAATGTATCATAAAAAGTATAACGTGTTAAAATGCACTGTATATCGCTATTGTATTCACTGTATACTTGCTTACATTCGACTGTATAATTATTAAACTGACTTTCTGTATTGCATTTAATACCATACTATATAATCACGTTATATGGACTGTATAATGAAATATAATAAACTGTATATTGATGATTAATGTATTGTATAATATATACACAAAAATTGGTTGCATGATCACTTGCATCAACTGTAACTACGCGTATGTGCTATTGTATATCACATTTATATCTACTGTATATTGACGTTTCAGCAGATGCGCATCATTAACATATATTTTTCGTAAACACTCAGACGATATAATGAAAAACATAATAAAAAACTATTGATAATGAAGAAAAAAATGCAGAGTTCGCGATGAATGATGCAGAAAAAAATGCAGAATTCGCAATTATGATTCGAAAAAAAAAATGAATTTGGAAGCAGAATTGATGAATGATGAAAAGATTTCAGATTCTGGTAATTAAATTCATAATTTCTGTAAATAGATCGAATTATAATTAGAAATAAAAATAAATTGGGAAACAAAATCTGTTATGGGAGCAATATCAGGAATCTATTATGGGAAGCATGAGTTTGTTACGTTTTGCTGACTAAAATGCCCCTGCCAGCATTAAAACAATTTATATAATCCGAAAAATGAGATAAACCCACACCTTGGGGTCAAATTGAATCAGAGGCCTAGATTGGGTCTTAGATCTTACCTAATGCCAAGGTATGTATTTGATCCATATCCCACATACACACACACACACACACACACACACACACATATATATATATATAGGGTCAAGATCGAGTACATACCTTCTCTTAGATAAGATATAAGATCCAATATACACCATTGGATCCATTAAATCCAACAGTCTAGAATAACCCTAGAAACAGGCGGGAAAACCCAATTTTACTTAACTGGGGGTATAATAGTAAAAAAACACCCAATTATACAGCTTGCACTCCCCCCATTACATCCACGATCTCCCTGATTTCTCTCGCATTCAAACCCAATCCTAAAGAACCCAAAATCACGATTTGAATCGAATTAAATGCATATCTTTCCGAATCTAACTGCCTAATCTTGTTTCGCACATAAAAAAAACCCTAAAAAAAAAAAAACCAAAAGTGAGTTTTTTTCAGCAGAAAATGAGGTCGAAAAACCCTTCCATCGGCGCAGGTACCCATTGAATCAATGATGTTGTTCGAGCATATGGATGATAAATTTATGAATATAGATGATTTCGATGTTAAATAACTTCGATTTTGTTTCATTTGCTGTAACTACACGCTATTTATTGGGGACGAATAATGACTTTTTATTGATTTTGAATCCATATTTGTATAATCACATGCTGGTTGTTTTGAAATTAGTGTGTAATGCTACTGTATGATGAGTTTGCGTACATTGTATATTGACTTAAATGATAATGCATAATGATTTAAATATACTGTATAACGTTTTTTGTATTCTAACTGTATGATGTATAAACACACTGTATATTGCCTTATATGTTGCTGTGTACTAATTTTAATGTACTGTATAATGAGTGTGCACGTAATGTATACTGAATTGCATGCTACTGTATAATGATTTAAATATATTGTAATTGAATGATGTATAAACATACTGAATATTATATTGTATAACATGTTATAATATACTATGTAATGAAATCTTCTTTTATTAATAATATATGATACATTAACACAGATTGTATAATACATGAACTGATATATAATAGGTTTATTTGTTGGTGTGTAATATCTTGATTGTTTCTGTATAATGTGTAAACCAATACTAATATTTGTATACTACAGGTTCTGAGGAAGAGCCATCCACCTCGTCCACCTCTGCTTCGGAAGATAGGTACCAGATTGTTCCTGTAGATGCAGTGCCTGTAGATGTTATGGAGCCTCTAAAAGTCGTTGAAAGTGATTCGGATGACGAATACGTAGAATCAGCCGAAGAGACAGAATCAGAACCGCAACGCACATCTACGAAGAGGCGCGCGAAACAACCTCTTGCGAAAACACCATCAAAACGAACAAAAACAGATACTGTACAGAAACATCAAACTAAGGGGAGGAAAAAGTCGGTAGATTATACACAAATATGAGTTTCTATGAAGGTGTTGGTGGAAACCATTTCAACCCTGACAGAACCGCAACAAAATTGGGTTAAACTGTCTGGTTTTGGAGCGTTTTTAGAATTCAAAATCAAGGAGCTCCCTCACAAGCTCGGTTTTAAAATTGTAAAGGCGTTAAATCCAGGAAATTTTAGATTATCTCCGCCTGGAGGCAAGATTAATATTAAAGAAGAAGATGTGGCGGAGGTTCTAGGTTTTCCACACGGTGAGCGTCGTATAGACCTAACGGTCAAGAATCAAGAGAGGGTGGACCTGTGGACAGATCAATTTGGGCTTCTAAGTCCAAAAAATTTAAAGTTACGGCTCAGATGATATTAAATGAACTGAGGTCTGAACATGAAGCAACCGACCAATTCAAGCTGAACTTCGTGATGATTCTCTACAATTGCTTGATAGAGACACCTAGTACAACATTTGTCAACAAGAAGATGCTGAATTTCAAAGGTGATCTTGCTGAGTTGGCAAGTTACAACTGGCCCAGACTTGTTATGGACAGTTTGGCCGACACAAAGAAATCATGGGAAGAGGATCCGGCGTCTCGTATGTATACGGGTCCTCTTCTTTTTCTGATTGTCACTGTACATTAACTATTCTAATTTTATTTGTGTTCAAAAACTGTGGTTTTGATGATTACGTATGATTTATATTTTTTAATTTGACACTGTATTTTAACTGTGTGATGTGTGCATTCACACTGTTTAATGTATTGTATTGTATATACTCTATTGTGTAATGTCCTAGAATATACTGTATAATGTATTAGGATACACTGTATAATTTTTAATGAGTTGCTGTCTATTGGGTTGTAACCTACTAAATACTAATATTTTTTAACTTTTTTTGTTTTCTATTAATGCAGATATTGTATGCTGACAGAGTGAATTACAAGGGCCATGCGACAGTCCCACGATCAATCCCGGCATGGCTTACTTGGACAGACGCCTCCCTACGAGAAAAGAGTGTCGTAGAACTTCAACCAGGTAATTTCGGAACGGGGGTAATATCAAAGGCACAATGGTTGTTGAAGAGTGACAAGGGTAAACATGTTGTTCAACACGTTGAAGATCCAAACGAACCCCCTTCCTCGCTGCAACCTCCGTCACAACTAGTGCAAACAATCACGGATTTGAATACGCTTGAAGAGGTATACATGTCTCTGTAAAATCTATGTACTGCATCCTGTTTAATAAATTGCTCTACTTTAACTATATGATGTGTAGCCATATAATGTACACTTCAAATAAAAATATTCACAGGGGATGCTGGCAAATTTGGAAAAAGCTTCCTTGAACCTGATTGACAATACTATCAGGTACAACGGATACATGCAGTCGTGTGATTCTGTATTCCCGTCAAATCCACGATTAAAAGAAATTCAAAAAATTGTGATCAATACTATCAGGAGAGTGTACAAAATACAACCGGGGTCAGAGGATGAACCACTATTTGATCCTCACAAACCTACCGAGCAACACGAAAAACCGCCATCCCCCAAACAACATGCATCCGGTGCTGATCAGTCTGTCCACCCCGAAGAAGTCGCACCCGCACCCGATAGAACAATTAGTACGCCAATGCCTTCACGGCCAACTTTTGACTTGTTGTCACAACATACGCCACCGAAAGAACACCAAGCGGCTGAAGTTAACCCACGAGAACCAATCATCCTCTCAATGCCAAGCTTTGACTTGTTGACACAGCAAACACCACCAGAAAAAATGCAGCGGCCTGAGACGGGTGGCAGACAACTGGCTGAGGCGGTGACAATTACTAGACAATACACCGTTGATGCCTCCAATGTCACAGAACAAGAGCCTTCGTCATCTACAAATTTGACCGTTAAACCGGCTGCCGTGGAATTCATTGGTGAGCAAAGGAGACTGTTGAAACCAGCGCCAGACACTTGTTCTCCGTACATTCAACGGGTCGTGCATATAAGCTCAAAGCAAAGCGCAATGGAAAAAAGACTATGGGAATGGATGAAGCATGTTGATGAGGAGAACATGTGAGTACATATCATTTTTAAATAAATTTGTTTTATTGAGATTCCTGTTAATACTATATGCACACTGTATAATAACTCATTGTATATTGTATAATGTTACACTGATTACTGTATAAACACTGTATAATATGGTCTGCGTAAATACAACCTGTATAATGCATAAAATCCTTTTGTATACTAACTCATTACAAACTGTATGCTGTTTTTTCAGGACTATTGTTTTCCATTGTGGTGATATGATGTGCACTATTTGGGATATAAAGTCCTTGTATCAACGCACTGAGCTTTTATCTGGTGTGATTGATACTTGGTCATTCCTGTTGAACAACGCCGAGGCGACGAGATCTCCAACATCACCACTCAGATTTTTTTTCCACCTGGCCGACACGGTAAAATATACTTCTTATATTTCGTTAATAGATACGTTATAATGATATGCATGCTAACTATTTTTTAAAAAAAAATGGATAACAGATGTTTTTCGCTTCAAATAAATCAGAAAAAAGTACTCATGTGCTGCAACAAAAATTCAAGGATAACGTTAAACATCGTATGAACACGTTTCCAAGAGTCAACATAACCGATGTTACATTGGTAAGTTAATATTGTTCATTTTTCATAATTAACGTATTTTATGTAACTTTATTAACACCACTTTCATCCATCAATAAATAGGCCGTCTTTCCAATTTTCCACGCTGGACACTACTATGTGATATGTTTTAATTTGAAGCAACCAGCTATTGAGATCCTGGACAACAGCGCAACGGAGGTCTCGATTGAAAACAAATATCAACATGTGCCATTCACTTTGGTACCTATCCTCCAAACACTAAAAACATTTTTGATGTCGAAATATCGTTGTTAAGTCTACACTATAACACAATGAATATACTCAATTGACTTTAAAGTATACAGTGATGCACCATATAAATGTATAGTAAAATCACTGTATAATGATGTAGTCACTGACTGTGTATGGATATATTACAACACTATATAATGTTACATAATTGCACTGCATAATTATTTATTACATGCTGTATAATGAAAATAATACTCTACTGAATAATGACATATTAAGATACAGTATATTAATATATTTATACACTGAATCTTACATTTTTTGTTTGTTGTTTCAAACAGAGGGACATGTTTGTGAGTTTCCTGATGGATATCAACCATCCGGCTGGAAATGCATTGTCAGCTGAAGAAATTGTAAGGCTTCCAATGCCTTGGCGTACACACCGAAACAAATCGGATTGTGGTATTTTTGTTATGCGTCACATGGAGACTTACCTCGGTGGAGGGCTGAAGTATTGGGATCCGGAATTGGGTCCAGAAAACGTAACGTTTTACACTTTTTTATTTATATGTATGAAATTTTGTGAAATTCTTTATTTCCTACCTATCTAACCTTAATATTCATACAATGCAGAAATTGCAAATTACAAAACTCAATAGATTGAGGGGGCTTTATCTGGAAAAGATCCTAACTTCTGAGCTAAACATACACAAAGACGAAATCCTCACACAGTCAAGGGGTTGGAACAGGAACAAGCTCAACATAAAAAGGGGAAGAAGGGATAGGATTAATCAACGTGTATTTGTTAGAACAATTATATTTGGTGTTAATAGACTGACTTTTAGCATTTCATTGTACATGTTTTTTATTACTTATTAGTTTTTGCTGCAATACAACGTTTATTCGGGCTGTTTAACTCTATAAAGTTTATTTAATGTACATAACTTGTTGTTCTGATTATTGAGTGTCATACTGTATATGTTCTGCAAAACATATACATTACACAATATGCATGTTATGCAGTAATTAAAGTTTCGATATACAGTTAACAATTTTACATTATATAGTATACTTATAAGCAGTATAGAAAAAATCATATTCATTATACATTATAAAAAATACTCAATTGTATTATGGAATTAAACTAAATAATACAAAAATTACTCAATTATACATTGGACATTATGACATTTTTTCATGCATTGAATAACACTTCATTGAACAGTCAATGATTCTGTATATATTGAGAAAACTGTATCCATTATACATTGAATAACACGCCAGTATACAGTGTGTAAGACTATATTATACAGTGAAATATACTTCATTCTACAGTAACTAAGGTATCTTCTATTTTCCCTTTGATGGACAAGTTCTTGCATTGTGCCCATCAACTTTTCCACACGCAGCGCATTTCCTCCTCTTGGGAACATGCTTGGATAATTCCACACTGCTCTTAATTCTTTTACCACACCCTTTGGTTCGGCTCATTTGAGGATTTCTGATCCCAAGCTCGTTCTCAATTTGGGGGCCCACAAGTGTCTCAATAATAGCAATCTTGTTCTTCTTATTTTCGTCATCCGCACCAACACTCAAATGAGACTTTATATCCACCAATTGATTTTTTATGTATTCGAGTTTTTCTTTGTTAAAACCCGCAATATTTAAACATGCTTGAAAATCGATCCAAATTTGACTCACATCATTTGTAGTCTTCTGAATCATCATGCGATATTGAGTCACGTACTTGTTGATTGAATCGGAAGCCATAATTTCTGCGTTTTTCCTCCACCTCCTTAAAACATACTTGTTTGGGATTTTATGTATTCGGCTTTGGTTTAATGCAAATATAATGTGTCTACACAAAATTCCCGCCTCCCAAACATTCTGCAAGAACAATCAACCTCATTGTTCGATACAACATGCTTCACCTGCAAACATGTGTACATTGAATATACTGTAACAAATATTAACTATAAGTACAATATACAGAATATATAATGATGGTATACATTATACCAAATAAATACCTCGTATAAATTGGTTTCGTTGTCTGAATCAAATACGACAAATGCTTTCACACCATCGACAGCATTTAGACTTTGAAGAATCACTTCATACGCAGACTTTTTGATTTCCACTTGTACATCGTAGAAAACAGCACGTGTGTATACCTCCGAAGCATCATACTCTATCGGCATAGGGGTTTCGGTTGATGGCTTAGATACCAAAGATTCATGGTTTAATCTTGCATTCGTATTCCTTTGCTTGTCCATAGCACTCTCAAATCTACTGTAGAACTCAATTATTGTGTCACCCTTTACGTAGAATTGGTTAAAGAATGAATTAACCGACTCTGAAATAGAAGTAGTCCTCAACAGCCCACCCATCGAAACATCTCTATAATATGCGGATACCCAAGAATGTCTGTTGTCGTATATTTCAGACAGCCATTCAATATGGCTTAGACCATAGTTTGAAACAAGATTGTTCCAACCCTCTTCAAACTCCAGAGTAGTTAAATCGTCATTATACACAAAATTATTCACCTTTCTCACTACTTCAGCATATTTACCAGTATGTGGTGAAATCTATATAAAAAACAATCACATGTATACATGTTATACAGTATATTTCATCACAATATACACTATCTAATGCAACATTATACAATTTTTTACACTAAGCTATACATTATGAACTGAACTTGTTAAAATTGCACTGTTCACTAAATACAATATCATACTACTGAAAAATAAATACTACTATCACAAAAAATAATATATAATGTAACAGACAATAAGGATTAAAATGGTGTAAAAAATTCGCACCTTGGTTGGGAACTTCTTCATGATATGCCACGCACACAGACGATGCCTAGCCTTTTTAAAAACACTAGGAATAGCTTGTTTCATAGCAGGACATTGGTCAGATACAATATATATTGGTTCCCGTCCCATCGCACGTGTAAAAGCTTCAAAAATCCATGTGTACGACTCAATATCTTCTTTTGCGATTAGAGAAGCACCAAATGTGACTATTTTCTTGTGGTTATCTAAACCAGAAAAAAGGAACAAACTTCATTTGGTACCTGAAATGTAGAATAGACTAAAATGTAAAAAAATACAAGAAAACATTAACTAAAACTATATTATACACTAAAAGACTAAGCATTATACAAGGATTAACAAATTGTTATACATTACATGTACACTGCCTATAATAAAAAAATGTATTCAGACATTGAACAGGAATGAAATTTATATTCATTACCTATTGGGAACAAAAATGTATATTATCATATCTTAATATCAATTAAATGTGCTTACTTGTTGGATCGAAATGTTGCATCAACCGAACAAACGTCCCCAAACAATTCAAAATTTCGTGTTGAAATAGGGTCGGCCCAAAACAACCTACACATACACCCGTCGTCATCAATATCGTGATCAAAGAAGAATCCTTCACATCCTTTTTTCATGTTCATGAACTTTCTAACAATCATCTCACCGTCGTTCTCACCGACGTATTGCTTCACGTCTCTTTTTGCATTTTTAAAATCAGTAGACGTTGACCCAATGTTGTTAAACCCACCCACAATTTCCTTTAGAAAAGAATATGATCTAACCGCACCAACGTTCACCTTTGATGCATTTAGGCAGAACATTATCTGTGACGAGTCAATATTCCGATTGATTTTCATAAACTGTTTACCCTCGTCTGTTGAAAGTTCGTGATTGTGCCGATCAACAAACTTCTTTATAACATATCCATCTACAGCACTAAACCTCATTACAATCTTAGCATTGCAGCCACAACGACTAATCATGCATTTCTTCTTCCTACCGACATCATCGGAATTTTTGTAAATACCGGATCGACTGCATACAAAGTGCTTCGACAATACCGTACCATCCTTGTGTGTTTTTTGTGAGCATTTACGGACATCGAACCCACATAAGCGAGCGTATTTTTTGTAAAATTCAAATGCAATTTTCAAACTATCAAATGCCTTTCCAATGCAAGGTTTTGCCTCAGGGGCACACATTGGAATCCAATATTTGGATCCTCCAGGTGATGTGATCGAATTCGATGACAATGAAGATCCGGGACAATGATTCTCATTATCGTTATTGCTAACCGCTACTGATCCTGTTAAGAATGTACAATGAATTGCATGTTACTGTATACAATTATCATAATGTGCACATAATGTATACTGAATTAAATGTTACTGTATACAATCTTATATGATAACATAATACATTTTGTATTAACAAGATGTCATATAATGCTTAATGAGCCGTCATACTGTATAATAATGAGTATATAACGCTGTATAACATCGATGCATGTTCTATATATTGTTTTATTTATTTAATCTATCAGCTCGTGTATAATGTGTTAACATGCAATGTATAACGCACTTTGCAACACTACATAAATCTGTGCATTATATTGTATATAATTATGCAACTGACACTGTTTAGTGCATTTTAATATACGCTGCATACCCACTAAAAATGAACTGTACAAATACATATAACATCACTGTATACTATGTCTTAACGTTCTGTATATTATACATGCAGACCAAAACTGGTTCATTACCACTTAACACCATCTGTAACTTCACAATTAAAGCGTAATCAAATCCGCAAAACAATATCAAACAAACGCAATCGAACAATTTAATCATACCTGAGTCTATTTCTGCCATCAAAACTTAATCAAACGCTATTGTAATGAATGAATATATACTCAATTGAAGACGTTGCTTTCTTGTTTATGAATATCTCTTGAATTGATGTTGAAAAATCCCTAATTCCGATTGAAATTGCCGATGATGTGTCGATTATATAAGACTTGAATACTATCTCAAATCGCCAATGATGAAACGAATATGTATATGATATCTGATACTAATTCCAGCTGAGAAATACGATGTTGATTTGATAAGAACTTCCAGTCATACGAATCTGAGAATTTCTGTTTTTGATCGTGCAATACTTTCTTCTGATATTGGATTTATTAATTAAAATGGAAAGATGAATCTGTTAGTGCGTAATATATGGGATTTGATTTTCATCTGCATGTTAATTGCATGGGTTTGTTATGACTATTGCCTAAAATGTCCTTTTCATCATTAAATTAAATATTATATCAGAAAAAATGGGCAAAAATATGGACCTTGGGATCAATTGATTTAAATGGCCTAGATTGGGGCTTATATCTTATCTAACCCATAGGGATGTATTTGATCCATAACCTATATATATATATATATCTTAGCTCTATTTCTTTCTTTCTATCTTCCTTTCCGTTCTTTCTTTTTTATACCACAACCAATTACTTGACTCAAGTTTAACCATATGTAGAATGATCATTGATTATGTATAATTTGTAGGCGGTAGACAAACGCTGCTAAGTCACCTTACACTAATGAAGAGTTCCAAAGTTCACTAGAAAACTAAAAGGATATAAAAAAGAAAACTGACGATTTGATATGCCTTATTTTGGGCATTATATCAAAAACAAGAAAACACCTTAAAATCCTTAAAAACCCAAGATCCGCGTGTTTATTCTGGTTCTGGTCGTCCGACCCAAACCCGACCCATCATTATGTACCATTGAATTATGCCATGTGTTGTCATCCAAGCGGTCCATGTGCCTATGCTTGATCCGTGCACGGTGTCCATCTATAAATACTTTCAATTATGATTGAATAAGAGTTACACAATCATTTAACAAATTACTCTAGCATTATTGGAGAGCCTGACGTCAAACTTGATTCTCAGGTACATTCTATAATTTGAGTGCAATTTATAATTTTTCAGCCTCTGAGTTGTGTCCGACCCGAATCTCGACTGAACCGGTTCGTTACCCTACCGAAAAATGACCCAGATCACAATTAGATTTTGAACTTTAAAGTTCAAAACAAGCAATGTGCATGGGTACTATTTTTTAGCCATACTTCTCCCATCCACTCATATTTCTTGCTTAGGTATGTTAAAAAGTAGAAAGCATATCCTTAAACAAAGAAATGTGGAGACATAGGGAGGGAGTGGTTAATTTTCAAAGTTTGTCGGGGTCCTTTTTCCTTTATTTTCTTCCTGCAGAGAGAAATTAAAAGCAAATTCCACAAACCTTCTGCCAAACTTTCCCTTCAAACTCAGTCCCTACACCAACTTGGAATTCTATCCTTTCAATAATGCATTGATTGAATGAAAATGTTTTGGCACCAATCACTGTTTAATTATTTCTTCCTCTCTTTCTCTAGAAACATAAAGGAAACCCCTAAAAATCCACGTGACCATGGTGTGGCATGCACATGAATGAGCTGAGTCCGTCGTGTCTCAGCTCGGCTCGGTTATTAAGATCTTCTATTCTAATTCAGTATTTATTCTACACCATATATACATATCAACTCTTAATCTTTTCTTATATACAAACTAGTCAATCATGCATACAAAATGAAATATAAATTGAAATTAATAGAGGATCAAAAGTAGTCCCGACTTGCCACGTGCGACCGGAAACTATACGATGATTGTAGAAATGGGGCAGTGGTGTCTTCGTCGGACACCAAGCGTCCATGCGCATATGCTTGTCTTCATATATGCATTGATTGATCCGATCGAGCTACTACATGCATACTTAATAATTTATTTCTATTCCCCCCCCCCCCCCCCCCCCCCTCTCATGCATCTATATCCAAGTTTATAATTAGGGTCATTGTCTTTGTCCCTTCTCCTTGGTTGTGGTCCATTAGAATGTTATGACCTAATCAAATACGATCGAATAGATTGATTGTTAATTCAAATTTCAATAGGGTCGGATTGAAGTTCTTGGAATTGTAGTTAGTGTGAAGGGCAATTAGAGACCTCTTTTCTGAAATAAGTAATTATCTTGACGAGGTCTAAATAATTGCGCTTGAATAATATATAATTTATCTTGGTGTACATGCGAATTAAAGTAAACTTGTATTTGTATTTAATTTCATGTAGACAATTACATCAATCGACTCAAATTCAAAAAAAAAAATTGATTGAATCGTGTTCAAAAAATCCAAAGTGTTTTATATGAAAAGTTGCTCATAATATTTGTCATGTAATGGAAGTAGGCTTTAAAAATTTTGACAAATAACAATGCAATTAGGACACTTTTTGACAAAACCCAACCCAAACTTAAACAATTAATTTTAGAGCTAAATATAATCCAAAAAATTAGAAGATCATATTATAATTATTAATGGTATGTACGAAAGCAAAAGTGTCACGCCCTGGGTTTGCGAGCCTGTTGGACGCGAAGTGTGCCTCCAAATCCAGTGAGCGTAATTTGAAGTTGTGCATTTAAACCACAATTCGAAATGAATATTCATTGTTACATTTCAATTCTTATGCAATTGTTTATAAACAGTTCAATTTTCCATTATCCATTCGATGTGACGTGTGATGGGTATTCACAAAAAGTATATATACATAATGGTGAGATAATATTGAGAGGGTCCATATAGAGTGTCTCCAAGGCAAATAACAACAGCTAGCTAGCAGAACCAATCCAAACACAGGCAAAAATGCAAGAAAGAAAAATATCTAATTGAAGTTCAAACAATTTTGGGGATCCTAAGGGGCAAAAAAGGAGACAGAGATGTAAAAACAAGAAAAAGGAGTTGATTAATTCTTGTCTATAGTATTAAGCTTTTTGCGGTTTGTAATTGTTAAATCATACCTCAAAAATAAGAGCAACTAGCTTAGCAGTATTTCCTTTGGTCTAGAATCTTTCCTACAAATGTATCAATTGAAATCTATAATACCTTAATTATCTGTCAAATTAAAAATTAAAAATAGTGAAAATTATCAAAATTTCAGCTCAAATAATGTTAAAAAATATCATTTTTTAGTCCACAAAATGGGTTCACGTATTATTTCAAAGAAGCCTACAAATAATATTAAGGGGTAATGTCATTTTCCCATCCAAACTATTCGGGATTTTACATTTTTGTAAATAAACTTTTTTTTTTTTTGCACTTTTTTATCTGAATTAAACGGGTTTTACATTATTTTATCTAAACTTGTTTATTTTTTACAATTTTTTATATGAACAAATTGTTGTTTCAATTGATAAAATTTTATATTTATCTTTAAAAAGATCACATGTGATATATATGATGAAACCCTAGTGGAATACTCCCGCTATATAGCCGGAAAATGCTAAAATAAAAGGTTTTATAAAAATAAATGTAGTTCGGATAAAAAAATACAAAAAAAAAAAAATTGTTTACAAAAGTGCAAAAACTTAGATGGAAAAATGACATTACCCCTAATATTAATTCCATTTACTAAATGACAAATTAGCTTTACATAAGTGCCTTAATTAGTTAATTAGAAATAATATTGATGTAATTGCATGACTAATTTTCACTTACTTCGATGAGTGCCTTTCTAATGTTAGAAGTTTAATACTTAGTTTTTTAAGATTTAACATAGTTGAAAGTAACCAAATATTTCAATATTTTGTTTTTTTCTGGAGTTTCTATCATTTTACTGATCATAAACATTTAATGAAAAGGAAAAATTCTTAAATTTTTCATCCATAAAATATATATCTTGCCAAGCCGAAGTAAACGCACAAATTTGGGTTAGGTATACACTATACTACATGTTAATTAGAAATTACATGGTATAATTTAATCACCATCAATTCTAAAAAGAACAAAAAGTTAAACAGAAGTTACCAAAAACGAGGAGAATTGTGAGGATCTAGTCAACTACATGAATCTGCGGTTCATAAAACGCCAAGCGTATATTTTTCTCCAATAATCTTTTTTTTTTTTTAAAAAAAAATCAGTCTTATATATCATTCAATCGAAAGTTTATAATGTTTGGAACAATACAATTCATATCAACTCAAACGATGTAATAAGAACATCTGAAATACTAACTATCAAGTTTTTCAAGACAACAAATCTTAAAAATTTACAAATGAACACAAGAAAATTCTTGTGCAACTCCTATTCAAGGAGAGATAAAACTCTCATTCGAGAGAGAAAGCAAACTCTCATACGAGAGATAAAGTAAAATACTAAACAAAAAATCTAAAATGCTATATAAATACTTATGCATCACCCGTATTCATCTCGTCAGATCTGTCTCTGTCTCGTTAGATCCATAGCCGTCTCGTCAGATTTGAAGATGTGATGTACAAGTTGAAGAAGGGTGCTCAAACCCAACCCGCCGACAATGGTGATGGTAACAGTGGTGAAGAAGACGACTGCTTTACCAAGTCATCACCGGCGGAGGAATATAGAAGAAAAAGAAGGCTAGGGTTCAGAGAGAGATGGGGAGAGAGAGGAATCCTTGGTGGACTAAAGTCTTTTTAACATAATTATATATAATTTTGCTATGTTTTGCCAATCTTCCGATAATCTTTTTCAATATAACATTTCATTAATGTTCGTGTTTGTTATATGTATTCTTCTGTCTTTCTTTTTTATCAGAGAAAAATATTCGCTCGGCATTCTTTTAAGTCATTCTTGGGAATATTATATGCATTTTTTTTTTGGTAAATATTATATGCATTTGACATATATAAACAATGTCCCGCACCAATCCGCAATGACGCGGCCAGAACTCAAACTCGGTGATGCCTAGTTCATCCCAAAATCCACTCAAATAATATACTAAAATCACACTCAATTAATAATTAGATTAAGATCAATATAATCCACCTACTAATTAACTAAAAATATAGACAAACAATTATGAAATTTCGCACAAATAATAATCAAATAAGGGTTTCTGTTGTCTAGTGGATGAGAATTGAGAGACGATGGCTGAAAGTTGGTCGTGGCTTTGGATGAAAAAAAAGAAGGATTTCTCTTGTTTCTACTGAATGATTTGCTTCTCAATTCGCAAAACTATGGATGACCAATGAGTCGAGTCGACTCGAACGGCGAGCCGACTCGAGCTCGAGCCTAAAAATGTTTGTTCGAAGGCTCTAGAGCTTGCATAAAAAATAATATTTTATTTATTTATTAATATATAATATAATTTTTATTCATTTATATATTAATATATACATATCTATAATATAATATCATAGCATATTATATATGTATAAATAATGATATATTTAAGAATTATCATGATTATATTTAATAATATATATATATATATATATATATATATATATATATTACAAAAATTTATTTTTTTCTGAGTTTGAACTCAAGGTTATTTTTCTCAGGCTCGTCAACCTCGAATTTGAGCCGAGAAATTTGGCCAATCTCGACTCGAACTTTGACTCGTAGGCACTCCTACCAAAAATTTATCTTACCCTAAATTAAAATATAAAACTATGTTAAACATAACTAAATTAATAATAGTAATATTTGCGGTTTGGGATGCGAGGTGGTTTCTACAAAACCTGCTACCTGTCCCATGTCAAATCCCATTTGACAAACTCGAACCTACCTCAAATGAGATGGGATCGGAGGAGTCAGTACTCATCTAACTCTGCCCATTGTGATCCCTAGATACAAGTGCGTGTACACAATCTGCTTAAACACCTCACGTGAGCAGCTCAACAACCAATCCCTATCTCCTACAGTATGTTGGTTTCCCGGCGATTAATTGACATTTTAACGCATTTTCCTGAAATACCCCTTCTTGTATTGGGCATCAAAGCAAATGGCATTTGTAAATTTTTGGTGATTTGTTGGTGAAAAAGGACAATTTGTTTTCCCAATACGATGAGCTGCGTATGTCCCCCTCAAATACGACATCGTAGCATCGTAATTGAGGTCCTCTCGGGACTTTGGTTTTGACGAGAGTTCTTTTCGGGATCAAACAACGGTTTGGGTTACTTAACCATAATATTAATTATTAAATATTAGTGCAACCTTTTACAGTTTTATTACAATAATAAGTTGAATCGAGTCTTCATAATTGACCCACATGATCTTCATTTCTTTAAATGAACATTCTATTTTACGAATCTTTTCTACACACGCATGTATACCTTTTTAATTCTATCAATTACTATGAATATTGAATCATATGCGATGCTCATCTTTCATTATTTGTTCCTAATAGTTTTATAAATTATATTATTCTCTTCTCGATTGTTGTTATTGTTGATCGGTCGACATGACTATTTTTTCATAAATACGATAACATGCAATTCAATTAATAAAGTAATGGTATTAAACAAGATTTGAGAATTTTATTAAATTATAGATAGAAAAAGGAGATATTGTAGATGCCTCAATGGGGGGGGCACTAACCCTAAAAATGATGAAGAATAATTGTGGACACGATGCCTTTGTGACATGTTCATTGAATTCAAGCATGCATGTGTGGAATCACATGCTAGTATTTTCACACATAAAAGAAAAGTTTGAATTGTTGAACCACCACCACCCCTACCAAAAGTGACTTCTCTCGTAGGGTAGGATGGGGAAAATTCTAGCCCAGACCCGACTTGGCTGCACCCAAGTGTATTTTACAAGGAGAGTGTATTACACTTGCCATATAATTGATTGAGTATTCTTTTATTCTATATTTGTAATTTTTTATCCTTTATTTGTATTTATAATTGATCTCGTATTTAATTTTATATATGCATAATTCATGGTAGAAAAAATATTTTTAAAAACTAAATTGCACACTTGACATGTATATAAAATACGTGATATATAAAAACATATCAAAGGAAATATATAGAGAATCCAATCCAAAATGTATTATCATCAAAGTTACTCCTAAACTGATCAAAGAGCAAAAGCCCCTATTCTTTTTCCCATAAGTCTCTTATCTCACATTCCATCTAGAGGAAAACCTCGAGTGCCTTTGTACCTAAAAGTTCAATATCCACTAAGCAGAAAGTTTATTAGTAAAAAATTCTAATCCAGATCCGATTCGATTAATTAATCTGAAGACAAATGCTTTGACACTTCTTGGTCCCTTTTCCTCTTAAAGGCAAATCAATAACACATATTTCAGATTCAAGAAAGGAAAGGTTATCATGATGTGAATTACGACAAAATCCTTCAATCATTAACCATATCCTAAAGTAATTTACATCGTTAAATAAACGACAAAAGAAGCAAATACAACGACCACAACCAATAATTAACATGATGGGAAAGTAAAAGAATAAATAGAGGGAAAAATTAATGTTCTTCTCCCATTCAAAACACTAACTATAGATTAGATAATGAAAAGACTAAAGCCTAACTCAATATAGCTTAATTAGAGAAAATTGACTTTGACAATCCTTTTTTCATCTTTTTGTTGCCCCTCCACAAGTCTATATGGTCCACGTTACTTTCCTCCATGGACGCTCGTTCTGAGTGTTTGGGAGGGAGCATAATCCTCATATCATGGAATCATATCTAAACCATATATATATATATATCTACGGCTCTAAATTCATTGGAAGAAGCACAAATTTTCTAAACGGCCATGATTTCTTCTCTCTCAAAATCAACTTTTCTAGTTTCTAGTGTATGTGTCAAGCCATCAAGATTTAGACACATTCACTGATCAATTGAACTTCTCTCCTTCGAGTCATCGTCCCGAGGACAATCTTACAACCCGAGAAGAATATAATAAACCAATGTAATTGGTAACGCGATCAACATTCCAAATATGACCCTGAAATTTGTCGAAAAAGAGTGGATTATTATTCTTGTAATGTATAAATTGAATTTAGGAAATGTGGATGGAATTAATGAGTTTGATTTGCTTACGCAGTGCTAAGAATAGCTGGATGAACATTGTACTCTTTGGCAAACACAAATGGAACAATCCCTTGTGGAAGTGCGGCCTATTGGATAAGAATATATATGTCAAGATAACAATTAACAATATATATATATATATATTATATCCACTCAAACAAACAGATGATATGAATCTGGATACAATATCCACTCAACACATGCTCTACATAATTCAATATGGACAAGATTATAGGATTACGTTCCATATAAGCCAATCAGGGTCCTAATATTTAATAGATTTATTTTTTTTAAAAAGGGAGTGACCTGGACAATGGCGACGTGGAGGAGAGTGCCCCGTAGGCCAACAGCAATGGCAGCAGCGGCCATTACTGCCGGGCCGGTGAGAAATCTGACGGCCATGGCGAATGTAGCCACCGTGTTACCACATGCGATTATCTTCGGTTGAAGGGCCATAAAAAGACCTGTCAAAATCCAATCAATTGAAAAATTAGCCAAACCAAATTCCAAGTTTCAACCACCTTTGTTACTAATTTGGCCCCCCATTTGACGTGCTGCTGTCCATCAATTTGTTGCAACTTTGAAAATAATTGTTACCAATAATGGATGGTCAAAATTATATCTCGAAAATAGGAAAGAAAAAAAAAGTCAGTTCTTCAATGTGAATGTGAATAAAAGTAAACTCACCTAAGCTAAACATAGCCATGCCAAGACCAGCATCAGAGAGTATAGAGATTGACTGCTCAATGATTTTGGGCATATGAACATCCCACCTGAAAGTATATATGTTACAACATTTAATTGACTGAAATTAATTAATGCTCCCTTTAGTGATTGATTTTTTGATTAAGCGCTTAATTACCTAAACGAGACTAAAGACCAAATTAGGCCGATGAGGCTGGAGTAAGTGTTGGGGTTACGGATAAGTTTACGCCAAACCATGATCAAGATTAGTCGTGTCATCACACTCGCCGGAGGCATATGTTTTCCGCCTCCGGCATCGAGACCTCCGCCCAGCTTCGAGTCGAGCTCCACCGTGGAAGCAGGGCCGAGTTTCGACAGCCCGATAGAACCCTCCTTTTCTCTTTCCTCATCCCCATGATCCTTTCCTGCATCGCCAAAGCTAAAGTTCTCCGCAGTTTGCGGTACACCTACATTAACAAAAAAACAAAAAAAAATCCCACACAAACATTTAATCAAACACCTTGTACACAACATCAAGAATTTACAATTACTCAATTGAAAATGAATAAAGAAATCACCTTTGGGCTCCCCATTGTGAGGCTGATCAGCAACGAACAGCCTGATCTCCTTCGCGCCTTGATCGGAACGCCCTGATTGCTCGGGAGCAGCGATATCCGACCCGCCAAACACGTGTAGCCCACCGCTCCCTGTGCCGCCTTCAGAAACCGGCGACGCGCTTGAGCTCCACACAAACATGTGAAGCTCTTTCGCGTCATGGCTAGACTTCCCCCCCTGCTGCTGCGCCTGATTGGTTTTTGCAGTTTTCGGCATTGCCGAAGCGATCTCAGGATTCGGCGCAGGGTAAGAAGTGGGCGCCGATTGTGGCGCCGGAAAGTAACCGAACTTCGGAGAACTATTATTAAGCCCGCCTGGAGCGCAATGTTCTTCGAAATTCGACGGCCGTGGAGTTGGGCCGCGTGATGATTGAACTGAATACATATCAGCTACATTGAAATTCGATAATCTACCTGTATCAGAGTTGCCGAAATTCGACAATCTCCCTAACCCCATCATTGAGTAAAAATCTGAGTGATTAAAATTAGACCCTCTCGGAGTAGGGTTCCGAGATGAACTTAAACTGTAAATTTCAGCTCCGGTTAAATTCGACGGCCGTGGAGTTACACCGGAGTACGATCCATGAAACGAACGCCGCGAAGCGTTCGATTTCCTGACGGTGACATGTAGCTTTCCGTCGTTGCCGATCGCAGCGTCCGTTTCCAGAAAATCCTGGCCGTCCAACGAGACGACGTCGGATTCGACCTTGAACGAGATTATCGAGGCTGCTGTTTCGGGGAACTGCTCCATGATCAGCATCTTCGCGCCGCGGTACTCGAACAGGAAGAGTAGAAGCGTGTACCAAATGATGCACTGAAGCACCACGATTTGCACCATCAGGCTGCCGGAGTAGTCGCCGTACATAGCGATGAGTAAAGGTATCCCCATTACGAGAGTGTTGGGGAGAGTTGAAAGGGAGAAGATGGTTATAGACCATTCCAGGCTGCCGTTTTTGCTAAAGTGCGCCCAGAATGCCAGGACTACAAGCATGATGATTTTTTGGAGGGTGTCGGCAGCGATGAATCTGAAATTCATGGCGTATATGTCGTTTTTGGAGATGAAGTGGAAGGATAGTAAGGGGACGGCGAAGACGGCCACGAACCGGTTGATGCCGGAGCATTGATCAGGGGTGAATATTTTCCACCACCGGACGGAGCCGTAAGCTAAGATCATGGCGACGTAGAGGGGTATAACGGCGGTTAGCACGACGTAAAGATCGTTCCAGCTTATCATTTTGTGTATCTGTTAATTGTATAAGAATAAATTGAGGTTGAGGAGTACAAAGGGCAGAGAGGGAAGAGGAAAGCCGTTATGTAAACTGTTACTGACTGAAGGTATAAATATGTGTGTTCTTTCTGCAGATGTACTGTGTACTGGTTGGAGTTTCAGAGAGAGAGATAGAGTGAGAGAGTGAGGGAGTGGAAATATGGAAGATAATGTGTGTACGTATATATATGTGTATATATATAGGGGAAAGTGAGATAGGGTTTGTAGGGTAATTCAATATCAGATCGAGCTCAATAATTGAGTGTGAATTTTGTATTTATTTATTTTATATATGTATTAAATGTGTGTGGGGATCACACGTAATATAAATTATTGTGTGATATATAAATATTAATACTATTAAACTCGGTGTAATATAAAATTTTCGGGTTGGTATGAGTGGGTGATTGAAGTGGGGAGGATTTAGGATTTTTGGGACCATTTGATCAAAGTGTAGACATGTTTTGGAAGTGATGATCAGATGGTGTGAGTGTGTGTGAGGTTAACTTTACTATTTTGCATATAAACGTGGCTACTTCTTGGTGGCTTAAATTAATAATATACAATTAATTATTTAAATAATTAATCCTTATTGTTTTCGTATCTTATGTTTGCCATTGACCTTTATGATGACTATAACTAAGTACACATTTTTTAGTTAAGAATGCATGTGACTAGGTTCTCTATAATAAGATGTTAAATTCAAGGGTGATTAGTTATTTAATGTACTTATTTATGTCTTGTTTTACTTTCACGTAATTGACCATGCATCCTTCCCATAATCTATTTGCCTTTTGCTTAGATGAGCTAATATATATTTCATGCATTGCTTATATATCACAATTCAAATTTCTTAGTCCATTTTACTGCATGTGAAAGATTAAACGAGTTTTTATGTTAAAAATTTATGGACTTATATCGTGGACATATAAATAAGTATTAGTATTGGGGCATATAGACGTGTATATATATTTTACAATTTTAATTATATATTTTACATTATCTTAAAGTTTAGGGCACTATTTAAGTACTCAAATTAAGTCATATGAGCTTAAATCATTTTATATTAAGTATGGAGTTCTAATTAAATATGTATAGAAATCCAAAAATTTAACTTAAATAATTGATGGACTAAGTAGCAATTAAGTCCATACGTATCTATAAATAAGTGAGTTATGATCCTCAAAACATACCTGTTGGAGAGTTTTCATTGAAATCCAATCATGTAGAGAGCATAAAGATTCCTTTTTGTTGACTTGAGAGATGATAAACCTTCATCATCTTCTCAAGTCAAACCTTCTCAAATCATATAGATTTAGGTATATTTCTACTCTACTACTTTATACTTACGAATTTCAAAGATTTTAGGGATAATCTAAGTTATAAATAATTGTGATTATCCAATTAATTCAAAGCCTCGGAAGCTTACAAAACATGCAGACATGTGGACAACTCCTTAATAAAGTGATGAACCTTTACTATATTTTTAATTGAAAATTCATAATCTATATATTTATATATATTAAAAGTGTTGATAAATTATTATTTCCCCACTTGGGTTTTTGGAAAACCTCACTCCACACTACAATCTTTATCCTCTTTTAAAATATACCAAACCTTTTTTTTTATTTGTCTTTAGCTTTTGTTGTTTAAGAAAAGTGCATTAGATACACATGGTTTTCAATTCTGTGGTCATGTCAGAATTGTCGGAGATACGATTACGAACTAAACTAAGATTTACATAGGATTAATTAATTAATTAATTCAAATTAGCTAAAGAAGGATCATGGGAGGCAAATAATTATTAAGACATTTTCAGCAATTATTTAAAGTTAAACAAAAACATATGTACAAAAGATCAACAATGTATACTGGTGGATTTGTCTGATAGTTAATACGATCATTATTGAGTTGACATGTGAAATGAAGTGCGATTCTATATTATTACATATGTTTAAACAAATCAAGACGACGTCGGTTGTTCGAAAGATCGAGTCATATAATTAAATGTTGTTTAATTTCACATCAAATTAAAAGTTTCTTCTCTAACTACCTTTAAAAAAGAAAAATCCCATAAAAAAGAATATGCTTTTTCCGTTATCTCTCTCTGTCTCTAATTACTTTCTTCCTCTAAAATTATTAATGCAAAATGCTCTGTGAAAATTGTGGGAGAAGACCTTTCTAAAATCTACAAATGAGTAAGATATCAAGAGATTATTATGTATTTATCAATGTTAATTAACAAAAAATTAAGGTGACTCAATTTTACTTTTTTGTTTGAGAAATTAAACAAGCTGCCCTTGATAATTTTCAATCTATACTAGTTACATGAAAATGTGGATTCGAATACAAAAGAAAGAAGATAAAAGGTAAAAAGAAAACGAATAATCCAAGCTAAGTATATATGTGCTAATAATTCGATAAATGTAGGCCCACTATCTAACAATATAATTCACTGAATATTTGTCTTTTTTTTTTTTTTTAAAGAAACGATTACATTACACCGGATATCGAATCAACAATCGTAATCAGTAATTTCCCATTACAAACTAATAACAACGAGTTACAAACTAAAAACAAAAAATTACTATATAAATAGAGAAATAACTCACACATCTGGTGGGATCAAACTCTATATATATATATATATTTATTGCACATAATTCAACTTCTTTTTTGGGTAAAATGGTCTCATTCTGAAGAAGCTAACTGTTTGTTTGCCATCTATGTTAATTTTAATTAATTTAGAAATACTAACAATTTACATAGAATGTCTGCTTTGAACATGTACAGAGTATCATTTACAACAAATGTTCTGAAAGAAAATCTTCTCCTGGCTTATAACTTAGTCTCCTAAAGGGCACAAAGGTTGTCTCATGCTAAGCTCAGCTTTCAGGTCTGGAAATCTCTCCAAATCATGAGATTCTTCCAACACTTTCTGCAACCACAACAGAATGCTTCAAATTATTAGCACGATTCATTTTTTAAATTTTGATTTGATTTTTCAACGTAAATAAAAATTTAACAAGATATATATACTCACCAAAGCAGCGAGATGCGCGTCCTGAAGAATATTCCCATCTATCTCTAACCTGGCAATAGGAAACTCCGGGATGTGACCCGACTGTTTTTTACCGAGTAAATCACCAGGCCCGCGAAGGAGAAGGTCCATATTTGCAAGGTAGAACCCATCAGATGATTTCTCGAGCACCTTCAACCGTTTAAGGCTAGAGGATGTAGATGTTAATAATATACACTTGGATTTCCTTTCCCCACGCCCAACTCGACCTCGAAGTTGATGTAGTTGTGCAATTCCAAATCTCTCAGCATTCATTACAACCATCATGGATGCATCTGGTACGTCGACTCCAATTTCTATTACTTGTGTGGAGAGAAGTATATTTGTTTCTCCATATCTAAACCGCCTCAACGCTTCATCCTTTTCGTCGCTTTTCATTCTTCCATGTAATAATCCACAGCTGTAATTAGGAAATTTGTCGGAAATAGTTTCGAGGTCAGCTGAAGCAGCACGAAGCTGAGGGAGCTGTTCAGATTGCTCGATTACAGGATAGACGATATATACTTTTCCCCCTTCTTGTAATTCCTCCAACATCATCTGCAACGATTAAAGAAACGGATTTGTTAATATGATAAAACAAATAAATGTTGTAAAGAGATTAGTGAATTTTGAGTTTCTCAACTACATCTCAAAGTTAAAGAATGACATTGTATTTGTATTGAAAGGTGTACCTGGTAAGCCTTCTCATATCCAACTTCATTTCCTTCAATTAAGTATGTCTTAACAGGTGTTCTTCCAGGAGGTAAATCAGTAATCTGTCATTTTAAGGACCCCATTGACATTCAAGACGTATAACAAAACGTAATAGAATAACTGCAGAGTCATGTATAAGAATACAACGTATGTCTTGTAAGAATCTTGATCAAATAAAGGGAGCATCTATTTGACCGTTTATAAAACAATAGATAAAATGTATGCACAAGAACAAAACCAGCCCACGAGTAGACTAAGATTCAGGTTTTACTTATTTTATGCTGATCCCTTAATAAGGACTAATGACAGCTAACTTGCAATTTCACTGGCATTTATGAAAACATAAATGGTTTAAACCAAATAAACGATACATACTTGAGTAAGGGACATGTCGCCATACAATGCCAGAGCAAGTGACCTTGGAATTGGTGTAGCCGACATTGCCAGGACATGTGGAGCCATGACAATGTCATTCTTCAGGGCGTCGTCATTTGAAGTAGTTGGCGTCAGTTGGGAAGTTATGCTGTTGAAATATAACTGCAAAAATCATAGGAATTCAAAAAGAAATTGTAGTAGAAAGAAGGGATACATCAAAATCTAGAAGTAAGATCACTATTATTCCATTTCGAAACTAATAAATGTTGTGTCTCAATATCTACATAAGCATTGACACAAGCATTTTAGGGTAGTTGGGAAGGAAAAAGCTTACTTTGCCGTTGAAGCGTCCTCTTTGAACAACACCAAAACGATGTTGCTCATCTACAATGGCAATGCGCAAGGCTGAAAATTCCACTTTTTCAGCTATTAAGGTATGAGTCCCAATGACCAAAGAGATATCTCCACTTTGCAGACCCTATCAAAACAATCATAGCAAAAGATGAAATTTAATGTGTCGAGAAAAATTAAGAACAATCTGGATACACATTACCTTTCGAATAAATTGTGCTTTCTTTGATGGGGTCGAGCCTGTCAATAAAGCAACAGAAGGTTTTTCATTGACCTCGTCTAGTTTCTCTAGCAAACCAAGAAGATGTTCATAGTGCTGGATAGCTAGCAGCTCAGTCGGAACCATAAAAGCTGCCTGGAAGTAAAGTAATCAAATAAAATTTGTCATTTGAATGTAAAACTAAAATGTAAAGTAAAAGTAATAGTAGATAACCTGATATCCCGAGCCAATAACCTCCATGCATGCTAGAAACGCTACCACAGTCTTCCCACATCCAACATCACCCTGATGGAAGGGAAAAAGAAACCGTTAAACAATTCAGTGGCCCAAAATGCAACTACACGAGAAATTGGCCTTTTTAAATTTTTTACAATCGGAAGAAATAAAGAAACACAAGATATAGAAATATAATTGCTCAACATGGAAACTTCATAATATTGGGACAAACTGAAGCTTTTCTTTTACCCTAAAGGCGAGATCTATGTCCATTTATATAGTTGGATTTTAGTAATCAGAAGGAGGGAAAAAATAAATAACTCAGATGAAAAAGATAAGGTGAGTACAAACCTGTAACAATCTGTTCATTGGCACTGGTCGCTTTAGATCCCATATGATTTCTGAAGTGGCACTTAGCTGACTGGATGTAAGTGTATATGGAAGAACCTTCATGAACTTTTTCGTGATATTGGACCATTCTTCCATAAATATTGTGTTCAACGCAGGCTTCGTGTACTTCTCCAGCATTCCATCCTTTTCTAGCTTTGTACCAAGACCGTCAAGCATTTGGAATAACTTTCCCAGCTGAAAGGAATACGTTACAAGAATCTAGTTAACAGATGTGATGGCTGAAAAATTTCATACATCAGCAGCAATAGCATAATTTATAGATGGTAAATTCAAACACAGTCCTTGGAGCAACATTTGAAGGTACTTTTGAATGTATCAAACTGAATCCTGTAACCTGAGAGTCTGAGACAGTAGTACAGGCTTTACACAATTAACCCAGTATGGCGAAGGCTCAATCATGACACTGACAAAAGTTTACCCAAAATATATTCAGATAAAAGAAGCACATCAGAAAAATGAACATTTCACTATTACTTGAAGATAAAAGAACTCATCAAAGATAAGCCTTCTGCGAGCTAAATCAGCAACGTTCAAATTAGTTGGCTGGTGAATTCCCATATATGCCTGCATTGTTGACCAAAACAGAGTTAAATTTGATGTATTAAGTCAAAAAATAGGCGAACTTGTTTTACTATTACTAATATTATCAAGTGATTTTTAATAGTCGAAATAGAGGCAATTGGATTTTTATGTTTTTATAAATTCTTTCTTGTTTTCTTTCATTATATGTAAATGGATTTATCAATAGTTTTGTTGATTCAAGAAAAAGTTGTGTATGACAACTCACTCACATGTGCTCAAGACGCAACTTGTGTGCATCCTTCATGAAGAGGACCAGCTTGGTCACTTAAAAAGAAAAGTAAGATACGACTCAAAGGGATGATATAGTTTCCATTTGGAAAAACCACTAAGTAATCTTTACTAACAAACAGAAGAAAAGAATGCAAATACAATTTGAGAAACTATAGCAAGGTTCCAAAGCCAGTTTACATACATCAGAAAGGGCTAGAAGTCCAAACTCCCGAGTAACATCTTTGGGGAGAGGATCGAGATCAATAGGCAATGTCTTTAAAGCTCTGGAAATAGTAAAAATCGCTGTATTAGAGCCAGATGAGTGAATATAATGAAACAACTGTCTGAAGAGTAGATTACATTTGCCAAATGTATTTCCCTTCCAAAGCAGTAATAGACAGAACAGGGGCCTATTAGATGCACATATATTCATGATTGTAAATGGGCACTTAGAGGTTCCAAATTGACTTAAAGGTAAAACATATGTGAAGATGACTCCGGAAGTATAAAGACATTTAAATAAATAGTTAGAGGTTCAGGACACAACCTTGAAATAATATCCCTTAGAAAGTCAGGATTAAGACCTTTCTTTGAAGGATATATTGGATATGGCCTCCCTTTTGCATAAACACACGAATCGCCTTCATTTTCAAGAACGTCAATGTTGTACTCCCTCATTTCGAAGTGATCTTTATTGCGCATGGTCCGCACCTTCGAGAATCAACATTTATTAGTAAGTTATGCATAGGAAGCAAATTGGACATTCAAAATGAATGAGCCAAAAACCTTTCTCACTTAATTGATCACTTATCTAATCTAAATTTAAAACCTATATCCAGCAGACAGGATTAATCCTGCAAAGAGCTTAACTGAAAAAGAAAAAATGTTAATTTTTAACAATAACAAATTAATTGTTGGTCCTACCTTGCCACTGACACACACGACATCACCTTCCCTGTGTTTTTCCTGAATACTTCTGAGAAAAGGTGTGTATGTGAAGCGGGTGCCACGAAAAAATTTCTTCAGATGCAAATATATTGTTCTTTTCCTTGTATTTTGAACTTCATCATCCATGCACTCAGAATTTGGCTCGATATTTTCAACCTCACAAGCCACAACGACCTCCAGAAATGAAAATGAACAACTAGCTCGGATTCCTCTGGATGAAAAAGGTCCCAGTGTCAAAAATTGAGTCAGATGTTTAATACTATGCATGTACGTTAAAAAAAAAAAAAAAAGTTTACTTCAACGACAATAGACATATCCAGAATCAGGGAAACCTTACTTTGAGGACATGATTCTCCCAACAAAAATCAAGTACTGACCATCATCAATTTCCACCTCGGCATTCTGCAGATCAGCATAGGTGCGAGGAAAATGATGTAGCAGTTTCCGCATCTACAAGCAGACAAGAAGTTCCATCAGGCTTCATCATCTAAAGTGAAATGAAATGTTCTCAGAATAATTCTTTAGATAGCGCACCGTATGAAAACCACAGTTTTCCAGCTGAGTGAGCTGGCGTTTGTTCAGCCCAGGTATGCAGTTGATATGTTTATCAAGAATTTCTGCCACTGAGATGGCACTTTGTTCGGTCTCAGACTCAGTATTGCTGCAAGGTTTATCCACAGTTGATTGTGAAGCATTTTGTGTCTCCGTTTCTCGATCAGGGGACTGAGAGTACATAGTAGATTTTTTGAGTTTTTCTTGAGGAATACAAGAGGCATTCGTATTTGAAATCTCTGCATATAGAGAATGCAGATTTTGGTAAAAACATTCTGGATCCACCCAGTTAGCATCAATATGACTAGGAATACATCCTTCAAGAATTTGAGGAACTGCTGACTCTGTTGTTTGAGAATAGCCTGCCGGTCCATCATATAATTCCACAGTTGGGAATCCACCCAAAGAGATAGAAGGGAATTGTTTGCACGCCAAGGTGGCATCAAAATCTACACTTCCGTTTTTAAGATTCTCACGGAACTTTTCTCTTGATCTATCATCGTCAATTAGACCAGTATAACCCATCAAAACCAATTCCTACAAACAAATAAGGTTGTGAAACAATATGAGAACTCCTGCAAAGTATAGGTTACTTTTCTGGAACTATCAAAATATGCAGCCTTATAAGACCTAGAGTATGATTTCCAAACCCTATCAAGCATCTTTGATTGATCAAAGACACTTACCTTTTCATAACCTTCAACATCCTTTAACAACTTATCTGAAAACTTGTGCTTTGATCGAAAGCATAATGTTAAAATCTTTGGTGCAAGAAAATTACTAAACCTGCAAAGAATTTGAGAGATTTTATAAGATATTCATGAAATAGTACAATGAATAGAATTAACAAAGCCAATAGTAATACCTCAGAGGTCTGCCAAAAATATTCCTATATGCTCTCTCAGCTTCAAAATTTACAGCACGTCGCAAGCATTTCTCACTGAAACCCTGAGACAAGAAAGTTCATTTTGGCTTCATGCTTAATCATTAGAGTGGCCTAGGACCAATTAATCTCATAAAAGCCAAACCAAAATAGAAAACATTCTTGTAGTAATACAATACTCAATCTTTTGCATTAGCTGATTGAATTGGATGGTATGATGTTAACATGGACATGTACAAGATGATACGACCACTTTGAGACGAGTTCAGAAAAGTTCAGGGAGTTTTCTACTACAGCAGGATTATATGAACACTCTGCTTGGACTCCACTTTTATCTATTTTGATTATGAATGAACTGACTAAGGCAGACAAGATGAGGCTCTACTGCAAAAACTTAAGTCCAAATTGTAATAGCATAAATAGCATCTAAATGCGTATAGTCCTCGCAGTGGCGGTCTTCAAACAAAAGTATTTATAGCAATGAAGAGTGAAACTAAGCACATGAACTATAAATATAATTGATATGTGCGGTCTAAGAAGAACTTAGAAAAGAACTTTCTTAGTATGAAAATTTGCTTAATTTCTCATAACCGTCACCCTAGGACGAACTATTTATAAACCAAAATTCATTCTTCTCCAAGTACTCCCAGCTTCTGATAAATATGTGTGTTTTTCACCATTAACTATGTTTATATACCTACGATTTTATGTATTGTCAAAAGACATCAGAACGTGAAACAGAGTTTAAGAGATGGAGAAAACGCTCATACCATGCTACACAATTGCACGGACAATGTTGTCACTGCCATAAACTATAGGATTACACCCTGAGAAAGAGCTGCATAGATGATACAGCCATTGAACCTGTAAAGCCCCTTCTTTTTCACTTATGACGTCAAGCAGAAATCGCTGAGATAATAAAAAAGAAAAGGAGTATAGCTTATTTGGAATCATGTAAACCAAAAATGAAAACCTCAGCTTAGCAGGAACTGAAACAGGCAGCATTTATTCAAATACGCACTAGCCATCATATAAAACCAGTAGCATACAAAAGTCGATCCTATCATTCGGCTTAGCCGAAACAAGACCAAAAACAGTCTACTACACAATAGTAGCTTATTAAAATTCAAACAGTTCCCATGACTGCAATTCTTTAGACTCCATGAGGGAAAAACAGTGCCCATTACTGAAGATGAAACCAAGAATCTGGGATGCGAGAGAGAACTTATGCGCATCAAGTAGCATGTCTAGAAACATTACACATAAAATATTGCAATTATTTTCCCCCAATTAGGTCTGTCCCTGATCACTATATATAAACGACTTGGAAGTAGAAAAGCTGAGTGAAACTAAGAAAGGCTGCTCATTTCGATGCTAACTGCTGAGGTAAGACTTCAATAAATGAAAAAAATTAAGTATTTAACTGCTAATTATATCAGCAAAGGTGAAGCAAGACATGCAAAGTGAAGACAGTATATATATATATACACCCCCAGTTAAGGAATTCATTTGGTAACATTAAAGAAGCCAAAAAAGAAAACAAATGGAATTATCAGAACCGTCGTTGTAGGCGGACGCTAAGAAGAATACCTTTTTGAGGAAGCTCAGATGGCTGTTGAGGGCGGAGGATAAAGGGTTTTGGAATCGGCAAAGAAATGGGGCAGTGGTGAGTGGTGTAATTATTTTCAAATTGGGAGCAAATATAATAAATACATCAGAAAAATTGTAAGATACCCCTTGGTTGTAGAAAATAGCAGAAGGACCCTCGCTTTTCTGATTATATGAGTATGGTGCATTCGATTAGCACAACGTAAATGAGGTAATTCTACGTTAAATCGGGTTCAGTAATTTGATTGTGAATTTTGTGATTATTTCTCACACATGTGTTAAGATTGCACACAATATACCTTAGTAAGATATATGGACACTGATGCGGACAAATTCCACATCGGAATTTATATTCAATCAGCCCACAAATATTTCATAAGAGAGAATATCTAAAGAAAATAATCCATTTTTCCCTCTCAATGCTAGTGAAAAGGATATCTATAGTCTCATGGCAATGTATCGAAAGCCTAAATTGTCATAGTCTGCTGGTCTGGGCCATAGCTTGGGCCATAAAAATCATACTAATCTAACCCATTAAGAGTGAAAACCAACCCAAATAGTTCATTTTGACTTGAACCGATTTTAGTAACATATCTTCACGTGGATCGATTTAAGGAAGCGAGACCCCATCCACTTAATCACTAACGTCCTTGGTCCAAGTGTTTAACTCGATCCAATATATATTTCACTTACATTGGACACTAAAATTATTGAACTCGTTCCAGGTTTCAATCATAGATTTTTCCCGTGAGGTGACCTTTTTATGCTTAATTATCATAAAATATCAACTATTTTGCCAATAGAAGCAAAAAAGAACATGGGTACAAATGTAATGAGCTTAAAATAGAGGGGTGACAAAGCAATTACAGATTTCTTCACGGGGCCACTTTCTTATTCTAACCTCGATTGGATACTCGCCCTATATATACAAGTCCAAGATGTGCTCATATTCATCTGCCCTGATTAGGGTTCTTAAGTTGCGCCACCATCACAGTAGCTGAAGCCCCCCGACACCGCCCCCCCCACCCCCACCCCACACACCCCGGAGTGAATCTCACGAGTTTATTTGTATCCTCATTTTGTGTATATCATATATATCTATTTCAAGAGATAAGGGCTGGATTCAATAAAAGGGGAGAGCTTGAACAATGGCTCTGAAAATACCTGCAGGTTTTCTGCAGGCTGCCCTGCAAATTTTTCAGCCCTTTACATTAACAATATGGCATCATAGTACGGGTTTTGTGCTTCAAATCAAATGGTAGTTTTCTGTGAACAAGTGATTAATTCTCTTCCCCTAGTTTGGGATTGAGATTTTTTTGCTTTTCCAGACTCTGCTCATTTGGTTATTATCTCCACAAATCCGCCTCCAAACGCCATTACATTTTATTGCTTATGTTTATTTTAATTATAAGTTTGCTTCAATTTGTTATATTCCTCATCCAAACACACCCTTGTACTCTATTTTATGAGTACGGGTCTATTGCAATTGACATAACCACAATTACCATTGAACTTCAACACCAATGTGTAATACAAACATGTAATCTAGTGTTTATTAAATGAGGATCCAGACTCTTCAAAAATATGAGATCCAGAAGTCATGACTTATTAACTTGAGTTTTTAGAACAGTTACGGTGCTCGTTTGCGTGCTATTCCTCCTTTAGGGAAGGAACAACGCAGAGCTGCTAAGGACGTCCTGAGAAATTTATATAGATGTGAAAAGTATAAACCCAGACCCGACAAGCGTGTTAAACCTACTTATGATGAGCTTGACCCAACGTGATTTTCATTTGAAATATATATAGAGGCATCCTGAGAAATTTAGACAGAGGTGTGCACCCAACTAGTGCATGCATAGAGGCACACGGATATGAACACAGTCTCTCGAGAGGCTGTATTTTATGCAACAAAGCGACATGGGAATTTCGTATATTTGGTATCTGATAAATGTCAGCAATTTCATATTCTGTGTGCAATAGCGATACTGTGTTTAACCGGAGATGAGATGACACTCTCAAGCGTTTAACCGGAGATGAGATGACACTCTTAAGCGAGGGAAGACAAGTAAATCATTGAATAATACATAATAATAAAATCATTTCACTTTATGTTATCACATACTCATAAACCTTTTGGTTAAATGATACTAAACCGGGTAGCATGTAAAGAGACATGCACTTGCTCTCATCTCAGCTGATAATCTAAATTGCAAGAAAGCATGGGAAAATATCCGATGACTGCTGGCGATACTGAGGGTACTGTCTATGCACACACACAAAAAAGAAAAAAGGAAAAACAAAAAACTACTAAATTTTCAAAAGTGCATACTTTGCGCAAATCAGATTCCCGTGTATCAGGAATGTGAACATAAAGAACGATCATGACGGCCATTTTACCGTGTCCAATGTTAAAACAAATGTTACATAACAAATGTATCAGGAATGAACATAAAGAACGATCATGACGGCCATTTTACCGTGTCCAATGTTAAAACAAATGTTACATAACAAATTAGCGACGACAACTCACACACAGTTTTAGTCCATAACAAAAAAGGCAAACAACTTCGTCTCAAACTTAAATCACACTCTCCTCCTATCCTTTAGCAAACACAGATAAGAGATATGAAGCGAGTTATAAGGAGCACCAGTTCTGTTCATCATCTGAAATGTAAATGTGCATGATCTTCCCTTGCCATTACACCTGCTCAGCCAAAGAAGAAACAAAGACAAAAATGGAAAAAAGGAATGATAAACGAGGCTCTCAGTTATCATATTCAAAAGCACCTTTCTCAGTATGTAAGCTCACCTCACAGTATTCTGCTGCTTCCATGCCAACACACTTGGAAGCACTAATACTAGCACTTCTCAGCAAACATCTAGCACTGCAGCACGATTTCTTACGATCATTTTGCCTTGCTTTTGCACTCGTATTAGGGCTCTGGAGGCACGGGCGAGGAATAGCAACCAAAGCTTGACTTTTATAATCACTATTTTCTTCGGTATCCTCATCAATAGGCACACAAACACGTTCTCTGCATGCACATGGCAAGCTTATCAATAAGCAATAAAACTCATGCAACATCATCATCACATGAATCCATAAACACCTTACCTAGGCAAGGAGGCATAGCGCCTTCTCAATGGAGGTTTTTCAGCTTTACCAAGATGCCCCTCAAGGCGGAAAAATTGTTGCTTGAATTGGTCAACTCCACTGAAATATCAAGAGTTCATTTTAGAGGGGCAGCCACTGATAATTTATACATGTACACATTACGAGATAAGAAAGGACTACACATTCATTTCGACAATACAAGTTATCATGGTATAGATAAACGATTGAGGAAATAAATCGAAGGGACATAAGAAAGTGACTTGAGTTTTTTTTTAAATTTAAATATATTAAAGTGGAGTTATTAAGGATCCTTTTGGTTGCCAGACCTTGGATACATAAAGTGAATCTGATCCGCGCCACGAAGGTACTCCTGGAGCATCTGGGGATGATACTCCAAGATCTGTTTGCTATACAATGTAAGTAAACAGCTAATTGCAAGGATAAATATCATTTAACAACACATTACTTGCGATGGCTCGTACCTCCCTATAGATTAGCTCCCTCACATCATCTTTTGTTAACTTTCTCCTTTCAAAATCAAACTCGAATTTTGAAATGTGTAAAGTTGATGGCTCATCTTCCAAATTTGCCAACCCGTAAAAATATGGATCTGCCAGTGCCTGTAGTAAGAAACAGTTGCTAATGTCAAGACAGAGACATCCTAAATATTGGAAATGAATTTATAAGCATTTGAAACATTTAATACTTATTACTTAGTTATAGCGAATCTTACTTCTTCAGCAGAAGGACGATCTTTGGGATTAAATGCAATTAAACGCGAAAGCAAACGAAGAGCGAGGGGATCGATATTTGGGAACTTTTGCGTTAGAGGTATAGGTGGTTTCTTTCTCATGCTACTCAAAAATCTTCGGGCCTTTTCATTTCGAATCTGCAAGTACCAAAAACATCCAACTTGCAAATGATAAGCTTCTTCAATTTATTTATATAGTTTGTGCACAGTGAAAACTAAAACTAAATGGTGAGAGTAGGAACAAACCCTTGAAATGGCTTCAGCAGAAGGTGAACCGAGAAGATCAGTTATGAGTTCCAATTGGTGGACCACATTCCTCCCAGGAAACAATGGTTTACCAGTGAGAATTTCAGCAAATATACATCCTATGCTCCAGATATCAATAGCAGGGGTATACTGCAGAAAAGGCACAATTTTAACAAAATCCACTCTTAAATCTATAATTTTCTATTGAAGGAACAAAGAAGTTTGTGGATATTCAGCGTTTCAGTTTGTGTATTTAAGATATTATATTGAAGTTGTATAACTAAGTAGCAGACAGAGATTAAACGAATGTGGCAGATCCAGGTATTATTTCGACAGTTACTATCAACCGAAACATATTCAACCAAAAATCAACTATTTTAGAAAGTTGCTCGCATAACTCAGACAAGAAAAAAGGCAATATTCAAAAGGGACAGAATACCAAAAATGATAACTTACTTTGGAGAAAAAGGAACCACAGAGTTCAGGAGCACGATACCATCGAGTAGCCACGTAATCCTTCATATAATCAGCATTTCCGTCAAAATTACAATAATCATAATCAACATGTTCAATAAAAACCTATACTTTTAGAATTTAGCTCCTTAAAAACCAATAAAAAGAGAATTTGAAAGATTTAGAGAATTGAGTGGGATATATGATATATCTATTCACAACATCACTACACAAACCACATACAGTCCAGAAAACAGCAGATGGGGCATCACCAAATGATGCACGAGCGAGCCCGAAATCACAAATCTTCAACTTGCAGTCAGCATTAGCAAGGATGTTTTTCGGTTTCAAATCCCGGTGGAAAACATTCGCTGCAAAACCAAAAAAAACTGAAAAAGTCAGATAAACTGTACATAAGTGCAAGGCAGCTAAGGAAACTATACCTGAATGTATATATTTTAAAGCTCGAAGCAACTGATACAAAAAGAATTGATGATGCCCAGGAGTGAGATCATCATTTGTCTTGATTACATGGTGAAGATCTGTCTCCATCAATTCAAAGACCACATAAATGTCCTTGAATTCTCTACTGCATGGAGGAAGCATAATATGCTTTATTTCAACGATATCGGGGTGGCGAAGCAAGCGGAGGAGCTTGATCTCTCTAAGAATGCGAGTGGCTTCAGAGACATGCTCGAAAATGTCGTTGATCTTCTTAATAGCTACCTTTTCTCCTGTGTGAGTATCAACTGCAGCGGCAACGACACCGTAACTTCCCTTACCGACAACCTCTTGGATTTCGTATAGATTTGCCTCACCATATTCAGTGAAGAAATCCATGAAAGGCATTTTCTGACATAAGTAGATCGAATTTAAACACTTTCATAACTTGCCCAGATGTCATATGTTATAAACTTATATGAATACGAGAAAAATGTAAACATTGTTCTCAAAATTAATAAGCAGATCATAAATTATTACACTATAAATCACAGGAAAAATATACTAATTCATTTCAAGAAATAAAATCAACTAATTATATAATCAAAGAAACAAAGCTACTCACCTGAAACATTCGATCAATCTGGTCGAGAGGCGAATTCGAGTAATTTTGAGGTATCCTTTCCACAAAAATGGCAGCTTAATTTGATAGATGAAAGCAAATCTTACAACCCCATGAAAGTGGAATTTCAATTAAATAACCCTTTGATGAACAAATTAGTTGACATTTAAGTGGGATAGACTTTTTAAAGCGTAAAAGGGCAAATTTTGAATACGTCGTCGGGTGATACATACATACATATATATTATATATATATATATAATACTTGTATGATATGAAGAATTCCTGATCAGTACAACTACAAAAGAGAATTGAATTGTTCAATAGTTTGTTCTTCTATCCACACATCATACTTAAATGATCTCAAGAATTGATCTTTTCCAGTTCTTCTGCGAACTTGATCTGCTACGAATGAAAATTGAACACTCTGAGATTCTCTGTCCATATAATAATACTTACTAAATGCTTAGATTTTTTTTCTTCTCTGGAGCTTATGACATAGCTGTAAATGAAAAGAGATATAGAGATGTGGATCTATCTATGCGTGTGCTTGTGACTGTTCCGTGTCTTGATATTCACTTTATATATATATATATATGATGAAGCTGTAAAGGAAAGCCACAAATAGAAGAGAGAGAGAGAGAGCGAGAGAATGGTGAAAGGAAAGGAAATGGTCAATGAATTTGGGCCTGAAATATAGATCCAAATACACCTCCCCCGGGTAGATCAAAGTTATAGTAAAAGACAATAGAATTGCAATAAAGGCGACAGATAGGGGGCCCAGTGCATTGAAATGCGAGCCTTATCTTCCCTTATCATATTTGTCCTCAATATAATAATTTTATTAAACACGTGTCATTTACTCAGTATCTTATCTATTTGCAATCTTATATGTACATACTTGACCCTTTCATCAGTGGAATCTTTTCCATAAACTTTATCCAAGCTTACCTATTGTCTCGGCGGGGAAACCGTCTCCGAGTTCGAAGAAATCGGCATCAAGACAAGAATGCGTTGAATATGCTATTTATAGTATTTATGACTTATAAACTAACACGACGATATCCAATAGAAAAATTGAACATAAACGGATCAGTTATGTTGCACAAATGATAAATGAAGCCACATTACGAGCAAAAAGGAAATTCCTGTATAACAATGAAAGTGAAAAATGAAGTTATATCAGAATGATTGATTAGAATAAGCTATACTCGTCTATGAACAAGTGAACAAATTGCGTATGAGAATGGGAATAGGAAGGCCATTATTCACGTTAAAAAAATTACAATCACACTTCAATTGACATATAGTGCTCTTAAATTGGCGTTAGCTTCGTTGCAGCTTAGCAGGATCGCCTCTTCTTTGACGCTTCGAATATCTTGCAATACGCAACGTTTTTGTTGCTCCTCTTTTGGCTTCTGCTGCTAAATCTTCTCGTCTAGTCTCGTAGTGGTTCACAAATGCAAACTTATCATCCACATTTGTTGCCACGGGTTTTCGTTCAAATGGCCTCCCCCGCCTTACATTTTTTGGTGGATCATCATCCACATTGCCCGATTTTACGTCTTTCACCGATATCTTTGTATCAATTAGCCTACTTCGAAGTCTCATACTCCAAGGCCTCGGCTTTTGCAGGGCACGATTTGATTCAGATGATTCTTCAGCTGTTTCTATTCCTGGTTGCTCCTCTAGAATTAACAAATTTGATTTCATCTTCCTGGAATTTTTTTCTTTTTCTCCAATTACAATGCCCTGTTCTTGTTTACAGCAGTCAACCCCGAAATGAGTTGAGTTCTCAAAACCAGGGGGCCTTCCAGGTCTTGGAATTCCAGGAGTGTTATCTTCAGCTTGTTCACATTCCTGCTGGTGTTTAAGATCACACGATCGTAATTCCTTCGCCTGATCCTCCTCGACTTGACTATTTACTCCATTTTCAGTTGATTTTAGTTCTTGATTTTTTTCGATTTTGTCACATTTAAGCCGCTGATTAGTTCTGGTTCTAATCATGACTTGCTTCTTATGTAGCCTGTTTCTTTTTATCACCCATTCGCGCCTCCATTTCAATTTCGATTTCCTCTTGAGTGGTGGCTTGCTCTTACTTGTTGACCTCAAATTCAGACTGGAATTCTTTACACCAGCAAGCATATATCTTTTGCCACGATTCATGATGATATCACCAGATTCACAAAGTTTTCCAAGATGATGTTTCAGTAACGCAGAATGTGCCCATGGCAAACCATCATATTCTTTTTCTAAGAACTGCGATATAGAGCCCTCACTCGTACCTCCTTTCTCGTTCAACTCCCGGAGAGCCCTTTCTATCATCTGAAAAGTAAAAGGAGTAATACCATACTTAGATGTAATTTCAGCACAAGATATATACTCGTCTCTATAATTCGAAGAAATTAAGAGACTAATTAAGGAATTGAACAAACTGATCAAAACAGGCATGATGCAAACTGGTATAGATGTTTCTATGATCATTCAGTTATCAAACTACAGGCTAAAACATTTGCAAACTGACCACATAGCTAAAAACAAACATTTGCATATAGATATATCGCAATGACAACTAGTCCTTGGCTTTAATCCTATTATATAAGTTTAAATTATCTCCAATGAACAAATAAATGCTGTCCTGGTGCCCCTCAGCTTTATTGCATGTTATAATTGTTGGTTTAAAGCATTACCTGGTTAGGAGTTAGGACTTAGGACATAGTACGTAATATTCTCCTTTTCATTTTACAAATCTTGATCAAATGCTAATTACTGTTTCAAAAACTCTTTATAATTCGGAACAATTAGGAGGATATTGGAGCTGATTTCCTTCAACAATTTTTCGACTTTATTCGATCTACCAGTCTACATCTAGGTGTGTGTATATGTACACACACACGATGATCTCTCCACTTGGAAATGCAAAATAATTTTTTCAACTTATCAAAACCCGCAGAACCGGATGATTTCTGCCTCCACCATTATTGTATGATCATATGATGTACGTCAATATATACATTGACATGCATAAATACATGTAAGATTAATTAAGAATCCACAAATCCAAAATAATAATAATAATTGATTAACAACTAATAATTAAGTCGAAAATAGTGTTTTAACCATGAAGCAAGACACATGCACGAACCGGATTAACACACACATAGAGGAAGTAGTGCAAAACAAATTAAAAGGGCTAATTATACTTGAGAATTTCAAGCACACACATCAAGTCAATTTGATCTTGATTAACATTACTCAAAACAAAAATAATAAACAAACCGCAAAACCCCAAAAACACAAACACGAGTATATACATACATACTACATACATATGTATATATATATTTATGGTGTTGAAAAGAAAGATTGGTACCGCAGAGTAAGGAGGATGATCGGGGGTTTTATACTGCGAGAAGAAGTGGTCTAAATGATTTCGGATATCGGTTTCGAGGGATGGAGTTAAGGGCGCGTTTGGATGAGCTTGTGCGAGTTTGAAGACAAGTCCTCGAAACTTTTCCATGACTAATTTCCCGCGAGTGGGTTGCTTGAGGATTGATGGAAGGGTTTGAGAGTCCATCTCAATTTGTAGGACTAGTTACTTTGCTTTTATTAGGTTTTATACATATATATATATATATACATGATATATATATATATATATATAGGAGAAGAGAAGAGAAAAGACGCAGAAGAAGCTGAAGATGGAGTAGTAGTCTACTAGGGAAGTGTTTGGGAAGTTTTTGCATAACTTATTCATGACACTGACACTTTGAGAGATTCTCTGTGGGGAATGTTTGGCAAGTTAACAAACCGACGGATTTTCACTTTTTGACCATATTAATACTACTAATATATTACTAACATATCCCTAAAATATATTATTATTAATACGCCTTAATTTTTAAAAATATTTTACTTAATATTAAATATGTATTATGGCAGTATAAGATGAGTAAAGATTGTTCTTTACTTATTTAGCCTAATTTGTACAGGATTGTTTCCATTAAAAATCATTATATAGATTATTATTGGTTTTACATTAAGTTTTAATTATATTCTTAGAAGTCAATTATTATAAGACGAAAACCACTTACTTCCTCTTTTCATTTGGTCTCTTTTGATATATATTACCTCTCTTATACAATTCAGTTGAGAGGAGAATATATTTATTTTGTAATATTCTAAAATAGTACATTAATAACATATTTTATACACGTATATATACCAAAAGGAAGAAATTTACGAAAAAAACACTTATTTTTCTCTGGAGTCTATCGCATTGTAAGCGTAGAGTTTTTCAATACATAAAATGATTATTTAGGCAATTTGCAATAAAAATGAATTAAACACTATAATTTTGTGTTAAATGTTGTTTACATTTTTGAGATAAATGACATTATTATGTACCATAATACACAAAGAAATATAAGGTATAAGGTATATTTTGATTATAATAATTTATTTATTTATTTTCTAACTTACCAAAAAAAAATTATTTATTTTCTAGGTATGTATACATGCAACAATTTATTCTTCGTAACTTGAATTATTTTTACCTACATCGAAATACAATATTATAGCTGACATTTTTTTTAGTGAGAGAGAGTTTTGAAACGCTCTCTGCTCCCTTTTCATGAGTGGTAGACAAAAGTGAGAACTTTAACTTTTTGTTTTAACTTTTTGACTCTTTAATTTTTTTCATCAAGATCGATCCTGCATCTCCGTCCTATGTCCGATGCGTTCTCCGGGCAACCACCATTGGCGGTCTCCATGGAGGAACGTTCTATGAAGAAATCTAAACGTAACCTCTCGGGAGAGGAGCGTGATTACGAGTCGTCTGCTCCGATGAATGAGGGAGATGAATCCATGGAGATGAACGATGGTGTGAACTCGACCAAGACGACAAATCAGTGGCATTCGGGACGTCTCAGGGATTCATGGACTACTATACTCCCACAGAAACCATACTATTACGGCAAAGGGGAGACGGAACAGCAAAACCCTGCTCCTGATATAGTGATTCCCACAGTGGTTGAAGCAGACAAGGAGAAGGAGTTACCGTGGCCGAACTTGAACGTACCGGAGAAAGACTGGCAAAAAATATTCCGCCCCGTACGTGCGCGCGCTGGTGGTTAAAGTGCTGGGCAGAACAGTGAGTTACACAACTCTAAAACAGCGTATGCGAATTCTGTGGCAGTTGAAATACGAGTTAGAGCCGGTGGACTTAGGTAATGAGTTTTTACATGATTCGGTTTTATTCAAAGGAAGAGTATGAGAAGGTGTTGACGGGAGGGTCGTGGATTGTGATGGGTCATTGTCTAACTGTGCAAAAGTGGCAACCGGATTTCCAATCGGAAACAGCCTGAATCTCTTCGACGGTGGCCTGGGTCCGATTTCCGAATCTGCCTATTGAATTATTCCACCCGGAAGTCCTCCATAAGCTCGGATCTCTAATTGGCAGAGTAGCGAAAATTGATCGAAATACGGAACACTCGATTCGAGGTAAATTTGCCCGTATAGTGATAGAAATTGATCTAGCGAAACCTCTACTTCCATATGTTTGTATCAATGGTCGTCCGCAGGCTGTAGAATACGAGGGCCTCCATTTAGTGTGTTTTGGATGTGGAGCATATGGACACGGGAAAGAGACATGCGGTAAAGGAACCGAACAAAGCCATGAGAATCATGCTCATACGAAGGCGGCTGCTCCCCTCTAATATTGAAAAAAATCCTGTTGATTTGACCTACGGCCCGTGGATGTTGGCTCCGTCGCGACAAAGGCGCCAAAATCGAAACATGGGACAAGGCGGGGTTACACATAAGGATATGGACAACATTCATATGAATACTACAGGAAAAGATAAGGGGGGTACTGGGTTGGAGACCGAGCTGGTGGGGAGACGCAATAACAAGAATAAACAGAAAGCTAGTAATGGAGGATCACGTTTTACAGTGTTGATCGATGAGGAAGAAGATGGTGTTACGTTGGGGCGATTAGGATCCAGAATACCGGGTCGTTTAATGTGGGATCAACGAGTAAAACTAAACCAAAGAATAAAGCTAGCACCATCAGGAGTACCTTTGAGCCAGTCACAGTGACAACGAATAAAGAGCGGAGAAACCCTAACGTGGAGGTCAATATGAACCAAGTCCCCCCAATATCTAAAGCTACAACATATTCTATCCATAATAACTCGATTACAGAAAATCCAGTGAATGTTTTTAACTCTTCCACACATCACACACAACACTCAAACCGACATAATATGGAGTCGGATCACCCTCCCCCTCCCCAGTTTGGTGTTTCACAGGGCGTTACGATTGATACTCGACCAGAAGGGGTCCTAGTGTCAGACTCTAATGTTGACAGGGGCCCTACTGATCGCTGGGGGACAGTCGAGATAGAGCCGGCAGTGAATGAAGAACCCCATGCACATTTAGGGGAGCTGCATGGAGGGTACGGAGATAGGATGGGAGAACCGGATTCGCTAAGTGAAATACTGAGGCGACGTCTGGAAGATGCCGAGATGACCGACGATACGGCAGTGGCTAGTTTGGGGGATGTTATATCCAACCGAGGTTAGATTATTTATCTACCCTCTTATTCCCCCTCTGTTGTATAATGAAGTTAATTTTTTGGAATTGTCGGGGTGCCGGCAGCCCTAGCTTTGTTAATACATTAATGGAATTTCTTCGTATGTACAACCCTTTGATTCTGGTTCTTATGGAAACACGGACTCGAGGGGATAAGGCGGAGGTGATATTAAGACGGATTCGTTTCGACAACGTTGAAAGAGTTGAGGCAAGGGGTTTCTCTGGAGGTATTTGGGTCTTCTGGAATTCACGAGAGGTATCTCTAGAATTTTTGGAAGCAAATGACCAATGTATCACAGCTATTGTCCGACAACAAGATAGTAGCGATTGGGTTCTTTCAGCAGTGTATGGTAGTCCTAAAGTTGAGTTTCGAGATAGTCTATAGGCTCATATCGAACGCTTAGCTCAAGGTATTCGGGGACCGTGGTTGTTAGCAGGTGACATGAATGTGGTGACTCATGCTTCAGAGAAGTCTGGGGGTGCGCCTATTGATTATAGTAAATGTTGAAAGTTTGTTGACTGCATGAACAATGTGGGTTTGATAGATCTCAAATTCTCGGGACCCCCCTATACCTGGGCTAAAGGGGGGAATTCGAGCTTACAAGAGCGGTTGGATAGAGCTATCTGTAACAGTGACTGACGGATTGCATTTCCTGATGCCACAGTGACACATCTTTCCCGTATTTTGTCAGACCATTCCCCTATTCTTGTGGAGGCGATGGCCAGTAACGAATTAGAACCGCATACTCGGAGATTTCGGATGCAAGCGGCGTGGTTTCTTGACAATCGATTTCAGAACTTAATCCGAGACACGTGGTACAGAGATGGAGATCGGGACATTTACGAGCAACTCAAGTTAACACGGTCCAATGCAGATAAATGGAACAAGGAAGTGTTTGGCAATATTTTTCGAAAAAAAAGAGAATTGGTGGCTAGGATTAGTGGCATTCAGAGGGCTCAGGGAATCCACTTCAATCGATATTTACAGAAACTTGAAGCTAAGCTCACCTTTCAATATCAGGACACATTGAGGCAAGAGGAGATTTTTTGGAAACAGAAATCCCGCATGCAATGGATCCAGTCAGGAGACCTTAATACACGATTTTTTCATACAGCTGCTGCTACTAAACAGAATCAGAGTCGAATTTGTGGTCTATGGCGTGAGGATGGGACCTGGGAAACAAATGATGCACAGTTGAGAACTATGGCGGTGGATTTCTATAAGGAGTTGTATGGAGCAGGTACACCTGTCAGCGAATACCGTGAGAGCACTGACTTCCCGCGACTCGACAGGGATCAAATTAGTGTACTGGAAGCTCCGGTGACCAAGGATGAAGTGAAGCAGGCGGTGTGGGGTATGCATCCCACTAAATCTCCGGGACCCGATGGTATACAACCAATTTTCTTCCAAAAGTGCTGGAACACGGTCGGAGATGCAGTGACTCACACGGTGAGCCAAGCTATCCGCACGGTATGATTGACCATCGCATTAATGAATCTTTATTAGTGTTAATCCCTAAGGAACGCACCCTTACAAGTTTGACTAATTTTCGTCCAATCAGTCTTAGTAACGTGATACTCAAAATCATTACCAAAACAATGACAAATAGGCTTAGAGGTATGATGAATAAATTAATTCCTCAAACCCAAAGCAGTTTTATTAAAGGGAGACAAACGATTGATAATATTATCATTACTCAGGAAATCATCCATAATTTACGAGTTTTGAAGGGAAAGAAAGGATTTTTTATTGCTAAAATTGATTTTGAGAAAGCATACGATAGAATTGACTGGACGTTTTTAGAAAAAGTGTTAGGTGAAATGTGTTTCCCCTTGTCTTGGATCAAACTCATTTTGGAATGTACCACCACAGCAAAACTATCCCTCCTTTGGAATGGTGTAGCGACGGATTGGTTCAGTCCAAAACGAGGACTCCGGCAAGGGGACCCCCTATCTCCTTACCTGTTTGTTTTTTGTGTAGAAAAACTTGGCTCTCTGATTACAGAAGCAGTGAGGGTGGGACAGTGGCACATGGTTTCCTCTTCTCGCACCGGACCCCGAGTTTCTCACCTTATGTTTGCAGATGATTTGATCTTTTTTGGTGAAGCTTCAGAACAGCAATCTGATGTAATCAGTCACACTCTCCATTCATACTGTGCCATGTCTGGGCAATCGATCAATCTCCACAAGTCGAAAATCTTTCTTTCAAGCAATGTGGACCGACATCGTGCTGGGTGTATTAGTAGACGGGCAAATCTTTCTATCACGAAGGACCTAGGACGGTATCTGGAAGCTCCTCTCCATCACACAAGAGTTCTAAAAAAGGACTACGTCTTTATTCTAGACAAGGTCAGGAAAAAACTTAAAGGGTGGAAACGGAATCATTTATCTATGGCGGGGAGAACTACATTGGTCAAAGTTGCCAGTGCTACTATGCCAACATATTGCATGCAAACATCACTTATCCCGGTGGGAAAATGTGATGCGATTGATAAAGCGAATAGAGCATTTTTATGGGGAGGGTCGAAGGAGACACGTAAAATTCATCTTGTTGCCTGGGACATGGTCTGTCAGAGCAAACAGCGGGGAGGGTTGGGTCTTCGTCGCACCGGGTTAGTTAACTTATCATTCCTGGGTAAGTTAGCATGGCAAGTACTTGTGGAGAATTCAAAGCTATGGGTACAAGTCTTGAGACATAAATATCTGAACCGACAACGAGCAAGGGCCCGTAGTTCCACGTCACATACTTGGAGAAGCATCCAAGCTGGATTTCCTCTGATACATTCAGGTTTGAAATGGAAGTTGGGAAAAGGAACTCGAATTCACTTTTGGACGGATATTTGGTTAGGAAATGTAACAATTTCTAGCCGTCTAGTCAACCCAATTTCAGCTGAAGACAAACACCGAACCATGGAGAGCTACTGGTCGCAATCATCGGGATGGAAATGGGATGAACTACCACATCTGCCCAATGATGTACGAATGGATCTACTAGGCTGGGATCTTAACGAGAAAATGCACCTTGAAGATATAGCTATATGGAAACATACGGCTAACGGCAAGTACTCGTGTAAAAGTGCGTATGATTATATCCAGTTGGAAAATACAACGCAAGATTACGGGGAGAAAGGTGCTTGGAACCGGTTATGGAAAGTTAAAGTGGCTCATCGTAGGAAATTCTTCCTTTGGCTAACCCGGCACAACAAACTCCTAACCAATCACACATTGGCGAATAGGGGAATTGTGAGCAATGGTTTATGTACAATCTGTAATCAGGCTGAAGAGACAATTCTGCATGTGTTACGTGACTGCCCCCGAGCAACCTCGCTATGGAGATAACTAGTGGCACCACGTCATCAGGCCCAGTTCTTCACACTCTCGAACCCGAATTGGCTAGATTGGAACATCTCCAAGGAAGTTGGCAGGTATGTATGGTCCCCAGTATGGAATGTCACCTTTACTGAAGCTCTGAATTTTTTGTGGCAGGTTCGGAATGAGCAAGTGCATGGTAAAGATAGGAGCAATATGGATGCCGATCTGGAACTGGTTCGCGGACGAGTGGTGGAAGCCCTTCGGCTAGTTACTATTGACAATTTTGAACATGTTGAGAACATCCGGGTCGGGTGGACTCCACCTAATCAAGGAAGATTGAAAGTTAATGTGGACGGCGCAGTCCGTCAAGGGGATGCACTACAAGCCGATTGGGCGAGCATCGGAGGAGTCATGCGCGACCATTATGGTCGTTGGGTCTGGGGATTCTGTGGTGGAATTGGCACATCAACGCCCCTTGGTGTCGAATTGAAAGCAATTCTATTTGGGCTACATTTGGCCTGGGATACTCAAGTGAGAAATGTGATCATTGAATCTGATAGTAGGGAAGCTATTCTGAGCATTCGAGACGGGACCACCTCGCACCACCACTGGGATCTGATTAATCAAATACGGCATAAGCTAACGTTTGCATGGCAAGTTGAGCTGATTAATATCTGGCGGGAAGCCAACCGTGTGGTAGACGAATTGGCCAAGAAGGGTCTTCAGCAAACCCTCAATGTCATGTCATCTCCGCATCCGGACCTGGACATTATTATGGAGCAAGATCAATTAGGCCTTACTTGGCCTAGACAAACGACTATTAACCCGGGTCTGTCGGGATAGATAGTTAGGGTCCCCCCTTCTCTTTGTATTAAAAATAATAATAATAATTTATTCTTAGTAAACTTTTCAATTTAGCAAGCATAAGTTACGATATAATTCATGTGAACTTTTGAATGAGAGTTCTTAGTAATTCCTTTTCAATGTTGCTAATATATCAAACTTTGTTTGGGCTCATATTATCAATTTGTACCAAACTTGTGAAGCACCAAAATCTTTATGTAGCATAAATCTTCAAAAGAAAAGCTCTTTATGCAGCTCTAATTAGATCTCAGTATAATTCTGAACAAAGCTTCTTTCCATGACATTACAAAAATGCTACAACCTCATATACACAATCAAAATGGAGATTGTAACATGTTACCAACCTAACCGGCCAAGACCGGTAACAAAGATCATACCACAGAAACTCTAAATACATACATCATAGAACTACATACATATACACACAGCTGGTTAAATAAAGAACCACTTGATCTTCGACACTGCATGGTGTATTACCCAAAATGGCAGACCAAGAAACTTAGAAGAGTAGCTTCAACTTCATACGATTCCAGCTTAACATTTAGAAGGCAAAGCTGTTTCCCACCTTTCTCTGCTGCTCAACGTCAAAAGTATGCACCAGCATTGTAATTTCAAACTAGCTTCAATTTCCATCACAAAAGACGTCGAGCTCTGCATGATCACATTCAAAATCATAAATGCCTTTGATCAAATTGCTGAAAAGTAATCTACATTCTGATGATGATTGTTGGTTATTGCATAAAAAAGACCCTACGATATGTGCGCACTGTAACTTTCTTTTGTCCCATTTATTTTGTATAAGAAATTATAAGCGAAATATAAAAAGAAAACACAGAAATAACATAGCAAAGAACTATACTCAAAAACAGGATCATAGGTATCAGATGGAAAGGAGATAAGGTTGCCTAGCAGCCAAAAGGATGTATCGAAGATGAAGAAAATCCATACCCATCAGATCTCCACATGTATCCATGATACTTATTTATACATCAAAAACTTGGATCTACATGTTGAACCAAAAATAATTGATTAAAGCATAAAATTTCAAGCAAGGAGCAAATTTTTACTTCAGACAACCAGCACAGGAAATCACTCACTATTAGATCCCAGAAAACTATTTTGACATTCTAGTAAATGTTATCAGAATAATATTATCAGAACAATTACGTGGTAGTTGCCAAAGTATCGAATTTTCAATTTTAATGGTTACCATGCATGGGTTGGTCAGTGCCTTAAGCTTCTCCGAGCACCCACTTCTTTCCGTTTCCTAAGCCTAGTAGCCAATGGTTCATCACTGTTTGCAGCTTTGCTTGACTCATCTTTGGAACGGCGAGGCCTTAGTTTTCGACGTTGATCGGTTTCAGAAGAGTTATCTAGACTTGACTCTTCTATTTGATCTGGTTGAGACTTTGTGGGGCGAGGTCGTAATTGTCTACACTGTGGCTTCTCCATTTTTTGCTTCACGTTTTGATGGGACTGTGATGTTGATGAATCTTCCATTGATTTAACTTCTGAAGTCATCTCTACACCTGAATTATCTGATTGCTGATCTGTACATTTACTTTGCTGTTCCATATTCTCCGAGATGGTCTGTTCGTTTTGCATCATTGATACAGAGGACCTTTCAGAAGTAAGAATCGTGTTTTGGTCATTTTCAGCATTATCTCCCAAATTTACGATCTCCGTGCTCACCTCTTTGGACTCTTTTATTGGTGGAACATGTTCAGCTATTTCCACTTCTTGTGAAAATAAACTTTTTATCTGCTCTAAGTGCTGATTTTGATCTTCCTTGGGTTCTTTATGATGATGCTCTTTCTGTTCAAGAGTACCAGCTTGCGCTTTTTCAGAGGGATTTGGCTCATCACTGTTCCCTTTTTCAGATTTTCTCATATCATCACAATGTTCAAACTCTTCATTCTCTTTTTTGTCTCTGTCGACGAAATTGCAATGCTGATCTTCACGTTGATTTTGCTCAATGATTACTTCAATTTTCTGATTTTGTTCTTCAAGAACTTCTAATGCATTTTTTAAATTATTTTCTTCTTCAATCAAGGGACAGTCACCTTCAGACATTTTTTCTTGTCCAATTATTTCAGTTTGTCCCTTCGTCGGTTGATCTTGTTGCTCATTCCAGTGAGATACTTCTTTTCGTGGCTCATCTAGTTCCAAAGCAAGTATAGTTGGCAATGGCAGTGGATGAAGTTGTTGCTCGATCATGACCTCTACAATGGGGTTTCCCCTACATTCATTCTTTTCAACAATATTGTATTCTCGTTCCTTCGGGTCACAATTACTCATTTCACCACTTCGATCCATTAAACTCCGCTTGTTGATCTCGTCTTCTATCCCTGTCACAAACTTCTGCCCTTCGACCCCCTCATCTTTGTCATCATTTACTTGAATTTGTCCCTCCATTCCTCCTATATCCTCTTGCACATGTATCTGTGTATGATTTTGTCCTTCAGTCCAACAACTTTCGTCGAATTCTACATTCTTTGGTTCCACATTCATCTCAGCTTCATCCGGTATAGAAGATTCACTCTCTTGAAGGTGTTGTTCATTCAGATCATCATTGTCCTCATATTCTTGTTCCTGAGGGTCAATCTCAATCGCCATATCACTCGGTTCTGCTTGACACTCAACATTGACTGAATCTTGGTTTCCTTGTACTTGATAATGCTCTTCTCTTTGAAGATTCCCCTCAGCTTCTTCGTCTTCTGTTGTTAGAGATTGTATATCTGGCGCTTCCGTAAGTTCCATATATACCTCTTCAATGAGTTCATCCAGCATGTCTTCCTTGTGTGGTTCCATTTCACCCACATACTCCTCAATTCCTCCTTCCCTCATGTTTGTGTTAACAGCAAGCGGGAGATCATAGGTCAACCATTCTGGAACCTGAGTATTCACAAGAATTTAGACTAAAATAAATTTTTCTTTTGGGTGTTTATATTCAAAATACATACGAACACCCTTTATGGTTCTCAAACTGACAATATTTTGGGCTAATTTGTGCAAATAAGTCAAATAGCGATCACATAATAAATTACTAAGATAAGAAGTTTTCTATGTAAGCACATCAATTTGAGCAGTGTAAATGCTGATACACTATCTCTTCCAACATTTTTCTCAAAAAACAATAAAAATACACTCTTCCATTGAAACATTTAAATAAACTAGTTCTTTCATTACCATATTATCATCATTGATGAGGCAGACTTCAATTAGTGAATTTTCTTCCTCAGTTGTTCTTTTGTCTTCCCCCCTCAGAGCTCCCACCTCAGCATCCTCCAATATTTCCACGTTCTTTCCAGTTTCCTCCATCTGCAAATTTTTCTTACACGGCCCACTAATTTCCCTTGGAGGCTTCGGTGTATGCTTTGGACGAATACTTCTCTTTTGTAATCTACCTTTTCTGCTTCCCTGCTCATGCCCCTGTTTAGTGATCAGCTTTTGCCTATGTGTCAAAGGAATAGTACTAAGTATAGAGCAATCATCTCCACTAACTTTTTTTTCTTGCTGCTGTGGTCCAATCCTTTCTTCATTAGCTCTAAATTCTTGTTCCGGGGAATCAACCTCAATCACCATACTCCTTTGTTCTGCTTGACTCTCAAAATTTTGCTCCTTTCCTTCAATATTTTCATCATGCATGCACACTTCATCTTCCATTTGATCCACATACTCTTCTTCCGTCATTTTTTCGTTCCGAGTCTCACTATAGCTCTGGTCCTGACCCCGACCTCGACCCCTAGCTCGACCTCGACCTCGACCACGACCCCTACCCCTACCTCTACCCCTATACCGACCCCGACCACGGACATCTTTACACTTTGGATGAATTTTTATTCCTCTTCCATTTTGCTTCAATTGTTGACTCCTCTTTTTACTCTTTCTTCGCTTCCTCGGGTTATAACTTTGACTAGAGCTAGAGGTGGCAGTAGAAGCGTATGTAGAACTAGAGCTATAGCTGGGGCTGGGGCTGGGGCTTGGGCTTGGGCTTGGGCTCAGGCTCGGGCTGTAGCTGGGGCTGGAGTTAGGGCTGGAGCTAAGGATGGGGGTAGCTTTAAAACTAAAACTTGGACAAAGCTTAGAAGTGCGCTTGCGAACGGTGCTTGGTTTACCAATCAAATAACACCCATCATGAATCTCAAGAAGATTACCATTGTCAGAAAGCTTTCTTAGATGGTGCTTAAGTAAAGCAGCATGCGCCCAAGGCAAGTCTTTATATTCTCCTAAAATAAACTTGGAAATTGACTCCTCAGTCGAACCCCCTTCCTCACTTAACTGTTTAATTGCATTCTCAATCATCTGCAGCAAAATTAACTTACAGATAAAAGAGCCTTGCATATCGGTTGTTTACTCATCAACTAACAGCAAATGGTTTAATGCTAATGAGTGTTGACACATACAAGAAAGGTTTCAAAATCTAGAGTTTCATCTTAAAACCAAATGGTGTCTAGTGAAGGAGCTAGTAAGTAGCACTGATCAACAATACGACGTCGAAGAATTTTTACATCAACAAATGTAACATATGACATCTCAAGAAAACATGTTGAAGAATATGTACTTGTATCATCCAAGGTTCAAGAACAATAGGAGACATCACAAGTTTCTAAATAGCCCAACACAACATTTACACATTTCTCATCATAATGGTTCACAATACTATTTTGCAAACCAAAAAATAAGATGAACAGAAAGAAACAATTCAACCATTGCAGTCAAATGAAAAGAAAATAAGAGAAAGGGAAAAAAACATTTTTTTTTTTGGGGGATGAATGTGAGATTAAATTCAGTTTCTACAGGCCAGAAAATGCACATGCAATGAGTTTAAAGAACCTAAAACATACTAAAGATTGACCAAATTAACTCAAATTGAGCAAAAAAAAAAAAAAACATAATCGAAATGCATGGTTGCAACTATAAAGCATACATTTTTGCAGAATCAACTAAAAATAAAGAAGCTGAAGATGAAATTTTGAAAGCAGATACCCAAGCATAAGGGGGGTGATCAGGCGTTTTGCAAGTGGGGAAGAATTGTTGAATGCGTTCTTCAATAAACGTGTTTTGAGGAGGCGTGAGCGATTTAGCTGGAGTTGAGGCGATGGCGCATTTCATTAGCAGCGACTTTAAGTTTTCAAGTCTGTGGTCGGCGGCGGAGGTGCTTGCGGTGGCGTTGGTGGTTGTAGGTGGTGGTGGTTTGGGGGTGTCCATTTGTGAGGGGAAAGAAAGATGAATGTCAGTTGACTGTTTGTCAATGTACAAATATTATTTAATGGAGTAAAGTAAAAAAGACAGCTATAAATATTTTGTCTTTTTTCACCTTTTAGACCCATTTTTTTTTTAATGACGCCATTTATTAATTTTATTTGTTTGATTGAAAGATTGCATTATTTTTATTAAAAAATAAAAGAAAAAACAAAGCTTGTTAAATAAGATATGAAATATGGAAAATGTGAATTAGTTTGGTTACGTATGGTTGTGTTTTCAAAAATAAATTTTGAGTTTTTATTGTAAAATGTATATTATAAAAATTCGTGTGAAAATATTAATTTTTTTTTGTTTGGATGTGTTTTTGAGAAATATTTGAAAATTGTGTAAATGTGATATAAAGTTGATTGAATTAATTATACATGTAACGATGATAGAAAAAAAAATTAAAATAATATTTTATTTATGATAAAGTAAGAAAGAGAATGTGTTGAATAGTTGAATTATGTAATTAATAAAGAGGGAGAATGAAGTGATTGAAATGATGAATAGTTATATAGGGTAATGTGTAGTAGAGTTTAAAATTTGAGTATTTCTGTAAAATTAATCTTAGAGTGTGCATTTTCATTTTTTGGTGATTTAAAAAATGAAAATGTTCCCAAAAATTATAAACATAAAGAGCCTTTGTGTTTATAGTTATACTAATGGAAGATGCAAGTATTTTGTTGATCCATCAAAAAAATGGTCAACACAACTAACAATACGCTTGATCATGACATTGAAAGTTAAACAAAATCAAGAGACTAGTTTCTTATTCTCAAGTTGCATAATTATAACTTCCTATTCTTTTATTTGATTATGAAATGTCAATGAGTTTGAGTCTACTTAGAAAATTATCGAGGCGAGTTTTGGTCAAATACTTGACACTCCTTTACTTTTTCATCCTTATTTGTGCGTAGTTAATAAAGTGTTAAATTGAATTTATAAATTCCTTAAAATATTACAAAAAATTGTTAAAGAGCTTATGATACTTAGCCGTGTTTTAGTTAGCCGCGAGTTGCTTAAAAATTCATGCCAATAAATTGTTATTCACTTATCAACTTACTATGTCAAACATGTGTTGCTCTCTTTTATTGAACTTCCATCAAATATATGTTCATCATCATGCCTTTTTTGTTAAGTTGAAGATTTTTTGCTCATAATCGTGCTCATGTAGCTTTAAGCCTTCTGCTCATAGAAATGCACTTGCAGCAACACTGCAAAAGCGTGGTTTGAAAGTTCATATTCGTGCAAAATTCAAGAAAGAAGATGGAAGACGCAATAGAACAACATCAAATTCTTTCATCTCTTCATCTTCTCCTTTCCAAGACTCAACACGAATAAAAATCAGAAATCGGACAACACAATTAGAAACGTTAGCTCGTTGAGCCATTGCATAATGAGATTAGGAAAAAAGAAAAAAAAAACATTAGATTCTTTAAGAACCGGTTTATTACAAATAACCATCTGATCTAAATGTCTCGACCCCCATATACATTTACAAAGACTCCAACTACAGCCAATACAAGACAACCAAAGAGATTTTCAAAAGAAAGAACAACAAACAAGATGCAATACTAAATATTATTCACCATTTTGTTGAGTAGCATTTTGTAGCTTTTCCCGAAATGAAGTAAGTCCGGAAGGTTTTCATGACTTCCTCGTAAGTCGGCCTCTTGTAGTCCACTGCCTGGTTGAGGTCAAAATTTAAGGGCAAATAAGCCTTTCAATGAAGACATTGGCAAAAGTAAAATCCGATTTGCTTGTAGGAAGAAATGAAAGAATACCTGCTCAATGACTTCTTCAGGGGTAGCCCATTTCCACTCTGAGAATTCTGGGTCTGCTTCGCCATTTGCTAAGTTGATTTCACTCTCATCTGCTGTCATTCTCATCAGAAACCTGTTAATCGTCAGAGTTATTCTTCATTGCTAAAAAGCTTCCCCTTGGGATTTGTATAAAATTTCCTATCAGCTCCTAATTAGTCTAAAATGTCAACAACAGAAGATAGTTTGGATCATCTGTCACAAACGGTGTTTCATCTTGTAATATGAAATTTTATATTATAGATGCACGTCAAGCGTATATTTAAGCGAAGGTTTTTATAGTTCTATAAGAGATAAGATGATGAGGCAACATTTCAATCAGGAATCGGGATATAAACGACATACTTGCACGTTGAGACCATTTCTTTACATCAAGAAGTAAAAGACTTCTACATGAACAACTTGGTCGGTGACTATTAATGACGTAAATATACTGTGACGAATTCTGAATGAAGCAAAGCAAATTGTGTCTGTTTTGTCCTAAATCAAATATCTTGATGGGAACGACACATTTTCATCAGTAGCGTTCATCACGTGTGAGTATTTTATATGCTTAAAAAGGATCATGGCCACTCAGAGATATGATATGTGAAATTGCATTCGACAGAATACAAAGTGCACTATTGGGCTAATAACATAATCCAACACAAAAGGAAGTCATTGATTCCCGATCTTATTCATAATTATTGTTTGTTTGTATAGCTAACATCGGAAAAAAACCACCAATAATATCATGTCATATTTAATACGGAGAGAGCGAAAAATCTAAAAAATGTGACGCCAGATAAATCAATATCTAAAAGTAATGACCGTTAAAACCTGGTGACATCTAAGCGCATAGTTGACTCATGTGTAATGTAACGTATAGCAAGGTTATTGACGTCATAGAACATAAAAAGTCATAGACTAACCATTTCTGTGCCTGCCCGTGCCATTCTCCTCGCCAAACACGATTCACTTTCGCCTTTACAGCAGGCGGGAAGTCATAGGTCAACCATTCTTGAACCTGTTCATTCATAAGACTTCTCAAATAAATACACAAGTCCTTTTGGTTCCAAAATCCTACTCAAATAGCGCCCATGTAATATATTTCATGTAAAAACATAACATGGTGAAAGACGAGCACAAAGAAACTTCATTTAAGACAGACCTCATCTATTATTTCAGCAGACACTACTCCGGTTTCTTCCCTCAATTCTCTGATTGCTGCAGATCTCGGGTCCTCACCGTCTTCAATACCCCCCTATATAAGATGTACATAAGCTCGTCTTGCAAGTAAATATAGCAAAAGCAGTAAATCTATACAAGTAAATCTATTTTCCCACAACAAGTAGAATGCAAAAAGTAATTTTATTTATACCGTCCCGTTCCAAATTCAATGCTTCATCACAGGAAAGCATTTGGAATAAGGTGAAAGTAGAATTACTATATATAGATTTGAAGAATTGATTGAGCAAAGGGGATCGATTCAACGGTTTTATAAATCCATTTAGCAGCCTCTTCCATGCAATAAAAAATTGTCACAATTTCATATACTCTTTTAAACTAACAGTGGAAAGGAAATACCTGAGGCATCTGCCATGCTCCAGGAACATTCAATCTAGAAGCCACAAATACCTGTAAGGAAATTGCAAAAAAGTTAATGAGGATCTCCTGGCTGATCCAATTAAAATTTCTTGCCAAAGTATAAATACAATTATATATCAATTTGGGTTTCATTTTTATGTCAAATTCATACTGCAGATAAATCTACAGATTTCCTGTATGAAAAACATTTTAAAAGGCAAAAGATGCTCAGTTGTTATTTCTTCAAAGGCATCTAAAGAAGGATTAAAATATTTAGAAATTATGAGATTAACAAACAAGAATTCTATATCCTGTTATCAAATTATTATTATTAAAAGAAGTAAAAACAGTTCCAATTTCATAATTAAGCAAGAAAACATTTTCTAGCTTCATAACTATCACATAAAATAGTTAAAAAGAAAAATTCTTGCATGCTCAAACTATTAATTAGCAAACAAAACCCAGAAAAAAAGATTGCATTTTGATAACACAAAACAAATAATAGATCAAAAATTCTAGCTAGAAAACAACAAAAACATAAAATTTTCCAGTCCCAAACAATTAATTAGATTAAAAATAATTGGATAAAACACATAAAAACCAAAACAAAATCTGGATCAAGAACAAATATATATTTTTCTTCCTAGAAAACATTGAAATAAAAATGTTTTAAATTTGTTACCATGTTATCACCATTGATGAGACAGACTCCAACGTTGGGGCGATAACCAGGGGGAAGACCCTCCATTGATCTATGCTCCTTTTCCTTGAATGAAATTCACCCCAGAAAAAATGTGTGAGAGAGAGATGAGAGAGAGAGAGAATGCGAAATCACTATCAGAATATCACTTTAGCAAAAAGTCAAACACATTCATATCATATGTATGTAGTGTGTAAGAATGAGGTGATGATGACGTGGAGTGTGTTGAGAGTTTAAAGACTTTTCTGCTTTTTCATATCTGCGGAGCTTATCGTGCGCATCCAATTCTGGATTTGTTTTATATATATATATATATATATATTACCAATACTACACTACAAAATGAATTTAGTGTAGTGGAGGGAAGATATGGAGTTATGGAGCTCAGATAATCTTATCATGACATCATATGCAACTCTATGCTGGATAATCAGTGTAATAAAATAAATATATCTGAGGTTAAATGCGTACAATCCCATGTGTTATATCAAAAAATGCAAAAAAATATGTGTTAACAAAAAGTTTAATTACCCCTAAAAAATATACATGAAATCCAAATTTTGTTAAAAAGATAAAAAAAAATATGTGTGTTTTGGGTGAAATAACACTATCTACCTTTTATATTGTATGAAGAGTGTATAAATGTCAAATGAGCATATGTATAAAGGTGAAAAAATTAAAACCGCACTCATTTCTATTGGAATTTGAATTTTGGGCAGACTTTTTTAATAACTTGGAGTGATTAGACTATTACGTTACCACTTTTTGCATTTACAATATAACACAGTTTTTTTTTTAATGCATTTAACCCTAATTATTAATATCATAGATTTTCAATCATAAAAAAATCATCCAACCCAATTTAATTTCTTTAATAGTGAAGGGTGAATTCATTCTATTATATCACATTTGATCTTGTATAAAATAACCTACCATGATGTACATTTTTTTCTTTTTAGTACGAAATTTCACATCAATTTCGTTAACTTATTGTCATTACTGTGATAATACTAATGAGGATTTATATTTAGCTAATGTAATCTTACTCAGTTTAGATGATAAGTAAAAACTTCATGAGAAGGTACGATATTTTATATGAATAGTTAAGATATGCATATCCACCATCCTAGTAACATTGTAAATTTTTATTTTAAGCTTTTTTTTTTTTTCCATTAGCGAATACAGTGAATGTGTGCACGCTTAAAATAGTTATGATTTTTTGTTAGGTATTCACGATACACTTTGCAACTATACTATACGCGCCTCTTACCGATATGATTATATTAATCAATGGACATATCTTCCATCCATGAGAACAAATTCATGCGTAACATAGAATCATGATGGGAAGTTAGGAGGAAAAGAAAAAAGTTGAAGTGGAAGAAAAATAAGAAAAGTACTAGTGGGAAAAAAGGAGGGCGTTGACATTTGATCTGTGAATGGAACGAAGAATCTCACACTTTAGTGTTCACTTGCATTATAGGTTATATATTATATTATATTATAATGTACTTATTACAAAGTTAAAAAGATATAATGGCACTGTTCAGGTGCCATAGATTCTGAAAGTCTACTTTACCCGTGATAGAATTTTGTCCTTCTCTTTATATTCAAATCATTGTTTCAATAGATTTGAAATGCGGATAACTTTTAAAAATTATTTGGGATCTTAATCACTAACTTGGATCAATTCCAAGTTCAAATAATTCTAAAAATGTGTTTCGTTGTCGTCGATATATATGCTCGTAATTTTATCTCATAGCAGTTGCTTTAATGTAGAACAAGAAGGGGGAAACTCTAGCCCTTGTTCAAAGAAATACAATGAAAACCGGTTCAAGTCAAATCAAATGATTTGGTATTAATATTAATCATATACGTTAGATAGTTTGTTTGTGTTGGTACATTCGTCAGGCTCATGAAAGTTCATACCACCTTTCTTCTTATCCTTAATTAGTGCTGTGGACAGTGTTAGTTACAAAATTACAAGTAAAAGCTCGATTTGGAAATGCGATTTTCTGAAATAGGAAAGTGCAGTGAAGTGTGTGAGTTGGCTGAGAGAGAAAGTTATAACTAACTCGGTGAATGTATATACTTCCATATATATATATGTGTATATATATTTGAGGTGATGTTGTTGATCCTCTTGACTAGAATAGTAGGGGGGAAATCCGTGCTAGATCAGTTTGGCACCGTCTGTGGGAACCTACTCGAGAGTCGCTGAATTTGGCGTCAGGATGGAAGGAGATGGTCAGGAGGATAAGCGAGTTCGCATTGAGAATTATGTGTCTTCTGCTCCTGACAGAAGCGGTGGTGATAGAGGTGATGAGAAGATGTTAGTAACAAAAGGAGAGTTGGAGAAGATGGTTCAGCAGAAGGTGGATGAAGTTCTGAGTCGTTTGATGGTGTCGTGGCCGGTTACTCCGAGCATACCTAAGACTCCGGGGGCTCCCCTGGCGCCTAGGAAGCTGTTCCCTGAAGATGAAGGTTTGAATCCAGAGCATAGGAAGAGGGTCGAGCAAGGAGCACAGTCCGATGAGGAGGTCAACAGCAGGGCTAGTGCGCGCGGGGAGGTTCGACGGGGAAAGCAGCCCTTGCAGGAGGAGAGGGAGCAGCCAGCCTTGTCAAGGGCAGAAATTGATGATATTTATGAAAAGCTTGGTAGGGCGAGTCATAGACCGGAGGCGCCTCGTTCAAAAAATAGGCCGATGTTTGCATTGATGGCTAGAAACTCGCCGTTTTGTGAAAGTATAATGTTTGAAGAACCCCCGAGTTCATTCAAAACTCCTCTTTTGCCTACATATGATAGGACAGGTGCTCCGGGGCCACATTTAACTACTTTTGAACTGCTGATGTCGTTGTATCATCAGTCGAATGCCATAAATGCACGGGTTTTTGTGACGACTTTGGTCGGACGGGCTCAAGACTGGTTCACTAGTCAGCAGCCTGGTTCGATAGTGTCCTACGAACAGCTCATTAAGAGGTTTGCAAATCATTTTGCCGCCAACAAGAAGGCCAGGAAGTCCGTGTCGTCCATGATGGGGTTCAAGCAGGGTCCAGGCGAGAGTTTGAGGGATTTTGTTCATAGGTTTAATCAGGAAGTTTTAGAAATACCTGAATTAACTCATGATCTTGTGGTAACATTTCTTTTGTTGGCTTTGAAAAAAGGTACTTTGGCCTCTGCCCTTGCTCGTCGTGCACCTAAAGATCAAGAAGAGCTGATGCAGCTGGAAGAGTAGTGTATCAACGAGGAGGAAATGAACCTATCAAAAGATTCCGAGGCTTGCAAGCCCGTAAACGATCGAAGAGATCGAAAAGACAATAGCTATCAGCAGGAACAGTCGAGGTCTGAAAAGAACCACGAACGACCCCCTCGATACTCAAAATACGAGCAATACACCCCTTTGAAAGCATCAAGAGGCAGAGTGCTACTGGCGGTGCAGCATATGAATGCAATTCGATGGGCCAAGCCAATGAAATCGAAATCCAGAGCAAATTCAGATAAGTATTGTCAGTTTCACAAAGACAATGGCTACGATACTGAAGAATGTTATCAATTGAAAGATGAACTTGAACGTTTGATTAAAGATGGTGTTCTTAACGACTTTATTGATCGTACTCTTGCGGAAGTAAGAGCTCCAGAAGCCAATCGCACAAAAGAGATGCAACGATCGCGTAGTCGATCGCCCAATCATTTCCGTTATAAAAGGGATGGAGACCGGTATGAACATCAGGTCCGGGACAGTCGCCCATATGACCGTCCCCGGACTGATGACCATCGTCGAAGTGAGAACTATCGACGCAATGATGAAAAGAGGGACAATGATAACAGTCGTCAGGGTGATCGACATAAAGAACATACTAATGTAGTCAGGGCGGAGATCCACACTATAGCGGGAGGACCGGCTGGAGGTGATTCGTCCAGTGCGAGAAAAAGGCATAAGAGGGAGATGCGTGGTAATCACTATCGTCAGGAGCCTACGAAGGTCTTTTCTGTACATAATCATGACCAGCCAATAGCTTTTGACGATAGGGATTACGAGGGCTTGATTGCTCCCCATAATGATCCAATGGTGATAACAATGGATGTCGCAAATTTTGCTGTACATAAGGTGTTGGTCGATACTGGCAGTTCAGCAGATATAATCTTTTGGGATATTTTACAAAAGATGGACTTGGGGAGGGTGAACTTACGAGCGGTGAGTACTCCCTTAATGGGATTCACTGGGTCACAAATCATGCCGAAAGGTTCGATAGAGCTCGACGTTTCGCTGGGATCGGCTCCAAAGAGAAAGACATTGCGTGTGACCTTTTTGGTTGTGGATACCTCCTTTGCTTACAATATGATTGTGGGGAGGCCGATGCTAAATATGTTTGGAGCCATTGTTTTGACTCCTCATTTGAAATTGAAGTTCAAAACCAGAGATGGGATAGGCCAAGTAAGGGGCAATCAGCTGGAAGCCCGAGACTGTTACACTACCCCGTTAGTGCCTAATTCGAGCAAGAAAAGGAAAAAGGAAGTCACGAGGGTAAATGTCGTGGATGAGGAGGCAGCCATGCTGATGGAGCAGCTGGATAAGAGGCAAAGGAAAATTGATACGAGGGTGCAGCCTGTGGAACACAAAACTATTCAACTTTTTGAAGACGATGCAGAGAAAACTACCAAAATTGGGGGGCAACTGAGTCCCACAATGGAGTCGAAATTGATAAAATTTCTCAAGGCAAACACAGATATCTTTGCTTGGAAGGCTGCGGATTTTCAAGGCATTGACCCGGAGGTGATAGTGCATCATTTGAATGTTGACCCCGAGGCAAGACCGGTTCGTCAGAAACGAAGAAATTTCGGGCCTGATAGAGATACCATCATTGAAGAAGAGGTGAAGAAGCTGCTTGAAGTAGGATATGTAAATGAAATTCAATTTACTGAATGGCTAGCAAATGTAGTCCTTGTACCTAAAGCCGAAAACAAATGACGCATGTGTACCGATTTCACTGATCTAAACAAAGTTTGCCCTCGGGACCCTTATCCCTTGCCTCGTATTGATTTATTAGTAGATTCTACTGCAGGTTGTGCATTGTTGAGCATGATGGATGCCTATCAGGGTTTCAATCAAATAATGATGGCGGAGGAAGATAGGGAGAAGACTTCCTTCGTCACGGCCAGAGGTGTATACTGTTACAATGTAATGCCTTTTGGCCTTCGTAACTCAGGAGCCACGTATCAACGATTGGTCAATACGATGTTTGAGAATGAGATAGGGAATACCATGGAGATGTACATTGATGATATGCTCGTCAAATCTGTGGACGAGTCGGACCACTTAAATCACTTGATGAATTCTTTTGAAATAATGAAACGATACGGGATGAAACTAAACCCTAATAAATGTACATTTGGAGTTCGAGGGGGAAAATTTTTGGGCTATATGGTAACTGAACGGGGTATCGAGGCCAACCCTGAAAAAATCGAGGCCATCTTGAATATGAAATCCCCCTCAAGTGTAAAGGATGTACAAAAACTAACAGGAAGAATGGTAAGCCTAAACAGATTTATATCTCGATCGGCTGACAAAGGACTACAATTTTTGAAAATCTTACGAAAGGTAAAAAATTTCACGTGGTCCGAAAAATGTGGAAAAGCCTTCCAGGAGCTTAAAGAATACTTAGTATCATCCCCATTACTGACAAAACCTATTTTCGGGGAACCCTTGTTCTTATACTTGGCTGTTTCCTTGGCAACCATCAGTGCGGTATTGGTCCGAGAGGTCGAAAATGAACACAAACCGGTATATTACGTTAGTAAATTAATCCAAGGGGTTGAGTTAAATTATTTGGAGATTGAAAAATGGGCACTCGCTCTAGTGACTTTCGCTCATAAATTGCGACCCTATTTTCAGTCCCATCAAATTGTTGTCTTGACGAACAAGCCCCTGAAGTAAGTGTTGGCAAAACCTGATGTTTCGGGCAGACTTGTTAAGTGGGCCATTGAATTGGGAGAATTCAACATTGAATATAGAAGCCGTACAACAGTGAAAGCACAGGTCATGGCAGATTTTGTTGTTGAGATGACTACGGAATCAGTCCTTGGAGTGGTTGCAGTGGAGTCAGTAAAGCCATGGCTTTTACATGTGGATGGCTAGTCAATGACGAAGAGGGGAGGAATTGGAGTTTGGTTGCATACCTCAGATAGGTTGGATATGGAATTCGCTATTAAGTTAAATTTCGATGTAACAAATAATGAAGCGGAGTACGAGGCCCTTATTGCAGGTTTGAGGATGGCAACAAGCTTAGAGGTAAAGACGCTAATGGTCTACACAGATTCGCAATTAGTGGCTAGGCAAGTCGCCGGCACGTACAAATCCAGGGAACGAACAATGGTACGATATTTGAAGAAGGTGGGGAAATTGATGCTAGAGTTTGAAAAAGTTGAGTTGCATCAAATCCCTAGAGATGAAAATGAGAGAGCAGATGCTTTGTCGAGAATTTCAAATCAAATTGTAGGGTTGAAAAGCAGGAAAGTCACTCTGCTGGTGGCTGAGCACTGAGAATTAGACTCGTTAGCATCGGTCTTGCCAGTTTTGACTGAGAGATTTGGAAGGATGCGATTATCGACTATCTAGTCAATGATGAGCTGCCTCGTGATAAGATTGAGGCCAGAAAGGTCATTCAAAGAGCAACTCGGTTTGTAATGATGGATGGAGAGCTTTACAAGAGGTCGGTGGGGGGGGGGCGCTGCTTCGATGTGTAACGCCATCAGAGTCGGAATATGTTTTACGAGAAATACACGAGGGGAGTTGTGGAAATCATTCTGCAGGTAGATCATTAGCTCAAAAAATAACGAGGCAAGGTTATTTTTGGCCCACCTTGGTAAAAGATGCATATGGATTTGCCAAAAAATGCCGGCAGTGTCAACTGCATTCTAATGAGATACATCAACCAGGGACCCCTATGGAAGCAATAAAAATTGCATATCCATTCGACCAATGGGGCATTGACATCCTAGGTTGGTAACACCTCATCGACAAACGTGTTATAAAATGACAGTGTATGATTAACTAATTAAATTGTATGCAGGACCTTTAACTCCAGCTCAAAATCAAAAGAAATTTGTTATAGTGGCAATTGAGCATTTCACGAAGTGGATAGAAGCAGAACCTGTGGCTCGCATCACAGAGAAAGTCGTTATTGACTTCATCTGGAAGAATATAATATGCAGGTTAATTAACCTAAATACAATCGATAAATCCGAATGACAATGTAATTCTCATTTGGAAGAATATAATATGTAGGTTTGGTATACCTCGAATTCTGATATCTGATAATGGGACGCAATTCAATGGTAAAGCTATCACTGATTGGTGCTCCGAGTTGAAGATACAGCAAAACTTCACATCGGTCGGTCATCCCCAAGCTAATGGACTGACAGAAGTGGCGAATCGAATACTTTTGCAACATCTTAAAACCAAACTCGATGGAGAGCGAAAGGGGTGGGTAGAAGAGCTAAATGGTGTGTTATGGGCATATCGAACAACACCTCGTTCGTCAATAGGCGAAACTCCGTTTTGCTTAGTTTATGGCTCCGAAGCGGTCATTACAGCGGAAATTGGAATGATGACTCATCGAGTGAGCGCCTATGACCCCGAAGAGAATCGGTTTGCAAGGGAGTTTGAGTTGGATGTCATCGATGGAGTACAAGACAAGGCATATGCCAACATATTGAGGCAAAAAAGCACAATGGCAAGAGCATACAACAGAAGGGTGAAAGCTCGATCTTTTCAAGTGGGAGACCTCGTTCTAAAAAGGGTGGAAGTGTCGAGACATGTGAAGAAGTTGGAAGCAAACTGGGAAGGCCCGTTTAAGGTCGTTAAAATCACGAAAGCAATGACCTATCGATTACAAGATCTCATGGGTAAAGATCTACCACGTCCTTGGAATGTAAATAACTTGAGAAAATTCTATGCATAAATGGTGTATAGTGCAGTTATATAAAATCTAGTGGCATAAATTTGCCTCGGTATTTATTTGGATAAGCGTTTAATATCAGTTTGTTATTCTGAATATGCATATATAGTAAATCAAAAGGGGGTGACATCCCAGTTCGACACTTGACATATATGAAGATAAACATGAAACGATGCGGGACAACAATCCCGACGCTGAGTCAAATTAAAATGAGGTCACAAGAGAAAGCAAAAGTATCTCGAAATACAAAAGGTCATTCTACCTAAAAATACCAATGTTATAAAAACGATTAAGCTAAGTCAGTTACAAAACTACATTGAATTAGTCCTCGATTATTTGAGGCTCGTCAACTGTGGCCGCGGCTTCACCCTCTACCTGCTCGTCACCCCGATGGATCATTGCCTCTAATTCTCGCTCGAACTGGATACTTGCTCCAGACTCACCGATAACTAAGGCGTCGAACTCCGGGAAATAAGTATAAGAAACACCTTCTGGGGGGGCTGCCGAAGGTCGCTTAAGGGGAGCTCTCAGATAAGAGTTGGTGAACTCTTCCTCTGGAAAGTGGGGGGAGATCTCCCGTCTCCTTCAAATAGTCGAGAGCCTTGTAGAAGCCGTCTTGTATGTCGTTCAAGGCCTGATCGAGCAACAGGTCGTCGACCACTGTTGAGCGCAGTATGTCGCGAGCTCCGCCCAAGCGCGCATCGTCAAGTTGGCGCCGGAAGGAGGAGGACTCTTGGAATTCCCTGCGACCGGCGGTTTTGCCCAAGGCAAATTGGCGTCGTCTTTCAGCTTCGGTACCCTCTTGTAGCACATTCAGTTGTTGACGAAGCACAACATTGGCTTACTCCTGATCATCCATTTTGAGCTTGTCGGCATCGTAGGACCCGCAAAGCATATCGAGCTCCGTCTGCGAGTGATGAGAATAAGATTCATCTTATACCAAATGTAGTGAATAAAATATTAAGTTCCAAGTCGAGCTTACTTGTAGAGAAGAGGCTTTTTCCTTATCCTCTTGGGCAGCAAGCAACTCGGCTTGGACTGGTCCCTTATAATCTGTGAGCTCCTGTTCTTTTCTCCTCAAGATTTCCTTGAAGCTCGAGTTAGTAAGGGACAACTGATGTATCAAGAGCTTCGTCTGAAACGATAAAAGATCAAACGAGGTTATAGAAGAGGATAGGGCTTAGAATGGACAGATACTAAGACGAAACTAGTATACCTTTTCGAGATACTGAGCTGCTTGCTTCTCGACAACGGGATGAGGCTGGTCGAGGATCAGAGCCTTATCCTTGGGCAGCAGAGTGCGTTGGTATACCTCGATTGCAGTATTGCCGCTGTGATCCTTGATTATACTGCTATCCGGGTAGATGTGCCAATCTTGGATGAGGGGCTGTTGATCGGGACGAGGAGGCGCAATTTCAGTCACCTCGCACTCGAGGTAGTCATTAAGAAGTAATGACTCAGCCTCGTTAAGCAGTTCAAAATCAGGAGCACTAGGCTCGTCTGGCGTGCTAGACGGAGGGGCTGTAATTGCGGTTTCGTCGGGAGCGGGTTGAGAAGTTACCTCCCGGTGAGGTCATTTTTCAGGGCGACCATATGGAGCGCCCGCTAGCTCCTCGATTGCCTCGGGGCGGCGCCGACGGACGAGAGCACCCTCCTCGGTCTCAGGGTCGTTTGCAGTGCTGCTGCTTCGAGGAGGACGAGGGGCGGTTGGAGTCGTGCGTGATGGCTGTGCACGAGTAGATCCCTGGCCTTAAGGCGCACCGATCCTCAGGGCGAATTGCCCCTGCATTCGTCCACGGCCACGACTCCGGCCAGTACCTCGACCTGTTGCTGTTGCTGCCCGCTGAGCCACCTCGGCCGCAAGAACGGCCCTCTTATCCAACCGAGCCTGTCTTTCTTCCATTGCTGCGGAGGATAAAAATAAGTGTTAGAGATGCAATACATCGAATATGTTATAAGGCGTTGTAATGGATAGAACACGAGTATAAAAGTTACCCAGATTTTCGACGGGAGGCACGTTGGCGCTACTTAGCCTACACGTGACAAGCACTGATTCACTCATCACGACCTCGGGATTGAACAGCCGTTTGAGAATGCGTTTTAATGTTCATCGAGGTATAGTGGGTCGACCCACGTTGCTCAACTCAACGAGGTCCATACCCCATGGACGAGGTACATTCCAATGTTCGTTTAAGGGTGGAGCGATGAAGAATTTTTTTTTCTTCCAATCTCCAAACGAAGATTGAGTTCGAGATTGTAAACGACAATGACGCTGGGGTGCGAGGAAGAAAAAGCCTTCCTCCTTGGATTGCGTGCTTCGATGCACTGATAGAAAACCGTTGAAGTTTTTTATGTTCGGATGAACTCCGTACATCCTCATTACGACTATAAAGAAAATTATATGCCTATACGAATTTGGAAGCAATTGAGTGGGGCTCAAACGAAGGGGAAATCTAAGACCTGATGCAAGATGGGCTACGTGTATGGTGCAAAACCCTGGAGGTAGACGGTGCATTCTATCGCCCTCGTTGGGGACTATTGTGCGATACTCTGGAGGGATGTGGTATCTAGTCCTAATATCCGCAATATTCGATGCGGTCAAGATGGAGGAGTAACCTAGCCAAGGAATTTGCCTCTGAGCCCTATCCATATCAGAAAATAGCTGGGCATTAACATCCTCGTCTCCCTCGAGATTTGGATATGGAGTGGGAACGTCAGGGGACTCGGGCTCAA